>JARHVA010001441.1:282500-515000 GCA_037957365.1 Torreya grandis
GGGCATTCAACTTAATCTCTCCTTTCTTCAAATATTTCTTGGTGGATGTGATATTGTTATCAAAATTCATGGTTATGGTGTAGGTTTGCCTTTGATTTTTGGGTTCTTATGCATGCATTAGAAACCAATTTTAGATTCAAATGACTCATAGTAGATCACAAAACCCATGGATTCATTAGGTCTCAAACTATCATGCACTTTTAGCATATTCTTCAAAAAACTATTGTTAAACTCTTGAACACTTTTATTATCATGTTTTCTAATGGTAGTGAGTTCATATACATAAGAAATATTGGGTTTATTTTGTGACCATAATGGAGTTTAAATTACTTTTTTATTTCATTCCATGAACTAATACTTTGTCTATGAATTTTATTGTACAAACCTCTAGCTCTTAGCATCACATCTTTAGCTCTATGTCACAATAATTAGTGAGCTTAATGAAATATTTTAAGTGTTATTCCCATGATTTTGAATTATTACCCTAAATTTGTTGTATTCTCTTCAAAAAATAATAAATTGATATATTAGAAAACATAGTAATATTCAAAAAATTAATCTTCCTATATCTCAACAATCCCATTGCAAGACAAGTATGTTGCAGTTTTTTCCATGTTTTAGATTATTACCTTAGTTTTGAAAATGTGGGTTTAAGTTATTGCTATTGTTATTCATATTAATCATATTATTTGCATGTATATTAACTAATATTTTTTAATTTTTCATAACATTTTGACTAACTTGATCCAATGCTTCAAGAGACTCAAGGATGTTTTTGGTATTGGACCCAAAGCTTTTTTTATGTCCACATATCAGAGGTGATCTAGTATTTCAATAACCTTATTATTAAATAGGGGTACACATAATATGATTATTTATTTCCAAATATGGGGTATTTTAAAAATATCAAGTCTATACAAGTATAATATCATTTAACCCTTTGGCAGATGTCAAATAAAGGAAAATTCCCAATGATGTAATAAAACCTCTTCTAGGTATCTTACAATAGGTCTTATATGTATTTTTAGGATTTTTATCCTTATCTACTAGCACATAATTTCATCCACAAGGATCATTATATTCTTATTTGATTAATCTGATTATAAAAACAAATTTTCATATTCCTCTTTAGTGTTTTCTTGTAAAAAATTACAAATCAACTTTGTAGACCCTTAATTAGTCTTTCTCCTTCCTCTTTGAATCTTATTATTGAAAATTATATTATTTTAGACTTGAGAGGATTTTAAAAATATTATTTTACTTATTTAAACTCTATCTAACCCAATAAACACACTGCACCCTTCAACAAATGCTTATACTTGAACAAGATTGACTAGAATAGGGTTTTAGATCTTTTTGCAGGGTTGTCCACTTTTCCTATGCACATATATTCATTCACCTAGGTTATTTTCATTAAAAATAAGTTATTTGATACTCCATAAGGTTTTAAAAATTCTCATATATGTGATATTAACTCAATACACTGATTTGAACCTTCTTTATTTTTTGAATTCCTCAATATGACTGTTAACATGGATTTCAACTTCTCTCTAAGTCTGATTTTTTTTTGCTTTTGTAATAAAATTTACAAAAAAATATTTTAATATAATTAATATTACTTCACACATTAATTTTAATTTTTTTCATGATAATAAACATGGTTTATACTTCTTCACAAACTGATTTCTCAAGAAGAATAGAAAATTTGTATTTTAGCCCTGTTTAAGGCCTAAACACACAATCTATAAAACTCAGTCATTTGTATCTCATTAAAAAAATTAATTTAATTAATAAAAACAAATATATAATATAAATTACATAATCAATAATTATACTACAAATTTTCATACAAAAATGATGGTTCATTTTAAATATATTCAACTTTTTATAAAAGAAACCATGTTTTTTAGGCTTTATTACAGATCTATAAAACACAATTGTCTATATATTTATTTAAAATAATAATAAATAATTTAAACCAATTATATAATTTAAATTACATCCTATATCATATGAATACAAAATTTTAAGGCATTTTTATGGATCATTTACAAGTTATGGTACTTTTTCTAGGTGAAACCTTGTCCTAGGGTTTAAGACCAAATTACAAACACCAAGAGCACTCAAATTGATGGATATTGATTTTTAATTAATTTTAAAGGATTATTAAAATTTTAATAGGATATTAGAAACACTATTTTACTCTTTTCATCATTAATTAGGTGTTCAAATCCCATAAATACATTAAACTTGTCCTTTTTCTATGGCTATAACACCCAAATTTTAAGAAATGGTATTTAGACATTTGTCAAGGAAGAAATTGGTAAAAAATATTTTTAAATATTTTTAAATTATTAATAACATAACTGAAACTTTAAATATAATATATATTTAATTAATAACACAATAAAAATTTCTTTTTTACTTAAATATCTTCAACTTCATATGCAAACCTACAACTCTCCATTATCCAACCTAAAAAGCCCTATAAAATCAGATTTTATGCTTCTTTTATTGATTTATTAAGATCATCCTCTATTTTTTACATAATTATCATGGTTTTATATATGTATAAACTTAGTTTTTTCATGTTTTAATACCAAATATATCTCAACAACTTATAGTTTATCCCAAAACATTCTTATTTTGATCTCTTTCCTATGTTGGATGCATCTAAGTTGGTCTTAAGTTAAGTGTACATTGAGTTGAGGTTTAAAAGACACTTAATACATATAATTAGACCCTAAGGACTCTTTATAATATTAAAAATCTATTTATAACAATCTAACCCTTAATTTTCATACCAACAAATTCAAATATTTGAATTTTCCATTTTGATGGGAAAGTAGAAAAACATTTAAAAGGGATAATTTATAAAAGCCTACTAACTCTAAAACATTAATAAGGGTATAATAAGACCTTATACATTTAAACATGACCATTACATAAAAATTTGAATCATGAACAAGTTACCCAAGGGATTGGTTGCAAATTAGAACAACTTATCTAAAAAGTTTGTCAACCATTTCTTGTATAACATTGAGCATGAATTGACCATTGTTGACTTGTGTAAATACAAAGAACATGATTAAGAAAGATTTGTTTCATATTTTTAGATATTAATAGAATTATCAAATCAATTTCAACATAACTTTCCAAAGAAATAGTTGGTAGACATATTTGCACAAAACTTACATCCTGAGGTCATGCACAATCTAAAACTATCTTGTGCTAACTTATTTGAGGAAATTATCAACAAAGGTGTGCATTTAGAGAAGTATTTTATTGCCAAGGGCCTTGTTAATATTTTCATGCAGCGTCAAACTTCAAATTATACCCAATCACTAGTCTAAATGGTTTTGCAAGATAAGCCTATGAGATTTAACAAGAACAAGAACATGGTTGGAAATGAGGTGACTAAAATAAGACGTAAAAATAGTGCAGGATCCTCTAACCCCAAACATATAAGTAGCTCCTCATAATCCACCACCTGATTTCAGAGGTATCCTCTATGGAGGACAAACCACAACAATTTTAGGGTCTTTAGCAAATTAGGAAAACCAATTGAATTAGTGTTCCAAAAGCTCATAGCAGCTAACATGATTACATGGCCAGTACCAAGGCCATTTCCTCAAGATCAACCAAAACTAGATTAATACAAATAAAATGAATGGTTTAACTTCCATCATGTTTTTGGTCATGGTGTCTATCATTTCATCTAATTATGGCATATTATTGAAGATCTCATTGAGAGTGGTGAAGTTGAGATTAAACTGGTCAATAATCAAGACACAAATTAGGATATGGGAATCTATAAGTACCCCTTTCATTGACATAATCAACCACCATCAAGTAACAAATAAAACCAAAGAAAAAACCAAGGAGAGAGGTAGAATCAGGGTCAAAATTAATATTAGCATGAGCATGATCATAATACCCATACTAACAACTTAGGTTAAAACAACATGTTTTATGATTATAACAACACCGTGGGATGTATTTATGAAATTGCTACTATTACTATCAAGTTGTATGAACCATCTCATGTTCCTCATAGTATGAGACCCATTATTATCAGGTAAACACCCTCTCCCTCTAGAAATACTACATTGAGTTTTCACAATTATGTTGTGACTCTGTTTGTGTAGGTTACTATTATTAGTGTAGGTTTTTATTTTTCCCTATTATTTAATTAAGGAAATTTTATATTTGTGCATACATGGAGTTTTCCTACATTCGTGGGATAGGCTGGCTTATGTGGAGATGTTTGTCATAGATGTGTCATAGGTGTCATAAGAATGTCATAAATAACTCCCTTGATGGGAGTTACTTCTCTATTCTTTGCACCTTGTCACCACCTTTCATGGAGGAGTTACAGTCTATTCTTGGGGTGCCTTGAGCACCTTTTGTGGAGGAGTTACTTACATGCTCTCCTATATGTATTATTAACTTTGGCCATCTCATGTTAACCAGATATTGGGTTTTCTCCTATTTGTCTTGTGCAATTTATCTTCTTGTATAATTTCAAATTGCTTTAGCATCTATGTGATGTGCACTAGCTTCATCTCGTGTGATCACGTCTCCATTGCATTCGTATTATCCAGATTCTAGAAATAGCTCTGATATGGTATCAGAACCACTCTGGTAATCATGTGTTTGGTTATGCTATTAGTTTATTCTAAAATTCTTACTTTGCTTTCTTAGTAGTTTTTTTGTTTAACTCCATTGCATTTGAGAGTTTTGGTAGAATTTTTTGAAAACTCATTCAAATCCATATGAAAACTTGTTAAAAAAATTACTTCTGAGTTAAAATTTGCCAAGACATCTTGTATAGATCTGTTGTGGCTTCAGCAAGGCAATTTATGGAAATATCAGCAACTTGGCATCCATTTCCAGCAGCCTAGCGTCCTTTTCCAGCAGCTTGGCATCCTTTTCTCTCAACTTCTGCTTGTTTTTTGTGTTGGATGCATGTCTAGAGGATAGAACAGCTACAAGATAAACCTGGGCGCCACTACCTACAATTTTTTTGCTATCAAGAAATTAGAAGTGCGTCCTTATTTTGGTGAGAGAATTCTACACCTGCAATTTTTCTGCTGTCAAGAAATTTGAAGTGCGCCCTTATTTTGGTGAGAAAACTTTGCCACTTTTTGTTGTGCATTGAGGTCTGCAATTTCAATTTCTTTTTTATGACCAACAAAATCAGAACTGTGCCTTTTTTTTAAGAGAATTCTGCCAGCCTATTTTTCTTGAAAATGGCACCCTCCCCTTATTTGGCATCCCATGTGGGCCCTTAGATACTTGGCCAACAGTTTCATTCTATCTGTTACTTTAATTTTTTAGTTAAAATTGACTTGTTAAAAAAGAATTAGTCAATTTAACTAAATATTAAGTATTTTAGACAATTTAAAATTTTTGGGGGTTTAAATTTAAACTTGTATCTTCGCCTGTCAAAGATGAAGGGTGAGGCCTGGGTTGGTAGAATGCCAATTCCCCCTCACAAAGACCTCATTTGGATTCCTCACTCTGTACCGAATCCAATGAGTGGTTGGAAGGCCACTTTCTCTCTCAAAACAATTATTTTTTTAATGTTTTAGTGTTTTTTTTGTAAAAACACTAGTTTACAGGAATATTGAATCTTTAATATCTTGCAAACGGTAGCTCAGATTTGGGTACCATTTTTTTCAAAAGTATTTGTAATTAAATTATCCATAGTGTAGGCTTGTTATTTGTTTAAAATTCACTAGTTTATAAAGTGCCTAAAATTTGGGTCTCCGGGGACGCATTTTCAGCTGAGTCTGACGTCTTGTTTGCTTAAAGTCTTGCACTAATTGCTCTAAGACACATTTTCAACTGATCCCAAAGTATTTTGAGTGTGCACTTGCATATTTGGGGGGGGCTCAAAATTTTTTTGGGGGGGGGGGTGTGATTACTTTTCACAACTTGAAAATTTTTGCTTTCATTCTCCTTTCTGCATAATTTCACAACTTGCAATCAACACAACTTCACCTAAATTCATCTTAAAATGGACTCTTTTCAACTTAAACCCCTAACACCCTTAAAATATCATGAATGGAAGGTTAAAATGTTAATCATTCTTAGAAGCAAATGGTTGTATAAGATCACCATGGGTACTAAAGTAGAACCTAGCACTGATGCTGAAAAGGTTAAGTGGTACAACCGTAGTGATGAATCCCATGGATTACTAAGCTTGTCCATGTCTCCAGAACTTATCTTCCATTTATAAACCTCCAAGACTCCCAAAGACATATGGGACACATTAGAACTCTTATTTGGGAAGCTTGATGAGATGAGAGGTCATGAGCTCGAAAACGAACTCATAAGTCTAAGTCATAGCAACTTTAACACCCTACAGGATTTCTTCACTAAGTTTAAGGCCCTTAGATTCCAATTGAAAGAATGTGGGATCGAGAAGAAAGATGATCAACTCATCCGTTTTAATCTCACAAAGTTAGCTCCAAGCTATTTAGTCTTTGTCTCCACTTTCCATGCCACAAAAAGTGCCCTTGGCACTACATAGAAAATGCCTTCTTTGGATTCATTCATTGCCAACTTGACTAGGGAGCAAGATAAGCTAATTCAAATGGGCACAATTAAGTCTACTCAACCCCAATATTTGATAGCTATAAATGGTAAGGATAAGACTTCAACAAAGGAGAAGAAGAAAAAAAACAAGGACCAGGAGAAGAAGAAAGAAAACAACAATCCTGCCAAAAACAACATTGAGTCTTCCTCCTCCAATGCTAAACCTAAGAAGGAGAAAGTTAAGTGTGCCTATTGTAAAAAGACAGGGCATGATGAACACAAATGCATGAAGAAACAAATAGATCACCTAACTCATCTTCTAGAGAAGCACAACATAGGTGTTCCTGAGTCCATCAAGCAGAATTCATCTACCCAAGATTCTACCAAGGCAAAAGGCAAGGGTAAGGAGAAAGAAAAGGGCAAGGCCCTTGTAGCTACAACAGCTTCTACATCTTCATGGGTCATTGACTCGGGTGCTTCTCACCACATGGGCTTTTCCTTAGTTGAGTTTTCATCTTTAGAGCCTTGTATCATGATTTCAATTAGTTTGGGTGATGACACATCAGTTTCTATTGTAGGGAGAGGGTCAGTTGAAATAGAAGGAAGAACATTCAATAATGTTCTAAGTGTTCCTTCTCTTTCAACCAATCTCCTATCAGTGTACCAAATCACTCACATTGGTCAAGGCATGAGAGTTGAGTTTTCACCAGATTCAGTGGCTATCAGGGAGTTGCATAATGATACTACAGTGGTAGTGGGTAAGGTATATCACCAAGCCAGGTTATACACCTCACATTTTTCACCTAGTTCTTATCCAATAGAATTTCTGACTCATTCAGATGGAGTTAGCAAATTATGGCATGAGCGGTTTGGCCACCTTAACTACCGCTACCTTGAGCAACTTTTTAAACATGACATGGTCATTGGCTTGCCTCATGTCCAATTCTCAAAAGGACTTTGCAAGGGGTGCTCCCTTGGGAAGCATCCTAAAGCAAAATTTGACAAAGGCAAAGCTTGGAGGGCTTCACAACCTTTGGAGTTAGTCCACAATGATGTATCGGGACCCTTTCCCAAACCATCTTTCACAAGGGCCAAGTATATCCTCACTTTCATTGATGATTTCTCTAGGTACACTTGGATATATTTTCTCAAACAAAAGCCTGAAGTGTTTGAAAATTTTCTAGACTTCAAGGCTCTTGTTGAGAAATAGAGTGAGAAATACATCAAGGTTATTCAAACTGATAATGGAGGGGAGTATGTCAGTAACAGGTTTGATCAGTTTTGCACCACAGAGGAGATTGATTTGCAGTGTACAGTCACTTACAGTCCTTCACAGAATGGGGTTGCAGAATGCAAAAATAGGTTCTTGAAAGAGATGGGTAGCTGTATGATTCACTCCAAATCCTTAACACCACAGTACTAGGCCAAAGCCATCAATTTTTCTTGCTACATTCAAAACAAGGTTCCTCACAAAGCTTTGAAAGGAATAACACCCTTTGAAGCTTGGCATAAAAGGAAACTTGATGTTGAGCACCTTAGGGTTTTTGGATCCCCAACCATGGCCCACATTCTGAAAAAGAAATGCAAAGCTATGGAATATCAGTCTAAGCCTTGCATCTTTATAGGATATCCAGATGGTATTAAGGGGTATCGCCTTCTAGATCCAGTCACTCATGAGTTTTTCATCAAGAAAAGTGTCCATTTTCAAGAGAGTCCTAGAGACTCAACACTTAACACTTCTTCTCCCTCATTGGATCTACTTCTTCATGATGATTCCTCATCAGATTTAGATCAGCCATAGCAAGTTCTCGAGTTAGAGACATCTTCTTCTTCTTTAAGTTCAAACAGCGAGGACAGTGATGCAGAGGCATCCACCTCTAGTCAGTCAGAGCATGAGGAGTTAGCACCTTACTCACCCACTTTTGAGCCACTTTGGACTAGACAGACACTCAAGAGTGCTGGCACTTGGGCAAGAGATCCCACAGATGACAGATGTACTAGGTGGGACTTTCAAAGAAATCCACATGCCTTCTTTGCTTCAGTTTCAAATCCACAAACTTTTTGAGAGGCATCAGGGGTATCTAAGTGGGATAGTGCTATGGAGGAAGAATATTCTTCATTAATCAAAAATCACACTTGGGATTTGACTTCACTTCCTAAGGGTAGAAAGATGGTTCATGTAGGTGGATATATCAGACCAAGTTTGCAGCAAATGGGTTGGTTGATAATTATAAGGCACGATTGGTCACCAAGGGTTTCTCACAGGTGGCAGGCATTGACTACTCAGAGACCTTTGCACCCATTGCAAAGATGACTTCTATCTAACTCACATTGGCTATTGCTGTAGCATATGGTTGTGATGTGCACCAGATGGATGTGAAGAGTGCCTTTCTTCACAAAGACTTAGAGGAGGAGATCTACATGGAGCAGCCGCTTGGATTTGTTTAGGATTCTTCATTAGTATGCAGACTTAGGAAATCTATCTATGGCCTCAAACAGGCCCCTCAGGCTTGGTATGCTAAGATGGATTCCTTCCTTCTCGCAACAGCTTTCACTAGGTGCCATTCTGACCCCAATGTCTACTTCTTGCAGTAGGATGATTTGCTCCTGATTTTGGTTCTATATGTTGATGGCATTTTGATCACCGGGAGTTCTTCATCGGCTATTGCATTGGTGAAGGCATCTCTCCAAGATAGATTTGACATGACAGACTTGGGTTTGTTTCACTACTTCCTTGGCATTGAGATCTCACTGTCAAATTCATGGATTTCTCTTGGATAACCTAAGTATGCTCTTGATTTATTGTCTCGATTTCACATGGCTAATTGCAAGCCATCTCTGACTCCCTTTCTATCAGGAGTCAAGCTTGAGGCTGATTGTTCTTCACCATTGGTTGATGCCACTCGGTATTGACAACTTGTTGGTAGTCTCATCTACTTGACTCACACCAAGATTAACATATCATATACAGTGGGACTTGTCTCCAGATTCATGCAAGAACCTCATGAGCTGCATTGGAAAGCAACTAAGAGGATCTTACATTACATACAGGGTTCACATAGATATAGGATTCATTACAAATTTGGCATAAAGGTTGACTTGGTTGGATATACAGATTCTAACTAGGCTAGTGATTCACAGACTCACAAGTCCACTTCTAGTTACAGTTTCTCTCTAGGTTTTGGTCCTATTAGTTGTTCTAGCAAGAAGCAGAATGCTATTGCTATATCATCCACGGAGGTAGAGTACACGGGAGCTGTTAATGTAGTTATTAAGGCTATTTGGCTTTAGGGGATTCTTTCTGAGTTTGGCATTCCTATCAGGTAGCCCACCATCATTTATTATGACATCCAGAGTACCATTTAGATTTGTAGGAATCTAGTTTAGCACCAGCGGACCAAGCACATAGAGATTCACATGCATTTCATTCAGGAGCTTATTCATAGTCAGGTCATTGACTTGATATTTTTCCAGTCTTCAGAGAAAGTTGCAAACATCTTCACCAAACCTTTCACTAAGAGCAAGTTCATTCATCTATGAGCTCTTCTTGGGGTGTGGTCCACATTTGTAGCAGCATCATCTTTGGGGGGGGGGGCGAGGGAGGGGGAGAGGGGGGCCATTAGCCTCTTCCTTTATTTTATGTCTCTCTTTTGGGGGGGAGTTTTTTCCTACAATTTTTCTCATTTTCTCTATTTTATGGGAGATTGCATTTGTACATGGGTACCTCATCAAGCCTAGTTGTCGGGACCCATTTTATATTTTCACATTGCCCACCTAAGTTGTGCTTATAGAGGGGTATTAGTGTATGTTTTTATTTTTCCCTATTATTTAATTAGGGAAATTTTATATTTGTGCATACATGGAGTTTTCCTACATTCATGGGATAGGCTAGCTTATGTGGATATGTGTGTCATAGATGTGTCATAGGTGTCATAAGAATGTTATAAGTAACTCCCTTGATGGGAGTTACTTCTCTATTCTTTGCACCTTGTCACCACCTTTCATGGAGGAGTTATAGTCTATTCTTGTGGTGCCTTGACCACCTTTTATGGAGGAGTTACTTACATGTTCTCCTATATGTATTCTTCACTTTAGCCATCTCATGTTAATCAGATATTGGGTTTTCTCCTATTTATCTCGTGCAATTTATCTTCTTGTATAATTTCAAATTACTTTAGCATCTATGTGATGTGCACTAGCTTCATCTCGTGTGATCACGTCTCCATTGCATTCGCACTATCCAGATTCTGGAAACAACTCTGATAACTATTTCAAGATAACATCCTTTCTCTAATTATAATGGTTCCTTGCCAATCTAAAACTATAACAAGGCAAGTAGATGCATGTGAGTTACCCTATAGATCCCTTTTCCCTCATCTTCTTATTAAATTGGATCATTTTCACCTCTAGGTTGTGCAGTCATAACTAGATGCTTGCAAGTTACTCTCCAAGGCCCTTTACCTACTTCCATAAAACCAAATGTGAATATTGTGCCACCGGATCCAAAGCCTAACATTGTGCTAGCCAAATCTAAACCATCTCATCTTAATGTTGAAAATTTGTATAGTCTATCAGACCAATTGAGCAAAACCCTTGCATAGATTTCCATTTTGGATCTCTTGTAGTCATCCGAAGTCCATAGATCTATCTTGAATAATATTTTGCAAAAATCCACTATTCCCAATGATATAAATCTTGAATAGTTCCAAAACCTTATGGGATATTGGTCTTCATTTTTTCAAGTAATTTTTGATCAAAAATACATGTCTACACATGGACCAAGCCATAATAACCCACTATACATTGAATTGATCATTGAAAATCATAAGATCAAGTGGGTTCTTATATATAATGGTTTGGGGCTAAACATCATATCTCTTAAGCTAGTACAAATATTGGGCTACACTCCGAAAGACATTCAGCTAGAGATGATCACCATCAAGGCTTACAACAATGCCAAGAGGGAGTCAGCTGGTATTATTTGGTTCCCAATAATTGTTAGGTCTATTTCACATCATATATTGATTCATATTATGGACATTGAACTGCCTTATAACATGTTTCTTGGTCATCCTTGGATCTATGAAGTATAAGTCATTTTGTCCACCTTGTATTTGTACCTTAAGTTTCCCCATGATGGGATCGAGGCTAATATTCCAAATGATCAACAACCTTACCAGTATTGTAAACTTATTGAGGTTGAGTTTCATAGCTATAAATATTATCTAGGTTCTAAATTTGTTGTTAAGAAGAACAAGACTATAGTTTCACATCCACCTCCATTCAATTATATCAACCCTAGTGATCTCACTTCCACTTCAATTGAACCATTTCTTATAGCTCTTGTGAATTGGGTTGTTATATAAGACATGGGAATTTCCATGTACAGTCTTAAGGATGCCTTCCATGTTTCAAATTTGCCTAAAAATCTAAAAAAAAATTGTAAGACTAAACCTTCAAAGAATCCTGATGTACCCAACATGATTTTGTAATAGAATAAGAAAAAACAAAAACTACCCATGGTTTTTTTACCTGCTATTTTGTCAAAGAAATATTGAGAGGATTTTACTGAGGGAGACTAGTTATATTATGAAGGCCTTGTTGATTTTTTTCAGAATCAAAAGTATTTTATCCCTAATCAAATCATGGATCATCTTGATTATATAGTAAAAGGCCTTTTCCCATGAGCATAAAGAATCTTGGAACCTTTTTTAAGTAGAGTACCTAATTTGAATCATGGTCTCATATTTATACCACCTAGGAGTGACCTCATGACTTTTGATAGTGATTTTTCTAAACTAACTAGTGATAAGACTCTTGGTAGTGACACAACATCCCATTATAGCCTTTTTTATGATCTTACTGACATAGACCTATTTTATTCTAATGTCATTTTGACCTTAACTATTGGATCTTCCCATCCCAAAGCAAGCCTTTATTGTTTCTTATTCCTTTGCCATCCTAAACTCATTGATTGGGACCAACGAAATTTGATCATATGACTTGATGAGTGTCAAAATGAAGAATCAATTGTAAAATACATGGGCCTAAGATATGGATTATCCATTGGCAATCAAAAACAAGGCTTTAATTTTTCATTGGATCCTACTACCTACTTTGGACTGTAAGCAAACTTTATTCATCATAATAAAGATAAAACATCGAGATCTTTGAGTGAAAACCTCTTCAAGGCACTTCTTGATCGAGTAAAATGTAAAGAAAAAGATAAGACTTTGAGTAAAAACCTATTTCAAGCACTCTCAAGTGGGACAGTTTGCTCATCCCCTCAAGACATATAAATTCCCTCAATCCCTAGCTCTCTAGCTAGTACAAGTATCTCTTCAAAGAAATAACAATTTTTTGAGCATCTCTCTCTCTTGAGTTTCCAAAATTATTTGCTACATGGCCTTTACCTGAGATAGAATATTTTGATTTGTCACATTATCAAGAGCTTTGTGAGGAAAAATAAGAAGATGTAACTAAAGAAGATTATCATGATCATACCTTGCCTACAATTCTATAAGATGGATCCATACTTCTTGTGGAAAACACAACAAAAGTGAACCTAGGAAACTATGAGGATCTCAAAATTGTTTATCTTGGAGCTTCCTTTACTAAAGTAGAATGTGAACACAGTATATTCATTTTTAGGGATTATATTGACATCTTTGAATGGGAATACTACAACATGCTAGTCTTAGACCAAAACTTGGTTTTGCATCACCTTGTTGTCCATCCCAATGCCAAGCCAATCAAGTAGAAATTGAGTAAGATGCATCCATGCATCACCCTATTAGTTAAATATGATCTAGAAAAGTTACTAGGAACAAGTTTCATTAGACCCCTAGACTATTCTAAATGGATTTCAAACATAGTTCCAGTGAGTAAAAAGACCCCAAGTAGACATCTTTGTAGTGACTTCAGGGATATCAACAAATCATGCCCCAAAAATTATTTTTCTTTACCCAACATTGACATGATCATCGACTCAACTATTGGGTATGAGATGTTGTCCTTAATGGACGTATTTTATCAATACAATCAAATCAAGATAGCCTAAGAAGATCAACACAAGACTGCATTCATCACTCCATGGGGAGTATTTTATTGCCAAGTCATGCCATTTGGATTGAATAATATCAGTGCCACATATCAACATGTCATGACTATCATCTTATATAACTTGATTCATGACATTTTAGAGGACTATGTTGATGATATACTAACAAAATCAAGAACAAGAGTTAGACATCCCAACATTATATGAACAATCTTTGAGAGTCTTCATGAATATAAAGTCCACCTAAATTCTAAGAAGTGTGTCTTTGGTGTTATTTCAAGGAAATTTTTAGGGTTTATTATATCACAAAGAGGGATCAAATTCAACCCTATGAAATTCAATGCCATTGTGGAGATGCCTCCACCAAACAATCTTAAACAACTACAAATCCTGGAAGGAAAGATCCAATCTATACGTAGGTTCATTTTTCAAATGGTAGATAAGTGCCACCCATTTACCTATCTCTTGAAGAAAGGGATCATGTTTAAATAGGATGATGATTATTATATAGCATTTACAAAACTCAAGATGTACTAGGCCAATCCACTAGTCTTGAGACTGCCAACACCTAGATGACCACCACTTATTTATATATCAAAAATAAAGCATGTACTAGGGGTACTTTTGGCCCAACATGATGATCAAGGTAAAGAACATGTAGTATATTATTTAAGATGCACTCTGGTGGATTATGAACATAATTATACACCTATTAAGAATGTGTTTTTATATATGGTGTTTTTCACCCAGAATTATGACATTATATGCTAAACAATAAAATTATTATCATCACCAAGGTTGATCCTCCCAAATTCTTATTATTCAAATCAGATCTTTAAGGATGCATGGATAAGTCGGTCACACTCCTAAGTAAATATGACATTAAGTATCAGAATCAGAAAGCAATCAAGGGGTAGGTTATTATTGATCAACTTGTAGAAGCTCCTATTAAAGACACTCAACCATTCAAATTCAAATTTCCAAATGATTATATTATGGTCATAGAATAAGAACTGAGGGAACCTAAATAATGAAAGGTATATTTTGATGGCTCTTTTACATCCCATGGATTTGGAGCTGGCATATTGTTGATTACATCCTAGGGGGATCTAATTCTAAAAGCATTTCATATACAATTTCATTTTACAGACAATATGGTAGAGCATGAGGCATTGATTATAGGGCTTTACCTTGCCATACAATGGGATATTCAGAGTTTAAAGGTTTATGTTGATTCATAGTTGATCATCAATCAGGCCATTGATTAGTATAAAACTAGAGATGACAAGATTTTTCCTTACAAGCATATTGTCGATAATCTCAAAGGACATTTTAAATCTCTACAGTTTGAACAAGTTTTAAGGGCCAAAAATTGATTGTAGTAATAAAGAGTATTAGTTCTCGATTGAGAATCTTCTTTATCTTTCACATATTATACCAAATTTAGAAAAGGGTATGTATCATTTCTATTTTGAACCCCTCACCTAAATCGCCATGGTTTCAATATTTTTATAACTACTTCCATGATCATGTTTTCCTAGTTGACCTATCTAATAATAGACATAAACTATTCCTTCACCATTTATCATGTTTTAGATTAAGGTAAAAATAGGGTTTGAAGGGGCCCCAAAACCCTGTACAAAGAGAAAGATAAGCATTAAAGCACAACCAGGTTAACACGAGAACCTGAAAACAGAAAAGAACCAACACCAGGTTTTACAGGGACCTGTAACCGACCATAATACCAATACAAAACAGCAATCAAAACATAGATCTGAAAGTTTACCACAAACTTATAGATCCGTAACCAGCAAACCGAAAAAATGACCAGTTTACTGCCCCCAAAAAACCAATCAGCAGAAAGGAACTTTGGATGAATCTTTTCAATTCAGATTTTTCTTTTTGCCTGACCGAAGATTCATATCAAGAGGAGGGACCAAAGGCTTAGCCTTCTTTCTTCTGACAGCTATCCAACCATCTTCTACCTTAGCTGCCTTAGCAACCCATGCCTCAGGGGACAATGAACTTTGGACACCAGTAGGCATTAACTCCTGGTGACAGTCTAACACAGTCTGGATTTTAGGTAGATCCTTCAAAATAGGGGTAGAGATCACCACCACCTCATCAGGCTCAGCTGTATCTTTGACTAAAGCCTCCTCAGAGGCTTCATTTGATTGATTCTCCAGTGATTCCTCTTCATCTTCCGATTCTGATTGCACCCTTTCCTCGTTCTCAGACTCAGAATCTGTTGTTGCTTCCAAAGGGAGTTTGTCTAAACTATGTTCAGAAAAATCCTTTGGCCACCAAGAAGGTGAACGTCTGGGAATGTATTTCCCAGCAACACAACGGGCTACAATATGTCCCGTCTGGTGACACTTCCAACATCTAAAAGGAATCCCCTCATAATCCAAGATCGCCTCGGGAAGGCCCTTTGAAACATCCAGATCAGCCAGAAATTGTGCACATGTCGAATGGTGGCTCTTCAAACTGTCTTCTTCATATAGAAACTCCCCTATAGCATTTCCAATGGTCTTATAAACTACTTCTTGCCACAACTGTATCGGAAGATAAGGGAGCCACACCCATATAGGAATCTTGTTAAAGGATTCCGTGAGAGGGTTAAAATCCTTATGCCAAGGTTTGGCCATAAGAGGAAATCTGCCCTGCCAAGAAAAATTATTGTGGCACAATATAGACTGCCTATCTTTAGGACTTTGAAAAATTACTATAAAAAAACCCCTAGCGCAAGGCTGGATTTGACCGTCATTAATATGCGACCAACTCTTAGCAATCCAGTTTTGTAGTTCTACAAAAGAAGGCCAGAAACCATGGAAGCAAAAAATGGCAGCACAAGAGGAAAACCGTTTTTCATCTTGGAAAATATTTTTTGCTAATTCAGGGTCTAGAGTAACCCTAATAGGTTTTAATGCACTTACAGGTGTTGCGCGAGGAGGTATAGGTGTTGAAAGAGACCGAGCTTCATGTATTTCTGCTTCAAAGGCCACCACATCCACATAGGTTCACACTCCTGGTCCATACCCTGAGCCAGAAACGTTGGTCAGACCCGCAGCTGTGTTAATCCCTTCAGCAAAAATTCCTTTGCGTGTTTTCTGGTTCCTTCCTCCACTGTCCGGACAGACTTCCACAGCTTCCACAGCCTCACCGGCCGCTCGGATCACAGCAACCGTTTTCAAAATTGGATTCACGCGCGTAGGAGCGGGAACAGGAGTGGGAGCCTTCTTAATGTTTTCAAAATACTCACTTCTTCACCATTTATCATGTTATACCCTCCTTGGAAACATGTTTTAGCGAAAAGGCTATGATGGAATGTTTTTTTATTGTTTATCTTTGAGAGAATCTATGCTAGTTCTTAGGGAGGTTTATGAAGGAATGTGTGGGGCCTAAACAAATGGTGTAGTTTTAGAAAAGAAGCTCCTCTTAGAATAGGCTATTATTGGCCAAAAATAGAGACCGATGCTTGAAATTATGTAAGAAATTGTGTTCGTTGTCAACATGAAAAATTGATACACACACCTTATTTACCACTGTAACCAATAACAACCTCATGGCCATTCTCAACATGGGGCCTCAATCTCATTAGGAAAATAAACCCAACATCTTCATATGGCCCTATCAACATGGGGATACCAATTATTTAAATAAGTGGATTGAGTCCATTCCTCTCACTTATGTCATCAAGAAGTAGATAACCAAATTCATCCATTACCATATCATTTACTAATATGACATCCTATCATGCATTATATCCAATAATGGTAGATACTTTATAAATAGAGATGTGAAAGATGCTTGTGAAAAATTCAAAATCAAGCATAAGAAATCAAATCCATATAGCTTGTAAGGAAATGGAAAATTTAAGGCATCAAACAAGACCATTTTAGCCATTTTTATGAAGATTGTCAATGATGTTGGCTATAATTGGCACTTACAAATCTTTCCTGCCCTCTAGGAATATAGAACCAATCATCAAACCACAACATGAGCCACTTCATATTCCCTTTTTTATGGCATATAAGTTATTATCTTGATCAAGATCGAGCTTCTATCATTATGAGTATCATTGAAGCACATTAAAGATGACAAGAGTCTCAAGGATGCAAGCACTAGAACTTCTTGATGGTGAGCATTTGGATACCCTAGAAAACTTGCAAGCCTATCAGAACAAATTCCAAAGAAGCTACAATAAGCTTATTCTCACTCAGGAGTTTGAGATTGGTGATTTGGTCTTGAAATAGAACCAAAAGAACATAAACACTAAATGTAATAAAAAAGGTAAGTTCTAACCTAACTGGTTAGGACCATATGTTATCATGGTGAACTATAGATCAAGGCCATATCAACTGGCTACTCTTAATGGTGAAGAACTTCTAGAGCCCATAAACATCATACACCTTAAGAGGTTTTACACATGAACTGATTTACACCATCATATACAAGACCCCTTACTTAGGGGCAACTTGTGCTAAAGTAATTTTATCCTACCATTTTATACTACCTTAGAGCACTCTCACGAGAACCTTATTACTTTCATGACTCTAGATAGTGAAATATTTTGGATCATTGGAACTCTGTACACATTCTATCTTATCCTAGACCATCCTCTTTTAGACAATATTATTTGGACCATTCTCCTTGAGAACCTCATTCTTTATCCCACCCTGGACCATCTATCTATTGGAACATATTCTTTGGACCATTCTCTTTGAGAACCTCATTCTTTGTTATATCTTGGGTTTGTTTTAACCTAAACACTTTGATCCCTTGACCAATTATGATCCTAATTATGTCTCATCAGCATTATGAACACCTTTAATGCTTGTTTTATAAAATTGTTTAGTCAGAATAGTATTTCTCATCTTTTATTTAAAAATAAGTGAACAAGGACACCTTTTTAGCTACGAATGTTTACTTGTTGCATGGTTATCCAGATTGATTTTGTACTGCACATTATTCTATCAGTATTTTATGTGCTTTGTTGAATATTATTATCTTATTAGGATCCTTGTTCTCACTTATTTATAAGCATGTGTTGTTGCAACTGGTTTAGCTATTTATTGGATCTTCTACTCTTAGATGAGCATATCCTTGACTAGTTGGTCCCCTTTGTATATATTTTATCCCAAAAACACCAAAAAAATATAAAACAATCCACAAAAGAACCAAAACATTATGTTATGCTTTTATACATTCTGATCTCCCACACTCTATCCATTTTATAGGTAATTTATCCCATGTGCTTGTTGTTTTGCAAGATCATTCTACCTCATCTCATCTTCTTATCGTTTGCAATACTTTTCTCTTTTGTCTCATTGATTTTATTTTCTTCCCTATTCATTTACAACATTAATCATATGTTCTAGTCATCGCCTTTTTATTTTATCCCACTTCTTGGGAGAACTACATTTGGCCTGAAGTTCACATTTGAACATGCATCCATGGAACTATTTAGGCAACATCCACTTGTCTTGTACATTTGGAGTCATCTCGACCAACCCCTTTCTTTTCTTCTCTTCCCCCATTTCTTCTGTTGTTGATCCTCTTTAATTAGGGAACAAATTTTGTGTCTTTTTTCTTTGTTATGTTGTATTAGAAAGTAATGCCTCTACTACACGTGCATGAATAATTATTCTTAAACCACACTAACTTGGTTTCTATTTGTGTATGTTTATTTGAGTTTTATAGGTGTTTTGTTGTTTTTTATTGGTGTTTTGTTATGCTTTCTTTCCTCTTCATTAATTTATTCTTCTTTTCTCATTTTTATTACTTCTTGTCTCCCCTTGGTCTTGTGTTTCCATGTTTGATTGTGTTCTTCTCCTTTATTTTCAAGAACATTTTGATGGTCTGTATAGATCTTGATTATTTATAACTTGATCTCATGTTATTAATTTCTTCTTCTTTTTTTAAACATTATTGTTCCTACTTAAGTCTTGATTGTTCATATCTTGATTTTAATTTGGGTTCATTTATGTTTATCTTTTTCTTTGTCTTTGATTTTTTTATAAATGTAAATATATGTAACTCTAGTTATGCTCATTATTTTACCATTATCATTAGTTATAGATATTCACATTTAAATCAACTCTGCATACTTGAAATACCATGTCAATATAAAATTTTCATACTTATGATGCCTAATTTATTTTTCTATAGAAAACAGTTTGTGCTCTAGATTCAAATCTTAACATCAACATAGCTCGAATGAACATATCTCAAGATCACTATGCATAAACTATGCTCAATAGGTTTAGCACTCTAACTCTATGCTTAGATGTGCATCTCTTGGCATACATCATGAGTCTAATAAAATGTTGGTTACTTTTTCATCATCCCTCATTCCATTCTCTCCCAATTTTGGGTGAAATACATTGGCTTGAGGTTCATTTGGACTATTTAGGTAGTGCTCAATTCCTATTAAGGTTATCTCAACCATCTTCATTCTTCTTTTCATCTCTTTCGTCACTTTTTGCATCCTCATATGCTTGATTGTTTATGGATTTCACATCTATGTTTATGCTCGCTCATTTTAACCTCTATTTTAGGTTATAACCTTGAGTTAATATCATGCCAATTCTCTAATGTTATGGCATAACATCTTAACCAAGTCACAAATCTAAATTAGCCCTACAGGGGCAAGACCATTATTTATTCTTTATCAAGGATCAAAATTAACCTTACTAGGGTAAAACTATCATATCACGATCAAATCTATTATACTAGGGAACTTATTATTATCCTTTATTTGGAGACCACATTATCATTTTATTATAATTCCAAGCTCTCCACACTTTTTCCCATGATGGTAATGTTTTAGTGTGTAAATTATCTCAAGATTGATCTATCCATAAGCACACAGCTTACACTCTCAATTTGGGTGCATTCAAAGTGTGTCTCTTATCCTTTTAGATTGATTATTTCCCATTCACCTCATTTTGGGGCCTATTTTCTCACTTCCTCTCTTTTTTCAAGAGTCCATCCTTCTCTTTCATCATAGTATGTTCTCTCGATGGGGAATCATGGGTCATTTTGAATTTCATCTTGATAACTATGTTCTTTTAAAATATTTTGATTCACCTGAATGTGTTGTTATGCCTTCTCAAATAGGGGGAAAATGTAGACATCTAATTCCTATCACTATTGTATAGACTTATTACCCAATTAATTTCTAGATTCTTGAGTCTGATTAATATTAATTGCCAACCCAAGGTGTATATGCTTTTCAAAGATGTTATAACTATGTATGCATTATTTATTCATAGATTAACTTGCTTTACTAGTTGTAGTATAATGAACTTATACTAAGTTCACCAGATAGTTATACTATGAATTTATTATAATAGAAATATATAAATACTTCACACTTATGAATCACACATGCATCACACTTTATATAATCAAAATAATAATTAAATCAACTTACACAACACACTTTAACTAAAGAGGTTTAGGATCTTCACTGTAACTCCTTTTGAGGGGGGCCTTCCTTGTTCAGAATTGAGTTTCAATCCTTCTCTGAGAGACCTAAAAAAATTATTGTAGAATCAACCTTCTCATTACTCAAATCTATAGTAATTAAAAATTGCTACAAAAGATTACAATATTCAGAATGTAATGACTTCTATAATTCTACTACTCTTTATCATCTATCCAACTCCTAATCTAATCTAGGTTCTACCATTAAATACAAAAGGTATTTTATTAGATTTAATCAAAAACACTACACTAGGGAAAGTACAAATAATTTAAGAACTACCCCAATCAACCTTTAGGTGGTTAGTAACTAAAGTTTCCTATTTTAGGCTTGACTAGGTTAAGGACAATGTATATTATTTTGTTGTTTTATTTATTTTTGTCTCCTTTCCATTGTCCTTGTCTTTCTCATCTTTGGTAGCACATCCAAGATTATTTTCATGTGGGAAGTACATACAATAGATATAGAGGATCATCTACAATCATCCACTCAGTTCCTAAGATATTTGTATGTGCCCTTAATATCTAATCATAATAATAGTTTTGTTCTACATAGTGGCTATGAGCTACCTATAGGTGAAAGCCTATAGTTGTTGTAGGCAACCTACAGTTTCTATCGGCAACCTGTAGGTGGAAACCAGTAGTTTTTGTGGGAAACCTACAAGTGAAACTAGTAGTGACTACGGGTAACCTATAGGTGGAATCTAGTAGTTGTTGTGGGCAACCTATATGTGAACACCAGCAGTTGTTGTGGGTAACCTACAAGTGGAAACTAGTAATGGCTATGGGCAACCTGTAGGTGGAAGTCAATAATTTTTGTAGGTTTATCTATAAATGTTGTGCCCAAACAACATTCCTACAACCTTATGTTACCCTTCAAATGTTTGTTAAATAAAGTTACATAAGTATAATCTAATTAAATAAAAATCATCATTAATTTATAGCATATATATATATATATATATATATATATATATCAATGCACACATAAAATCATAAATTCATTCATTTATTTGTATGAGTCATGGATGGTTATGGGGATTTACATAGAAAAATATATATATTAGGTATGGATGAGGCTATAAAATAAATCAATTGGTGGCCTCATCAAGCACCTTTTGTGTTAAAATTGTTAATCTTACTCGAATTGCACTCAAATGCATAATTTAGGCCAAAATCACTTAAACACACTAAATAGTTAGATATATTTGTATACAAGTGTAAATTTCAGCTAATGTATCCCTAAATGGGACAATTCATTTTATGTGATTCCTAACTTTGATTTATTCATTTCGAGTCAAAATTATGATTTCATCTTTTTGTGCTTTAGATCACTCTTTTCTTCTAATTCATTAGTAAACATCATGTATCTTTGTTATTTTTTGTTAGCAACATCCTAAATGGGATAATTGTCCATACGCATCTAACATTGCCTTCCAAATATTCCTAGGTCAAATTACAACCCAGTAATAAGGATTTCTAACCATTTTGATTAATTGTGCACTAATTTATAAAGAACTTTACTAAAATTGATTAATCTTATTTAAGTTAATTAATTCAAAACAAGAGCTTAAGTCAATTTTCCATAGAGGTTATTTATTATTTCATTATTGAAATTTGATTCTCAATATCTACATCACCTAGTGACATGATCAATGGGGTGGCATCCTTAAGCCATAAATGTAACAAATATCAAGATTATGGGCATCCATGCCTAATTAATGCCTTTCCATCACAAATCATTATGAGGATATTTATGAATTTAATTAAAAATATTAAATTAATTTATGGCCACACATCTCAATCTTGAGATGGATGGTTATGGTTAATTTTAACCCATTTGGAAAATCTATAAATAGAAGGGCATATAACATCATTTTTAAGATAAAATATTGTAAACTTATAATGCAATATTATCTCCACAAGCTTTCTTTTTGGTGATCATTGTGTTTTATTTACACATTCTATCTTATAGTGATCTTGAGATGATGGAGGAGCTTGGCATCCATTGTTGACAAAGACCAGAACATTAGATCAAGGGGGAAAACATGCTTGGAGCCAATATTGGATGGTGGAATCACTTGGGAAGGTAATAAGTATTTTCTTTCTTTAAATTTTTCTTCATTATCATTTGAAAACCCCATTGGAATAGGTTGGCTTATTTTTTTAGTTCTTTATGCGTTTTTCTTGGATTTCTTGACTAATGTTTGACTAACCAACTTTGTAATCGAATCCTACAGGAATAAGAAATGAATGAACAAAGCATACGTGAGCATAAACATCAACATTGTTAAACATAAATAATTTTAATCATTTCTAATAAGTTGATACTAAACATGAGATAAACATGATAATAAGCATGACATCGTATATATATCAAGAATATCATATACATATACATCAGCCTCAATAGACCCAAAATCGAATGTCATTATATCTCAAATTTCATATTCATAGATTATATATACATATCATAATGGATTCTATAAATACATTAGTATACCAATACAATAATTATAGTTTTATATGCCAAAACTATACCAAAATTTCAAAATTATAAGATCCTTGCAATCAACTCTAGCTCTATGTATCCATAGGACTTGTGGCTAGAGGAGGCCATGGTGGCTCTAATGGTCTTGGTGGTGGTGGTCATGGTTAATGAGTAGACTGACCTAAGGCACATGCAACATGATTCCTAGTTTGAGATCAACTGAATTTTCTTACTATCCTCTATGCATCCCAGATCTCAAACGAGTAACCTATTAATCCTTAGGCATGATAGACTTATAGGCTCATTGGTAATATGATGCCTCATTCTTTACCCAAAGGCACTCCCTTACAATTTATGAAAACTCAAAATGTGTAATGGATATAAGAGATGAATATGCTCTCATCTAAGCTTGTTAACGGTATCCAATAATTGATCTCACTCACTAATGATCTACTCCCTCTTTATCATGAACTATCCCTACACCTAAATTAACCTATCTCTCTTGGCCTTCAATCAGGTATCTCAAACTAAATCAATATCATATCATCATCTATCATACTATAAATTATCCAATTGTCTCTATAAAAATACAATATATCACACTTGAGTAATGATCTCTTTCTCTAACATGCCAATATCTCTACCTACTGTAGTCATGTTAGAAGGCCCTACCTAACATGGATCTACCTATGTGTTTAAAGGCCATGTTTGGCCTAAATAAACTTGTGATATTATAATAACTATCATGATAGGATCTATCACAATCAAATTTGGGACATCATCTCCATCTTCATCTCTATCTCCATCCCCATCTCCCCTACCATTTTATCCATCAACACCATCATCACCAATATTATCACCACTATCTTTCTAGTTGTTTCCACTACTAATCAATGTCTCTACCTCCATCTCCTTGATATTCATGGGAACTTATCCCCCTATTGGTACTATAATGAGTAACCTCTAAGGGCATACATGTACCTAGGAGTGTATGTAAGCTGAAGTGACCCCTACATCTATAAATCTCCTACATAAGCCCAAGAAACCCATGGTACATTGATATAACTCATTGTGGCCTCACTCCTTGGGATAACATGAGTATCTTGATTGATTTCTCACGTAATATTGGAAATCCATCTCGGCCACTTAGGAACATCTTGTGTGAATCTAAACTACTAGAGCACTTGATTATGGGAGTATACCTCAATAATATGGACTATCTCTCAATCAGAGAACATATAGTAATCATGAAATACATATACCATCCATCATGGAACCACTATATCTAATACATGAGGTAAAGCCTCCAAATAAAAAACTATGGTGTCAAATCATCAAACATTTGATGATAGAATGGGATATCCCCACTATGTTTGCACATCCATTCTCCTGTCTGAGCCAAACCATATGCAAATTTTTCTTCTATATTTTTTACTCTATGCATCCCAACTATTCTCTCAATTGAGATTTGATCCCAAGCCCAAACCATCAAAAGAGAGTAAGCCCTGATCCTTCATCCACCATGGTATGTTATCATATGAAGATATTTATAGAGTTGTGCCAGGATAATTACCCCCCAAGAAAAGCATGTATAATCCTCAATCATGTTCCTCACTATGCCTCCAAGGCCCATATAGAAGTGCTAACAACTCTTTTTAGGAAACAAGATGTTAGAAATGGCCATGAGGAAAATAACCTCCCTATCAATGAAAGATGGTGGTGACAAATCACTAATAGGTAAATCATATAGTTGAATGTTTGTATAGGTCTCTATGAGGTATATATTAACATTACCCTAAAACATGGGGATACCTTGATAACTAAAAAAGTATTCAAAAACCACCTAATACTATGGTATTAGTGTATAGAACAATCCTCATCCATGCATAGGTAACTTGAGGATACACTAGGTATCCTCAAGTGTAATAGTAGTCTTTTTAGTAGGCAAGCAAAATGTGGACATATCATTGTGCTAGCACTCAAATAGCATGATAAAATATACACAATCAAAAAAAATGATTGGTATCTATGCCACATCATGAAGATCTAGTACTTGTAATAAACCAACCATATCCTCTATCCAGATCTACAAGATCCACAGATAGTGTGACCATTACTCTCAGCACCTCAAGATAAATAATTGATCCTAAAATCAAAGAAATTTAGGTTTATCCTAACTACATGTAGTTACCTAGGTCTAATCTTAGACTACTAAACCTAATTAACCCTTTATAAGAGGTTGGACCCTTATCAAGGAAACAAACTAGCTATTTTTTTTCTTTCAAGGTGAAACCATCATTTCTTAAAGGGCAAATTTATCATTTAGGCAAAATTTCACATTTTTAGGTTTTATCACTATTTTAATTTTTATGAAAATGATGATTTTTCCTTAAATGGGTAAAATTACCATTTTAGTGATTTCCATCCAATTTCGACATTATTGTCATTTCTAGGAATGATGACTTGATACGAAGATGTCATTTTTCTTTGATAATACATCATTTGCCATAAAATGTTAATTGAGATTATCATCGATGGTTTTTCATGTGATGGTTGCATGTGTTCCCTTGCCCACTCTAAAATGTGACATTGAGATCCTCTATGGGACCTTTTTCTCAATAGTTTGTGCAAAAAACTAGAGCTAAATTTCTCAATAGCTAGAGTGAAATGAATTATTTTTCACCTAGGGGTGAATATATAGCTAAAATTTTGAATTTTTACCCCCAAGGGCCTATAGTTCATTTTTTGCACTCCAAGAAGAGTATTTTTGACATCAATCATCTATTTTGTGCATTTTTTATTCCTACATGATTTATTTTATCGATCGTATTGTAACCAAATAGTCTTTTAGGCCTCCCATGAGACCCATTTAACAATGTTATCTTTCTACCTATACCTTGTGTTTGTTTGAATGTGTATCTTCAAGCTCACATTTAGGATATAAATGTTTTTTCATCCTTTTCTAGCCAATTGTAAATTTGTTTTATGGTTTTTTCACATAAGCTACCCTTGCCAATTTACTCCATTACAATAAATTCTTTTTTAATCGATCAATGGTGTATCTTACCTTTCTAGGGTAAATCGTTATTTTTTAACCAATTTAATGATTATAATCACTTATGGATAAATAATTATTTTTACATCCCATGCTAATTATTATAACCACTTTTGGGTGAATCATTATTTTTATTTCTCTACCTACCATATCGGGGCATATGCTTGCATCAATGATTATAACCGCCTTTAGGTAAATCACTATTTCATAATGTATGACTAATTAGAACCACATTTGGTAAAATTAATGTCTGTCCCACTGCCCTACCATGGAAATATGTTTTGGCCAATTTTGGCCCACATACCAAGCTTCTACCTAGATAAAGAAGCCGAGTACAGTTCCTGACCCATAAATGATCAAGAGATGGCTTACATAAGCATAGAAAATCCATACCATCATCAACACCTCATGTAGAAAAAAATAGGTCAATCTAATTACACATTTCATAAATGCACTTTGGAAATAAATTAGGGTTAAAGGATCACATGGACATGATTTTTTTCATGTTGAGAAGTTCCCTACAAAGTTTTTATCTTGATGAGTTCTCTATCTCAAGAAATAAGCTTCCAAAGTTGAACCTACAAAGTGGGATGTGCATGGGGATGTCAAATTTGGGCCTCAAGAAATAGCCATTTAAATTAAAATATTACTAAGGTTGAATGTGTAGCTAATATGTGTCAAAACCATGGAAGCTCGAGTTGAGATCTAAAGGTGAGAAGATGATCAATGAGTCAGTGAGTCTCAAAGATCTAATGGTGCATGTTAAATCATGCATCAAAGATCAACTACGAGATCAAAGTAAAAATGTTAGATGATCTTGAGATTAAGTTAAGGGGTGAAAAATGGAAAGATCTTAGGTGCCCATTTGTATATCAACATTCCACATTTGATTTGGCAGACCAAGGATCCAATGGTGCATGATCCATCACACCAAATAAGATCAATGGTAAGTGAAAGGTTAACTAGTCAATGGATCTTGAGAATGAATGGAAATTTTATAAGTTTCAAGACCATAATAACTATTAGGTAAATCAATGGTATGCATTAGATTCATGCAAAGGGAGAGTAATAGTGCATGTAAGGTCAAGAAGTCAATGATCTTGGGGATGAATACAAAGTTGCCACATGGCACAAGTGAATGAATAGATGGACTAATACAAGATCCTATGAAATAAATGGGGATATAACAATGAGCACAATATGAGAATCCTAGATCAAGATCAATGGTCAATATTAAAAGTTGAAGCTAGGAGTTTTCAAGTAAAGGTAAAACA
Source organism: Torreya grandis (assembly GCA_037957365.1). Taxonomy (NCBI): domain Eukaryota; kingdom Viridiplantae; phylum Streptophyta; class Pinopsida; order Cupressales; family Taxaceae; genus Torreya; species Torreya grandis. The sequence goes on from JARHVA010001441.1 coordinate 310,412, forward strand.
CAATTCATGCCGAACCAAAACCAATGTTTCAAAGGGCATGTGCCACCATTAGAGTTTGGTCAAAAATCATCAAGCAAATGTACCTATATAATCAATATTGATAATAATGAGGTTTTATTAATTAAATCTTAGATACATGATAGGTTTGTTTAAACCTAATATAGCCTAAAACAAAGTTATGAAATCTATGGATCTTCATCGATATAATGACTATATGAAAACTATTAAATGGATTGGTTTTCAATCTATAGTAAAGATCCATATTCATGTTGGAGTAGATGCAAACATAAATGAGATATGGTGGAGTGTCTCATCCTTTGACATAGTCATAGCCATGATAAATAGGTACTTATAGCCACTTAAAATAGAATTAGTCATGGCTTTATTAGGCCCAAGGATATGAGTATTTTTCCTTATAATGAAGCAAAGTGAAAGGTGGCATAGAAGTTTAGGGAGTAGTTTTGGGGATTGGAGAGTGTAAGTGGAGCATTAATTTTTTTAAAATCTTTTAAGGATTTTCATTTCTTGGCAAGATTATGACTCATCATCCTCAATATTTTCTTGTATTCTAGTTCATTTATTAGCCAATGAGAAGAGCTTGAAAAGTATTAGAGAAAAAAGGGTTAACTTGTCAATATAGAACTAGTGCTGATTTGATCAAAAGATGGTGGAGCATTCATAAAATGTGGTAGCTCATTTAATGATCTCAAATATCATGCTCCCTTTTCTCTCTTCTCGATTTCTCTATATCACCCATTCTTTCCATTGGTAAGCTCTCACTCTCTCATATTCTAGACTCTCATAAGGACTCTTTGATCTTGAAGGGTAGGGGACTCTAAGATATTGCAAGATATTTCCCTCTTGACTTGGCTAAACCCTGTTAATAATTTTTAAGAGCTACCACTTGTTGTAATAAAGGACTTTTTTTACCTATCTCTTTCCTTGGATCTATGATGAGTGAGTTGTGCATGATGGCATTATGAAGGAGAATATTTCTAATCTATTATCCTCTTTTTTGACCTTTTAGGGTATTTTCAAGCTACAGGTCTAGATTAGTGTTATGCTTGAGTCTAGTCTATGAAACACTTATGCAATCAATTAGTCTATGATGTTGTGTGAGCTATCATTGTCTTATACAAATCTAGTGTGGATTCAATAGTATGAGAGTTTTCTATTTTTATTTGGTGAATCACCTTTTAGGCTTCTTAGGATCCCTTTTCCCCTTTCTAACCCTTTTCTCTATGATAACATTAGTATAATTGATCCATCAAGAGGAATATTTCCTTCTCAAGAGGTTCAACCCCATCATAGGTTACCCACAGCTTGGGGTTATTCCCATATTGTGACTGGGAGTGGAGGAGCCTAAATAAATCCTCTACAAGGGTGCAATCTCACATCACAATAGTTTTTGGCACACTTAGTGGGATTTACTACATTATTCACTAGTGAAGAGTTTTAGTATTCTCTTCATCTAACCAACCTTTGGAGGCAAGTTTTAAAACATCAATGGTGACTTCAAGCATCTATCAGCTTATATAAGTAGCCTAAGTACCTAATCATCATAATCTCATATGTACAATCAACCATATTTTGATCAATATGCTTATTATTTACCTCAGCATCTTTCATATCAAATTAGTAATGTTTATGGCTTCACCCCAAGTGGTTCTCAAGATTTAGTGTGTTATCCTTCTCAAGCTCAACATGTCCACAATTTTTCCCCAAACCGATCCATTTCAAGTTGGAAGCAAATGCTCTCAGGATATGAAAGGTACATGATATACCTTAATACATAAAGGGGATATGTTCAAGATATCCCTAATCACATTATTCATGTAATAAGAGATGAATTATAATTAATGAAGGAATAATGTGCACATATTGAGGGATAAAATTTGAAAAACCTTTAAAGTGAGATGATGGATGTAAGTAGTTACATTCAAAGCATTTAAGATAAGTTAAGAGGCCTTGAATAACAATAGGTCCAACTCCATCAACCTCTTGTGTCTTTACATACACCACCTCAACCCTCATATATACCACCCATTCTTCCCTAAAATACCACTCCAAGTGACCTTTCATGTGTTTCTTGGACCTTCCCTTGTAATTTAATCCAAGAGAGCCTTCAAAGAAAGAAGGAGACTGTTATAGAGCATCTTATTATTGAGACCCAATATTCCACTTATCTTCCTCACGAATCCTTTTGTAGTTCATACCATCCTTATTGTGCTCCTTATCTTCATGAACCCATAACCACCTTTAAGAGAAGCTATTCCAAGAGAATATAGATAGGAAAATCAAAGAGTTAGAGTTGAAGATGAGGAAAAAGGAAGAGAGTCAAAACCAAGAAGAGGTAGTTGTTTCGTACACATTCCCCTCATGGAAGTCAATTTTAAAATGTTTTTAGAAGGAAGAGTTGCTAGTTAAATTATCCCAAGAACCAATTTAAGAGCCACCAAAGACACCATTAAAAGTCCCTAGCTAGAAGGACACTCTCCTAAGCTAAAAGAAAGGTGAACATTTTCACCCTCCCACCATATCCCTCTTGGAGAAAGAACTTGTTTTAAAAAGGATAGAGGAGGATCTTATAGTCATAAGTGAGCCACAGAAGGATAGTGCAAATGTCTATGATGAGGAAATTATGATAGGAATCCCACTTCATAGGGAAGAGCATGTTTCATCTTTCAAGTTGTAGTAGTTTGATGAGAAGAAAGAGGATATCATTCATGAACCTATTATGGATGTCAAGGGCAGCTCAAGTGATTTAGAAGATTAATGGTAGAATTTGTGCTTGGATTTATTGAGTGAAATAAAGCAGCATAATGTTACAAACTTGCCTAAAGAAGACAATCCTCAAGTTGAACATGGGGCAAACCTTCAATGGAATACTAAATTTCCATTCTACTTAGATGAAGAAGAGGATCATAACTAGGTGCTTGAGGTTGGTCCACTTTAATATGAGGTGTCAGTTGAGGATATCCCTAATATGTTGGATCTAGAGAAAAGCAAATTAGATCTTGATCAATATAGGTGTGATGTTTTAGACCTTGGATGGTCAAATAAACACTCATTTTTAGTTGAATAACAAGATGAAATATTTAGTGAGGTTGATGAAAGAGACATCTCAGGTGCTCAAGTGATACAATTTGATGAACATACTAGTGAAGAGCCTGAAGAGTTATGGCAGCAGTTCAATGCCATAACCAAAGAGTTTGAAGAAGATAAGAGACATGTCCTTCCTATAAAACATTATGAGCATGTTGTTATAAGTATGATCAGTCATAATTTAAATAAAAATAAGGTGTAAGAACATGGTATTTTTAAACCACCAAGTGAACCAAGTGCAAGTATTTCCAAGAGCCTAAATGAAGTCTTCATGCAAGGCTTTCTCAAGGGTGATGAACAACATCAAACAAGTGCTCATGTAGTCTAACATGAAACAAGCTTGGAATATTTGGACTATTATGTCTACATTGGAGGCATGTTTATTATTTTTCATTAATTGGAGAGCACATTAAAAGGATTGGCCATCAATCTAGCCAGTTCACCAATTCTGGTACCTCCAAAGCAAGGTATTTTTCATCTTGATTTGTTACAAGTGAATGATACTCAAAGTTTTCCATTTGACCTAAGAGGGAGGTACTTGTAAATTTATCATATAATATTGTATATATATATATATATATATATATATATATATATATATATATATATATATATATATATATGGGTAGATTTCACACTTTTCTCTAATTTCTTATATGCACATTTGTTTAGTAGGTTAGATGTTTTTTATTTCCTCCAAGTGCCTATGTGTACTTACCTTTGTTATTTTTTATTATTCTTATTGTTTCAAGAGTTATCCAGAGGTTAGTAGTCAATTTTTAGCTTCAAATCAATATGTTGAACTAGAGAAGAGACTCCATGCCCAATTGACTAACCAAAACAAGTAGTCAAGGTTCTCAAGCATAGCAGGCATGCTTCTCTATGTGTCACCAAAGATGTTGGTAAATTTTTCTCCACATACTAAGGCTCTACCTAGATAGAGAAGTTGAGTAGATTTATTGAGCCATAAATAATCAAGAGATGACTTACACAAGCATAGAAGATCCAGACCATCATCATCACATCTTATAAAAACAAATAGGTCAATTTTCTTACATATTTCATAAATGCACTTGGGAAATCAATTAGGTCAAAAGATCACATGTACATGGTGTTTTTCATGTTGATAAAGTCCCCTAAAAATTTTGTATCTTGATGAGTTCTCTATCTCAACATATAAGATTCCAAATTTGAACTTGTAGAGTAGGACTTATGCAGGGATGTCAAATTTGGGTCATACTTGAAATAGCCATTTAGATTCAAATATTCCTAAGGTTGAACATAGAATGACAAGTGTCAAAATTGTAGAAGTTCTAGTTGATATCTAACAATGAGTGGGTGATCAATGAGTTAGTGGGTTTCAAAGATCTAATGACATGCATTAAATCATGCATCAAGATCAATAGTGACCTTAAAGTCAAAAATTTAGAGGATCTTGAGACTAAGCAAAGGGATAAAAAGTGACAAGATCTTGGGTTCCCATACATAGATCAATGTTCCATGTTCAATCTGGCATATTAAGGACCTAATGGTGTATGATCCATCATATCAAAGCAGATCAACAGTGAGTGAAAGGTTAACTAGTCATTGGATCTTGGGAATGAATGAAAAGCTACCAAGTGTCATGACCATGATAACTATCAGGTAAATCAATGGTATACATTCAAAACATGCAGAGGGATATTTATGGTACAAATAAGGTCAATAAGTCAATGATCTTGGGGATGAATGCAAATCTTCCATGTGATGCAAGTGAAGGAATGGATGGACTAACTACAAGATCCTATAAAATGAATGGGGAACTAACAATTGGCACAATATGAGAATCCCAGATCAATATCGATGGTCAATATTAAAATTCAAATCTAGGATTTTTCAAGTAAAGGTCAAACATGGTTTAGGTTGAACCAATAAAAATTTGTTCAAAGTGTATATGTCACCATTAAATTTTGGTCAAAAATCATCAAGCAAATGTAGCCATATAATCAAGACTACTAATAATGAGGTTTTGTTTTCATTAAATCTTAGATATAGGATAGGTTTGTTTAAAACTAATATATCTTAGAATAAATTTATGTGATATATGGATCTTCATAGATATAATGAATATATGAAAACCAATTAATGGATTAGTTTTCAATCTATAGTAAATATCATATTTAGGTTGGAGCAGATGTAGACATAAATGAGATATGGTGGAGTGTCTCATCCTTTGACATAGTCATAGCCTCGATAAAAAGGTACTTGCAACTACTTAAATTAGACTTAGTCATGGCTTTGTTAGGCCCAAGAATATAAGGATTTTGTCCTTATAATTAAGCCAAGTGGAAGGTGGTGTAGAAGTTTAAGGATCAATTTTGGGGATTGGAGAGTGAAAGTGGAGCATTAATTTCTTTTTCAAAGCCTTTAAGGATTTTCCTTTCTTGGAATGACCATGACTCATCATCCTCAATAGATTCTTGTCTTCTAGTGCATTTCTTAGCCAATGAGAAGAGATTGAAGACTATTGGAACAAAAAAGGGTTAACTTGTCAATAGAAAATTGGTGTTGATTTGATTAAAAGATGGTGGAGCATTCATAAAAAGTGGTAACTCATTTAATGATCTTGGATGGCATGTTATCGCTTATCTCTTATCCCTTTCTATATGCTAGCCATTCTTTCTATTTATAAGATTTCACTCTCTTGGATTATAGACTCTCACAAGGGCTCTTTGACCTTGAAGACCAGGGCACTCTCTGAAATACTGTAAGATATTATCCTCTTGACTATGTTAAACCCTATCAATAATTTATAATAACTGCCTTTTGATGCAATAAAGGACTTTATTTACTTATCTCTTGCATTGTATCAGTGGTGAGTGAGTTATGCATGATGGAATTGTGAAGGATAATCTTCCTCATCTATTGTACTCCTTTATTACCTAATTTATGGTATTTTCAAGTTATTGCAGGTTTGGACTAGTGTTCTACCTGAACCTAGTCTATGAAACACTTATGTAAGTAACTAGTATTTGAGGTTGTGTGATCTGGCATTATCTTTTGTAGATCTAGTGTGGGTTCAAGATTATGGGAATTTTCCCATTTTTATTTGGTGCATCATCTTTTAGCCTTATTAGGATCCATTTTCCCCTTTCTACCCATTTTCCCTATGATAACGTTAGTATAGGTGATCCATCAAGAGGAAGCCAACCTTCTCTAGAGGTTCAACCCCATCATAGGTTAATAATAGCTTGGGGTTGTTCCCATATTGTGACTTGGAGTGGAGGATCCTAAATAAATCCTCCAAAAGGGTGAAATATCACATCACAAAAATATCCATACCACTACTTATAACCACCTTTAGGAAAGCCAGTGTCACATCCTTTGTTACTAGTTATAACCACCTTTGGGAAAACTAGTGACTCCACTACCATTACTGTTTATAACCACGTATGGGTAATTTAGTATTTCCTACCCCATTATCACTAGAATGTGTCATTTTTTTCATTTTAAGGGAATGTTTGGTGACTCTATTTTATCACTCACTCCCTTGAGATGGCATCAAGGGCTTATCGACCACCCTTTAGGGTATGGACTATTCAGATTAATAACTTTTGCATTATTTGAAAATATGTTATTATGCATGTGTCTGTCATTGCCTTCTCAAACATGGGTAAACTATAGACACTTAGTTTCAGCCACTTTCATCCCAAAATTGAGATTCAATTTAATTTCTAGCAAACAACATAATTTAAGACTAGAAATTACTTGAATTATTCAAATTCATCTACGTAAGGGATTTAATTACCTATAAATGTGATGAGGCTAGTTTATTTGGCATATTAAGTTTTGTATGCATCAGTTTCAACCCTAGTCAAATTATGACCTAGTAATTTGACACTTTTGACTTGTCAAACTATTAATTTAAAACATTTAAAATAATTTCCAAAAGCCAAAAAATACTAATAAATATTAATTACATTACAAATATTAATTAATTTTCCTAAATAAAACTTCCAAGTTGAATTAGTGAATTTCATTTATCTAAAAAGAATTTTTAGCTAAATATGATATCTAAGGTCAAAGAAGCTAATAAAATGATTTATTATTTCTTAAATATTTCAAAATTATGAGTCACAACCTCAAAAATATCTAAAGTGAGTTGTCATTCCTAATAAATATCTAAAACTGAGATCTCAAATTTTCATGAGTGCTTTGACCCAACATAGGGTTAGCTTGACTTGACCTAGATTATTTTAGAATCAACCAAATTTATAATTTAACCTAACCTCCCTAAGGTTAGAATTAAGTCTTATAGATATAAATATAAGTGTCCACATTATATGTCAAGAAACTTTTGTGTGTAAGGTTATTCTTCTAGAAACTATTGAGAGTAGTGTTATAATGTCCATTTTATGCCAAGCTTCACATCAAGCCACAAGTGATCATTGGAGAAGTGCTACCACCATAGAGAAGCATTGATGTAATATTATAATTGTCATAATGTGAGTATGAACATTCTTATGATAAAAAGAGATAAATTACTTGTGTTGTTTTCATCTCTATTTTGTGATATTGTTTACTATGTTATGCTCCCCATAGTTCTTAGGCAAGAGTGTTTAGTTCTAATGTATTGTTATGCTTGATTTTTTATCATTTGGATTAACAAGGAACTAATCATGTCATTTTTTGTGCTCTTAAAATTCCTAATATATAATTTCTTAATAGAATATATAATTTCCAAAACATAAAGGAAAAGAAAATTAATAAAAAATATAGAAGTATTCCTTTGAGCTTCTAATTTAGTATGAATAATTTGACAAATTTATGACAATAGCTAGTGATACGACCTACAAATACATAGATATTTTAAGGGATTTAGGTTTTGGTCTATGTTACACATCCTCAATTTTCTTATGATCCACTTAACCCCATTGACTAAGATAATGTGCTCAAGGGAATGCCTCTATAGTACCAAAGTACCACTTGGAGCATGTTGCATATATTTGATTATCAACTTATCTAATTACTTTGACCAATGCCTTAGGATAACATATAAATAACCAACTCTTAACATCATTGGAATAATTATATTAAGACATGAATGCAAGATCTACATGATCCTACATAAATGTGCACACATCATGTTGGAAAATGAAATCGACATTCATTGAATGTTTCATTTCCAAATCAACTTCAAATTTTGAAAGAAATAATTAAAATAATGAAAATCCAAAAAATATAAAGATATTATATAAATTTCATTTATAGTTGTAAATATTTTACAATCTTACTATAAGCATTTTTGTATGCCCCACTTTCAATCTGAAAACCAAACATTAATAGGAAGTAGTGTTTAAAGAAAGAGTAGAACATGAATCTTTGAAAATTGAATTATACCTATGATCTCCACCATCTCTCAAAAATTAATTTTGGTCAAGTGGAGAATATTTTAACAAATCAAAGTAATCATTGAAGAAGAAATGTATTTGATTGTAATGGAAGATGCATTGCTTATGGCATGTCAACTTAGAGGATTTCTTTCTATTGTAAAAGACTGCATTCTTCATAAATCTGGGAATGAGAACTTTTCATTATCCACAAATGAACAATGATATTCATAAATATAGGCATGGGATGAATATGAATCACTTGAGGGTCATTTAGATGATGCAATCAATCTTCACACAGCTCTGTGGAAACCTTTTTGTAGATGCACCATTTTAATAACGGCTACAACATCTTGTCAAGATTGTTGAGAGAGATGATTTGTTCCAATGAGATAAATGTTTCATTTTTTTCCTTATCCACATTCACATTGAAGAATTATTATTTTCCCCCAAATCTTTCTTGGAAGTTTATAAAGATCACTAGTGAGGGTTTCACAGTCTTGTCTATTTCTTCTTCCTACCATGCTTAGAGCGATTCTAAAGATGATGGGTGGGGGTTTCATATTCTTTTCTATGTAATCTAATAATTATTTCTTCCTTTAAAAAAATTATAAATTCATGCCATTTAATATTAGAGATTTTTTCATGCATTCAATCCTATGTATATAAATTTATTTAGTTATAATTTTTATTATTTTATATAATTATAATTAAAGTTAAGTGTATTTGTATATTCTTTGTATCTAACTATTTCTAATAATAAGTGTTTATATTTATTATTTAAAAGCTATGTCACTTAGAATAAATTAAAAAATATTTTTTATATATTAGTTTATAACAATGCACTGTCAAAAAAAAAAATTTAAGGGCATTTTATGGTGGATTTGTGGGACATAGTCATCAACTGTGGTTCCTCTAACAAAGGAAACATATCTCTTATTTGATAAAGGAGAGAGATTCCCATTTGGGGGATGTGTTAAATACCATATTATTTTGTTGCAGAGGCACAAGCATAGGCATATAAGGTGCACAAAGACAAAGATGGTGTTTAATACCATCTTATTTTGTGGAATTTTAATTTCATTGAAATTATAGAGGTAAAGGCAAAGGCAAAGGCATAGGTATATAGGGTACGAATAAAGGTATAGGCATATAGGGTGTGAGTGAGTAGGTTTTATATGTGGGTGTTGTAAATGAGTTTCAATCTATCATAACTTCTACTCGGAGTGTTTTTCCAACTGTGATGATCATCCCAACATTGCACTATTATACCCATAAATTCAATGACTATAATTACATAAGGACACCACCAATTCTAAGAAATTTCATGCCTAGGCATGAATTTGAGGATGCAATAAAATTGTTGAGATTGGTTCACCTAAAGGTTTTCAAATTAAGGCTCCAACGAATCAAGGAGGAATCCATTCATACAATGATCTTAGGTCATCTCTATTGAATATGCATATAATTATATCATGATAGACCAAGTGATCCAAATCCTAAGATGTCTAAGGGAAAGGCTCTAGATGAGGATCTATATGTGTTGTATATATATTCAGAAGCAATAATATTAAGTGAAATATAATAGATAAAACAATAAAATTAAAACACAAATCATATTATTATGTACATTTTGTACATGGCATAATCTTGAGGGAGTTGTATGGTTACTTATATTATACCTATTTACTTTTTATCTCATACTAAAGATGTGTGTACATGTTATAAATAACTAGGGGACATAATGACAATGTCTTTTGATATGGGTATATATAGTCGGTAGTTTTCATTTTGCTCCCGCACTTGCCAACCCCATATATATATAGTAAAACCACCCCTACTCCTCCCCTACCCCATATAAGAGAGATAGATAAGGTCACTTATTTTCCAATGTCTTGGGGAGGATATAATTGGGCCCCTATTTATATATACTAGTTCATTCAACTCAAAATTAGTCAACTGATGCAAACTCTAGATAGTCAACCTGACATCAATTGAGTACTTCAACCTTTTAATTAAGTCTCCCATATATAGAGACAAGGAGGCAGGGGAGGGGGACCCCTATCCATAAATGGGGCATCACCATCAAAAAAGCACTTGATTGAGGAGTGAGTTATAGTTAACTACTCAACTAACCTAAGGGCTAAGGCCTTTACGCACTTGATCAAGTAATTCCCTCTCCATAGATCTCCTATCTTCGATCAAGTGCCAACTATATATATAGCCACTACCATATATATCATGTAGTGAATAATTTATTAGTAAGTAGATGACCATATATCTATCTAGGTGGCATTCATTTTCTCTATATATATCCTTTTTTATTTTAGGCCTGACTATATCTAATTTCCCTATATATCTATATATGGCCTCCACCAACTATAGAGAGTATGCCATTAAGACCTCTATCCCATATATAGATAAGGGGAAACCTCCCCTAATGATCTATATAGAATATGTGCTTATGAAATGAGTCCCTCCTCTCCCTCTACCCTAACCCTCTTGGGGCATGGAGGTGACCCCTATTCATATATGGGGCTCAACCATTGAAAGAACACTCAATCAAGGCATGATTGAAACTAAACTGATTGGTCGACTTAAGGGCCAGGGCCTTTACATACTCAATCAAGGTATTTTCTCTCTATTAATATCTTAATTATCGATCAAGTTCACATTATATATATATATATATATATATATATATATATATATATCCCCATATATATATCTCCCTCGATCTATTATTATCGATCAAGTACCAATTATATATATGTTTTTTTTGGGTGTGTGTGTGGGGGGGCACTATAGGTATAATCGGTACTTGATTGATAATAAGAGATCAAGGTAAAGGGAATATATATTCCATCTACCTTGATCTCTTATTATCAATCAAGTGCCAATTATATCTATAGCCTTTCCCCCATACATGCCCCCCACCCTTTACACACACACACACACACACACACACACACACACACACACAGATATAGATATTGATATTTATGTGTGCAAGAGAATTTATTGGGGGCTATAGATATAATCAACACTTGATCATTAATAAGAGATTGAGGTGGAGGGAATATATATATATATATATATATATATATATATATATATATATATATATATATATATATATATATATATATATATATATATATATATATATATATATCGTAGTAAATATTTTTTAGTAATATAGGCCCATATATCTATTTGGGAGGTGTCAAGTTTATCTATATAGATCTTTTCTTTACTTTAGGCTTGACTATATATAACCTCCCTATATATCTACATATGGTATCCCCTAGCTATATAGAGTAGGTTGTTAGGGCCTCTCTCCCATATATAGATAGGGTGACTTCCCTAGTTATCTATATATAATGTGCTTACAACATGAGTACCTCCTTCCCATTGACCCCAACCATATCTATGGATAGATGACGTCCAAACATATATATAGGTTCCATATATACATATAAGGTGCATCAACCTCCCCTAATAGATATATTTTATAACCACATATGGATATACATATAAAGGGGACATAAATTCTACCCCTATATATGGTGATTATAGGTGTCAACACCCTATCTATATATGGTCCCCATATATAGGTACCTTATAATATGGAATTTATTTGGCTAGCTCTCCAGTGGAGGCTATTAATGCATATGTAGTACCCTCCCCCTCCTACCCCAACATAATCCTAGAAGGCTTAGAATCCCATAACAATCTTGAGTTCTCATTTTTATGTCATTAAAATATTAGATAATGAGATTAGGCATCCATCTTATGCATTTAGTGATGATATTGGGCCATCTCTCTCAATAATTACATTGGGGGCAAGGGGGGATATCTAGATAGAGGGGATTGGGCCATCTCTATCAACTATTAGATTTGAAGGGCATAAACTGACATGACACTATTATATTGGGGATTGGGCATCTCTATTCTAAACCCAATTAGTCATTAATCGATGAGGAATATTCTAGTATATAAATATGGGGAGCATTTCCATATAAATATATAGGATTATTTAGGTAGATAGATCTAGGACCCATGTCCCATATATAGATAGGATAGGGGTCAATTTATTTCTCATCTCAATTAAGGGAACCATATAAATGGTGTCATTTGACTATTTATATGTTCCTTTCTTCCACTTTTAGCCCTATCCCTATATATAATTCTAATTTGGACTCAACTGACTATCTATAGCTTAGCTCTTCTACATCTAGGTCGAATGGGTACTCACTAGACTGAAGGGAGTTTGACTACATATATTAGGATTGGGCACCATCCATATATGTGATGGCCCCCCTCTATAAATGGGATGGTCCCCCTCTATATATGGGATGGGCCCCCAAACTTTCAATAATTGATAATTATGGTGTATTCCCCATCAATTTAATGATTTTTTAAATCCATAGAATATCGAGGCTCTATTTATCCATTCATATTTGGGATCCTATGACGGATATTATTTTGAATATAGATGATAAAAAATTTCCTTTGAATGGTGCATCTATAGAAGACATCTTCTTTTGTCCCTATTCATATTTTTAAATGATTGAAGTATATAGTATAGATAAATGCACATAATGATAGATCAGTGTTGTGATAGTAAGACATTATGGTAAATATGGGTTTCATTATAATGATTGGAAATAATATTCTAAATCCTTAGTATATTCCCCATTACTTTCATGGGCAAGGTTATCAAGTTTGATAACCACTTGTCATCCTTTAAAGAAACTTTACTCTCATCCTTGGCAAGTGGTGGGAAAGCTTCAAAATGAGAGGGAAAGGATGAAGTGGATTTGGTAATGCCATATAGATATATAGGAGACCCTATATATCTATATGGGGTGGTAGATCTTATTAGGTATGTCTATATCTATGATAACTCCATAAAGTGTGTCTAGAGTCGTCAACCTCTTTCAACCATCCTTTCCCCCTATAGATATAGATGGGACATCTCACCTCTCATTATTTTTTGATGTGGGGAGTAGATGGGGAGTGGGGTGGAAGCTAAAGTGGTGGTATTCATATGAAATGATAGAGAATTGATATTTATTATGCAATAATAAATGGACACTTAGGGTATTATCTATCATGCCCCATCTATTCCATTATTTGTTTGATCAAGATAGTGTTCAACAATTCAAACCTATCAGCTACTTCTATCTAGTGGTTTCATATCTTATCTATCTAGTCGTTAGGACATGTTTTCACACCATATACATATATATACATACATGCATGCATGCATATAGTACCGAGTGGATTATTATATTACTTTTGACCTATGAAAAAACACCAATAGACCTATATATCTATGGGGGTTGATATAGTTATTGTGTACACTCCCCTGCCCAACTAGATCTTATCAAAACTATATGGGGCTCTATATATAGGCCAACGTACCTATATATATAGACATAGGAACTCACCCCACTATCAAGATAGATATAATTGGGTTGGGGTTAGAAGACATGGGTGTGTCCATATCAAATTTAGAGTGCAAAGTATATAAATTTATGGTCTCTCTAAAGGTCTTATAATGCAATTTGATCAAGTACAACTCTCTTATCATCATAGGGACACATATCTAGATAGGGGACACTCCCCTCTCCCTCTATTCTATCTAGAGGGGAAGGTCCCCCTATCTAGATATGGGTACTCCCCACCCCCATATAGATATACATATCCCAAGAGGGGTGATCCTGGTTTAATTATCCCTCAACCAGATAAATATATGTGGCTTTCTTTATATACCCATCTAGTTGAGGGTTGAGTGAAGTGTAGCATATAGAAAGATAGGGAGATAGGGGCCCTCCCAAATAGAATAGATAAATAGGCTACCCATATTGATCTATATTATATACCCCTTATATATATAGAGGGGGTGAGTGCCTATCTATACCTTTCTCGACCTCTCGAGAGAACTATAGTGGGGCTAAACTACTTTGGATAGGCATATAGTCTCTACAGTCTTTGGTCCCATTAGCACCCTCCCAAGAATCAATTGATCCTTATATAAACATATGATGAGCCTACATATTTATATGGGAGTGCTAATTATATATTTTCAAAGAGGGATCATAGAGAATGACACTTTACCATTGAAATCACTATATTATTTAAGGCCCAATGGCTGATTCAGGTAGAGAGTTATTGAAGCCCCATGTTTCTCCCCTATCTATATATGGGTGAGTGGCTTATATTTATAGTGTGTCAAAAATAACTCTATATTATATAGATCTTATATAATATAGAGTATAAGATAGTGGGGAACTTCTTTGTCCCTTAATGTGGTGAGTGCAGTAAGTTCCTCATCATTTGGGGAGAGTAAAGGGAGTTGGGCATGTACCCCTCAATGTGCCCATGTATATTTAATATATAAGCATGCTCCTTGAGCAGTCTAACCAGTATATAAAATAGGTGGGTTGGGGCATACCATTATGGAAATTGATCCACTTGGGCTTTGATGTGTGAATCTTCACCTTTTTATGGTTATAAATCTTGACTACTAGGTGTGTTTCATGCTAATAGATTCAATAGAATAACATGGTATATTTATAATTTCCACTTGTCATGGAGAAGTATGGTAGGGAGAGTCCATATGAGTGATGAATAACCTACAAATAATGAGTAAGGGATAAGTGGGATGTTTATAACTATTACACAGAGGTTGTGTGCATTGGTGTGAAAACATGAAATTGTGTCAAACAACATCAATGTTTCTTCTCAAAAATTTGTTATGTCATGGTGCCTTTAAACCTCACACAAGCTAATACTTTAAAACATTACATGCATCACACTAATTGATCAAAGTATAGGGTGAATCATTTTGAGTTTTTCAACATGGATCCTAGTTTTATGTGAGATTTACATAACGTTGGGAGCTATATAGAGGTGCTCAAAATGTAAAGGTTATGAGGCATGTTTTCTACCACTATGTATGATGTGCATGATGTATAGAGCTAAAAAGAGTGGTGCAAGTGATTAAGGCACCCAACATAAAAATCACAACATGGAATGGATAAACATGGATCATCCAACATTTATTTAGAAATAATCATCTTGATTGCATTAAGTCTAAGAAGATGTGAAGAATATTGGATTCCAGATGTGTCTTAGTGAACCATTTTATTTTGGAATCACTTTGGCATACCATGAAAAATTTATATAATACTGTACAAAAATTTTAAGTGTCAATGTTTTAAACAACCTGATTTATTTATGTTGGTTAAGGTTGTGCTAGTATAGGTGGTGAGTGTGATACGATATTCTTAGGAATAAATGTGACATTATTAGAATGGGGAATCAATTTTTTAATCTCATATATCTTATTTCCCACTGGTATGGTGACACCATGAGGATTTTTTATGTACACACCATGGTGGATATGCACGTATGTATGCCCATAGATTATATCATAAGCATAAATTGGTGCTGTATCAAAAATTATCTCCTCTCTAAAATGATGGATAACATATGAAAAACATCATTTGTGAGTGATATGTATACCTTTGATGTCATATTAATCAATACATACCAAATTATAAGCATGCATGAGGCATGGTTTAATGATTTATCCACTTGATGGTTTATAAAGAGATGGGATTATTCATGTTATCACCATAAAACTAAAACTCTAATGGTTTCCCTTTCACCCAAATATGTGATTAGAATAGGCATTTTACTTTAGGGCCTTATGTTATTGATGTTTTTAGTGTGTTAAAACAAGTATTTGATATTTAATGTATAACTTGCATGTGTTACACCCCTTAGGTACATTTTTATGATACAATATGTATTTTTATCTATAGTAATAATATGGGTGGTGTTATGACCCATATTTTTATGGGGAACTATTATGGGTTGTACTCTTGACCCATGATTTTTGTATTCATGGTATTTTAAGACTACTTAGGTAATTACCTATTGATGTGCCTATATATACTCACACATGCTTTAGGGGTACAACATAATTGATAAGTACATTATTATATTACAAGATGGTTAAGATAATACAATATTAAAGGAGGTTACTATACTCGGTTTTTTCCCATAAGGCTTTTCTAGGTGAAACCTTGTGTACCATGTAGCATTATGTGTGTGAAATTTATACTATTAAAATTTTTATCATAAATATTGTGAAGGCATTGCTTCACTTGTATTGGTTTATCAATCATTTTATCTTAAATTGGTATCAAAGCTAGGTTTTATATTTTTATGAAGAATTAGGGTTTCGTTTATCCATGATAAATTATTTCATGAGTTGGGGATCTATGCATGGGAATATTTGTGTGAAATATAATTAAAAAATATATATTTATATAAATTAAAAACTTTAATGGTAAATAAATTTGATTTTTGGAATCTCAAGATGAAAGATATTCTTATGGACAAATATTAGAGGGGTATTATATCAAGAGTGTAACCTGTGGGTATGAAGGAAGATAATTGGGAAAATATTGATAGGATTATATTTTGTCTGTTAAATATTGTTTTTTTTAATTTATCAATGGAGAAAACTTATAATTAGTAATGGGAGAAGATGGGGACTTTGTATTAAACAAAATCTCTAGTAAACAAATTATTTCTCTGAAAGAAGTAGTATTCATTAAAAATGAATGATGGTAACTATGTACATGAACATTTAAATTATTTCAATACCATGGTAAGTGAGTTAATTTTTGTTGAAATTAAAATGGATGAATAAAATTGTATTAATTTTATTTGTTATTTGTTTGACTCTTGGGATAGTTTAGTTATAAAAATATTTACTAATAAGTTAAAATTAAAACTTTTGGACATATTAGGTTCCTTATTATCAAAATAAATGAGTTTAAAATCCTTTCAAGACTATAAAATAAAGGATGCCTTGATTGTGAGAGGTTGTTCACAAGAGAGAAAGAAAAATAGATCCAAATAGTCAAAGTTTAGAGGTAAATCTAAGACTACAAAAAATATAAGAAATTATTCAAATAATGGTAAAATGAGGAATTTTAAGAGATATTTCATATATTTCTATTAATTTATAAATAAATACCCCAAATTAATACTTTGGGGATATATTACTTGAAACATCAAACTCACATGGATGCCATGATGCATGTTTGATTGACTCAGTTACCCATTTCCATTATAAAAATTTAATTATCATAATGTTGTATATAGATGACATGTTGTTAATTAGTTAAAATAAGGAAATGATCATTTATGTTAATTCTTAGTTACATTCTCAATTTGATTTGATCTGATCTAGGTGTTGTAAAATTTATTTTGAACTTGGAAATTCAAAGAGATCAAATAAAAAACACATTATTGTCAAATCAATGAAAATATATCAAGATGACTCTATAAAGTTTAGGATGAATGAAAATAAGCATGTAATTACTTTTCTAGGTGGTAAAAAAACATTTTATAAACAATGTTGTAAGACATAATAGGAAATTGTGGACATGTCTCAAGTCCTATATGCTAGCGTTGTTGGAAGTTTGATGTATGCAATGGTTTGTACCAGACCTGATATTTCTCATGTAGTGGGAGTAGTGATTAGATTTATGTCAAATATGTGTAAGGAGAATTAGACTAAATTAAATAGAATCTTCAAGTATTTACACATGATTTTTGATTACATAATATGCTACCAAGGTAATCCTAGTAAGATCAAGATATTAATTCTACATCACTTTGTGGATTCTGATTGGATTGAAGATCTTGATTTCCATAGATCTATCAATGCATATGTATTCAACTTGTTAATTTAATATATAATTTGGATGAACAAATTCCAAAAATGTGTAACTATATCCACCACATTGGATAAGTATATGGTTTCCACTCATGCAAGCAAGGAAGCAATTTAGCTTAAAAGGTTGTGTTCCAATGTTGGGTTCATTCAAAAGGTTTTAAGGATATATCATGAAAATCAAAGTTAAATTTTTCTTACAATGATAATTCATTAACTAAGTTGTTTCGATGAATTCTAAAAAATTATGCCTTGTGTTAGTTTTATGATCTCCCTTTCCAATAAGGACATGTGTTGAGAATTTTTCTTCCTCCACAAAAGAACCATGATATTAATAAAGATGGGCATCGAACAAAGATGTTTTGCATAAGGGATATTTATAAAATTCATTCAAGCTTCACACAACTCTATGAAAATATTTTGTGGATGTAAAAATCTCGGCATGACTATTCAGATACATGATTTGTGCCATTAAGATAAATGTTGTAGCTTTCTCCTTGGCTAGATTCACATTATAGAAGCACTATTTTCTCCCAAATCTCTTTTGGAAGTTTATAATGTGAATATTTTTGATCACAAGTGGGGTTTTCTCTACTTCTTATTGTAAATTACATGTGTATATACAATCAAATTATAGGAAAACATGACATGGCAATACAAACAAAAGATCCAAAAATAATTTAATTAGTAATAAAAAAGAATTTGAGATCAATCTTTATTTTATTTATGTGAGAAATTTAATATAGACTCTTCAAGTTTATATAATATTATTTAAAATATGTATACTAATTATTAATTATTCAAATTAATATTTTTTATATAATATTATTTAAAATATATATTAATTATTAATCATTCAAACAACTAAGCATATTAATAATTATATGGTATTTTAAAAAATATTGTAAATAATATACATCTATCAATTTATGATGGATGATATACTTTTAAAAATAATTTTATTAAAAATAATTT
Organism: Torreya grandis; assembly: GCA_037957365.1. Classification (NCBI taxonomy): domain Eukaryota; kingdom Viridiplantae; phylum Streptophyta; class Pinopsida; order Cupressales; family Taxaceae; genus Torreya; species Torreya grandis. Next base: position 329,627 of record JARHVA010001441.1, read on the forward strand.
ATATTCTTTAATTTATTAATATATTAAAACAAATTTTTATATACAAATTCAAATCAAGATTATATTATATATTAAAAATTAAATTGTGAATATATTTCCCCAATATTCGTTCTAAGGGGAAAAGGGCCATTTGTGACCTTGTAGCTAACAAATTTATGGTGGTTCAAGTATTTTTCTCATAGATAAAACCTAGGTATTTGATTTCTTTACTCATTCATAAAAACATTCCCAAATTATTTGTCATATATTTCATAAAAACATGCTCAAATGGATGCATTATATTGAGGTGCCATAATTTTTGCATCTATAAATTGTATTGCATAGTTTTTATTTTGCTCAATAATTTTGCAAGATTCAATTGTTGTTTGTCTTTAGTGAGATGATTTTTTAATTTAATTATTAGTTCACATTATTTTTAATCTCATAATTATCTAGTGCACAAATACTATAGAGGAGTGCACACAACAAATGAGGCTATTAATGCATGCAAAAATAAAAATTAAACTAGGTAATAAAAATATAGGTAATACAAAAAGGAGGAAGGGATGTGAAAATACAAAACACAAATTAGGGTGTAAGTTATAGATGGAGTGTTACATTAAAATTTTATTTTATTTTTTATCTCATGATTGTTTGGTGCATGAATAATGATGAAATAGTGGTGCATGAATAATGATGAAATAGTAGTGCATACAAGAAATGGATTCACTAGTTTGTGCATCAATGGAGAATATAAAAGGTAACACAATTATGAGGAAGGGATGTGGAGAGGAAAAATGAAAATTAAGGTGAAATAAATAAACAAAATTAGAATGTAAAGTTTAAGAGTATTTAGGTTATATATGTGTTTTTTATTAATTTAATTATAGTTACATAATTTTTTTACTTATCAGTCATCAATTATTTAAGGCATATTTTACACAAAAAAAATTGTTTTTTAATGTCAATTATTAAAATTAAACACACTAACTCCATTATAATGCACCACTACCCTTGAATGTCACTGTAGAACATTTTTGGACGTAATTAATGTTGGTTGTTAAAATTGAATACACTTACTCCATTACAACCCACCACCACCACAAATACCATTGTACAATGTTTCTCAACATAAATAGTCAAGATATAAGACCCATGCAAAAAATAAATTAAAATGAATTTCATGGAGAAGTAGATGAATCTAAAGGCAGATAAATGATAGATCTAAAGTTTTTCATTAAAAAATGTGGATGATGAAAGACAATGAAAGATCTAACATGAAGGAAAATTGTTCCAATAAAAGCATAATATAAATAAATGAATAAAATGTATAAAAACATGACAAAAACACTACAATTATATGGCTTGTACTAATATTATGTGTCTACATCTATCTTATAGACAAAAACACTACAACTATATAACTTGTACTAAAATTACGTGTTTACATCTACCTTACCACCAACTATGAATCACCCTACACATTTAAACAATGTAACCCACATTTGGCACTCAACCTGAGCTCTATAATAAAGGCCTCATATTCATTCAAATTATTTGTGTAAATAAAACTTGAATTAAATTAAAACCTATTATCCACTTGGGGTAATAAAAACACATTAGTTTTAAATTCCTCCTTTGAGAATGCTCCATCAAGGTACATTCCACAAATCTAATAGATCTATTTCTCTATATTTTTGGTAGAGAATGTGATTCTTCTAATTTTTTTACAAAGTTTTTTTCAAAAATAAACATTTTCCCTATATAATAACTTATTTATTTAGCTTTTATGGGATCTCCAAATACATTTAGTAGCCTCTCCTCTTTACATAATTTGATAATTTCTACCTCTAATGGAATAATGGAAGAACACATATACATCTGAATGTTTCCACTTGATGATGCAACACATTTTATTAATGATAACATTCTCCGCCTAGGGAGTAGTCCACAATTTCAATATCCATTACTTGAAACTTCATGAGTAAGGTAACCAACTACAAAGTTAACCCTTTGACATGTTATACTATATGCACTTCTCTTAAATCCATTATAAAATAATTAGCATAGGAAGTTGATATATTGAATCAAATTCAATATTTAGTACCAATGACATTATATTTTTGGAGGAAGTCGAGTCTAGCATATGATTGTGTAACATCCATTTACAAATAGGGAAATATAAAATGGTTAAATGTCAAGTTGAATGTTAGCAAAGGGAGGTGTCTAGGTATATTAGGTGTGTATGTTTATCTTCAACTTCATTGACCTTATATGGATCAACAAATTTGATTGCTTTTGGTATTGTAATCTCGACACTTAAGTATGGAAAAAATCTATTCTTATGTCTGATAGAAATATGGACATGCATTTTTAGCTAACTCAACAATGTGTTATATTATAAATAGTGTAGAACATGTGCCATATCATAAACATTATAATTAAGTATTAAGGTATAAAAGGCAATTTGACATCATTGGTGTTAGGTATGTAAGGGGTTAGTAAATTATTTATAGGTTTACCCCTTTCTTTTGAATTTTTGTAGGAAATACTAACTGATAATACAAGATCTTTTGACATATTGGGCTCTTCATTGTCATTCTTTTGTTGGGGTGTTCTTGGCTTAAGACCAACACTAGTAAGTAGAAGCATTTTAACTTTAGGTCTAGGAACATATTTTATTGGCTTAACATCCTGTGGTGGGATTAAATTCTTCTAAAATCATAAATTTTATTTGCATATGTAGATAGAATGATATGATCATTTTACATTTTTATAACAATAGAAATTGTCTTATTCTCCTACTTTGCTAGAACAATTATTTTGGGGATACACAATCCTTATTTATTTTATATATTGCTTATTTTACCTTTAAAGTTGTAATCACTCTTAACTTGGATAATAAAAAAACAAGTCAAGGCTTGGATATATTCATATGAAGGTGTACCTCTTATATTTCTTAATTATTATTTGTTTAAGATAATCAAATTCATGCATAATAAGTATATAATATTATACCATGTTAACTGAAATATATTAAACATCTAACATGTGTATGGACCTTACATCATCTATCTCAATTTATTTCACTTCCTCTTCACCATACTCATCTATAAAATCCATGGAACATTTAACATGAAGTATGAAATAAGTTTCACAACAGTCAAATTCATGATACTCACACCTCTTCCACATTATTTGTAACAATATCAAGGGTATCCCTTTCCATTGGTATATTGTTAAGTTTTATTTCCACAAATGAATGAATCTTATCTTCTCTTGACCATGGCCTTTTTTTTAATTTTGTACGCTATATCTTGGTTATGGACCTTATTTGAATTATAAAACTCATTTTTGGTAGAAGGAAGCCCCTTTTCATTCCTTTCTACTCTATACCTGATATCTTTAAGAGCTTCCATCATTTTTTCCATATTATCATCTTGTTTAAAGGCTTTTGATTATATATTTTTTAACATGCACACTCAACTTAACCTCACCTCTCTCAAAATATTTCTTAGTGGCTTTGATATTATTATCAATATTCATGGCCATGGTGTAGGTTTCCCTTTAGTTTTTGGGTTCTTATGCAAGAAGTATAAACCAATTTTGGTATCAAAGTAATAATATTACATCACCAAAAACATGGATTAATTATGTCTTAAACTATCAGGGACTCTTAGCATATTCTTGAAAAAATTATTATTAAACTCTTGAACAATCTCATTAACATGTTTTCTACTATGGTAGGAGGTCATATCTATAAGAAATATTGGGTTTGTTTTGTGACCATAATGAATTTTAAATAAATTTTTGAATTAATTATAAGAATTAATACTTTTTTATGAAGTTTATTGTATGAACCTCTAGCTATTAACATCACATCTTCATCTCTATATCACAATCATCGGTGACCTTAATGAAATATTTTATGTGTTCTTCCCATGATATTGCATTATTATCCTAAAATTTTGGGATTATTTTCCTCAAATAATCAAGGAATATATTAGGAAACATAAGAATACTTTTTAAAAAATCATGTATCTCAAGAATCCCAGTGTTACAAGACAAATATGTTGTAGTTTTCTTCCCATGTTTTAGATCATTAACTTAATTCTACAAATGTCAGTTTAATTTATTATTATTTTTATTCATATTATTTTTATATCTATTAAAAAATATTTATTTATTTATCATGACATTTTGACAAACATGACCCAATGGTTCAAGAGACTCAAATATGCTTTTGGTATGGAACCCAAAGCTTCTTTCACCTCCAAATATCAGGGCGATCTAGTTTTTGAACAACCTTCTTAAATAGGGATAAACCTAACAGAAGTAATGATTGGGATGATTATTTTTTAAAAATTAGGGGTATTTTAAAAAGATCAATTTTATATTAGTATCATATAATTTAACCCCTAGGTAGATGTCAAATAAAGGAAAATCCTTGACCTAGGGTGTTTTTATCCCTTTATAAATATTAAGGACTGTTTCAATCTTTTGAGGACAAGTGTCTTTTGATAATGATTTTAAACCTTATATTTTCATGTTTTTAGAAGGGTTAATAAATTTATTTGTAACAAAATTTAGAGTTATAGAATATGAAAGATAATCAAAAGATTTAACAAGCTTCCAAGTAGGTGGTTATTTTCTTTAAGGGTTTCTTTTGGGTTGGAAAATTCTTGCTATAGTATTTTAGTAGGTTCTACCTTGAAAGTTAAGTATAACTTGGCAGAGTGGTGCATCAACAAGGTATTTTGTTATACTATAGCCTACACCTTTTATCTTAGATATTTTATTTTAAATAGGCTAAGTCTTGCAATTACTCTGAGTTTTAAACCATTGGAGTCACAAATACCTTTAAATATATACATAATAAGTCCACAACTTGGTTTATATTTAAGATATAAGAAAATGGAATTTGCCAAGGGAGATTTAAAATTTAAAGATCACTCATCCTAAGTAACAATGATAATATTTTGGGGCTCAAATCCAAACATGTGGCTTTTGATGAAGAAGGGGAGAAATAAACTATTTAAATATTTTTCACACTCATTTTTATTTACTTTACAAAAATATATAAATAAATATGACCTCATAGGTCTATTCTTATTCAATCTATTGAAAACATATCACACACTAGACCCTTTGAATAAAACAAATTTAGAAATGTATAATTCTCTTAGAAATTCATAGGTAACTCACTTTCAAAATTACTCTCACTCAAATAGAATTATGATAACAGTAAATACAATACAAATAATGGGACAACAATAGGATTTCAGTGGAATCACAACATACATAAAGTTACATAAAAATCATGAAATTACCTAGATCTAAACATTTACTTAAATCTTACACATTTATTTACATAATATATTTTCAATGAGAACTATAAATGCCTACTAAATAAATAACATTTAATCTACATAAATTAATGAATGATTTAATTTATTTAATATACCATTTTGAAAACACACATTGATCAAAATTAACCCACACTTTGTAAAAAATATGTGTTGCATTAATATGAAGAACCCAATTCATATTTTAACCAATAAAAGCAAAGCTATTGAACACCAAATTATTATTTCATGATATGTTTTAATGGAATATAAAATTCTCAAAATATAAAGGGAAAGAGATTTAATAAAAAAAATTATATAGGTATTCCCTTGAACTTCTAATTGAATGTGAATAATTTAACAAAATTTTATAATAATAACCAGTGATACCTAAAAATCCCCATAAAATTTTAAGTGATTTAGCTTTTGGCCAATGTTACACATCCTAAATTTTCTTGGGATTCAATTTAACCTCATTAACTAAGATAATATTGGCAAGGGAATACCTCTATAATAATTTAATACTTGTAACATTTTGCTCCCTAAAAGCATCTAGGCACTTTTAAAAGAGTATGATTGTTTCTATAAATGTGAGGTTGAACCTTGTAGATAATAGATATGCAAAAACTAAATTGATGATTCTTTTTATTAACTTTTAGGTTCCAAAAATCTCACTCACTTTACTAAGGTTTATAGAACACATAGAAATAAAGGGAATATGCACAAATAAGAACTTAATATTAACTGATAATCTAAAAAAAATAAAATTACCCTAAAATAATGTAATTTTACAACAAATAACTATTTATTTATGAAAATCGGGTGTTTACATCATGCCCTAATTTGATATGTGCATATGTATACATATCAAAGTAAAATAAACATAAACATGGGATATGAAAACTTATGCACTCCTAGAACTTATAAAACAATTGTAGTGCTCTTGTAGACCTTGAAAATACATGCACAAGTGGATAAGTACCAAATTAATCAATAAATTATTAAAATATAGGAAAGTAAACATTATAACTAATACACTTGGTTTGGCTAGCGGTTTGGTAGTGACCTTTGTTTGAAGTCTACTACTTTTGTTAGTTTTCCTTTTCCTTTTCAAACTAGTCTCAATGTTCCACTTATTGATTATCTATTTCCTCAATTATATTAACATGTTTCCAAAATTTCTACTACTCTTGTTAGTTTTCCTTTTCCTTTTCAAACTAGTCTCAATGTTCCACTTATTGATTATCTATTTCCTCATTTTTTTTGAATTTCCTAATGCTTCCATTCTTACATATGCTACTCTACCTTCTCTTCTAAACCCTAAAGTTATTTCCCTTAAAAAATCTTGTAATATGCAAAAGCAAGTCAAATTATTCTCATTGATCTCAAAAGTCAAGCTTTACTATTAATTCACATGATATATTACACAATCCCTTGGTTTCTGATATCATTCTTACCATTTATCTTTAGAATATGTTCCTTTACAATGTGAATTATTGAATTTTAAAGGGGATCCTTCTCATCATATCAAATCTTATATGCTTCATCTCTAGACTTTGCACACAATAATAAATTGTTCACAAAGTTATTTCTTAGTTTTTGGTTAATCCTTTACATTGATTTTGGTTAAATAATTTGTAAATTTTGAGAATGGAAGAAAAACATGATACTTCATTTAGAATTAGGTTATAAATTAAATTAAGTATATATATTTAAAAGACCACACCATTTGATAATATATATATTTTAAATATATTCATATATTTATATTTCATTTTGACAAGGATTTTTCAAGGTTAGTTTATATTTTTTATAGAAATGTATGAATACTGGTAAATTTACACAAAATTTCAATATATGAAATTTTTAATATTATGAAAATAACTTTTCACATGAGTTATACAGCAAGAATTATTGTGCCTAGTCATTTTGTACAATTTTACTCATAAATATTATATTTATTAATATAGTTTTGTTTAATATATATCATAAAAATATACTTATTTTGTTACACACACCTTAAGGTGATCTGAAACATGTAAAAATCTAACTTTTTTTAGAATGAGGATATATATATATATATATATATATATATATATATATATATATATATATATATATATATATATATATATATATATATATATATATATATATATCCTAAATTTTACTTACCAAAAGTAGTAACCCATTAGCATTCTTTTACTAACTTTAAGGACTATGTTCTTAATTAGTTTTGTGTTTTTCCATTACATTATGTGTAATATTTCAATGCTCTAGCCAATTAATTTTTAGTCCATTTTCCTTCAACATTAGTATGAAGGTCATGTTTTATAAAATTTATCAAGTCAAACAAAGATCAAAAGAGAATGTTAATGAGCATGTACTTAGATTCAAGATTATGGTTACAAAGATTACTCACCAATTATTTGATATTTAATTACAAAATATATTTTCTCAAACAAAATTATCCATCAAAGACAAAATGTTGTTCCATACTTACCAATATTTCAGTGATATATATCATGATGTTATAAAATATGAGATGGATCTTTTAGGGGCATGCCAAAGGTTAATATCATGTCCTACTGCGTGGCCAAAAAAATAATTCAAAAATAAATATTAAAAAATATGTAACAATTTTTTTTAAATTTGAAAAATGTATATGCACTACATATTTGTATATATAAGCTAAAACATGTATATTTGATTAATATCAATTACCAAAACCCAATATATTTTGAGGAGAGATTGGAAGTGCATATGGTCTCTTTATGCCAAAAAGTGGGACACGTTATTATGCTTTTATTAAACTACTTGAAGCCAAATTTTAAGATAAATCAACATTCAAAGATTAGTGTAGTGACAATAGTTTTTAATTTAAGATTGATGCCAAAAATGTAGTGAATATGGTGTACCAATCATTTAACAAGGTACCATCATCATAACAAAGATAGTGAATAAAGTTTACAAGATTGAGTGAAAGCCCTCAAAATGTGCCCATAATATTACTTGACTCCAATATGAATACCTTGCATCATATGTGATGGTTTGATTCATTAATTACCTTGCCTAAAAAATATGATGCTAATGCATAATGTGAATATCATATAGTCACTAGACATTTTTCAAATAGATGTTTGGCATTAAAACATAAGATATGAGGCCTCGTTAGGAGTAATAAAATTCAAGTGTTATGTCAATGGTAATTTTAATGAATTAATGGTATAACCAAATTATAATTTGATAAATTATACTAACCCTAATCTAAATCATGTCCCTCAGTACAAAGACCAAGATAATGTTTACATGTTATCTCGAAATAACCATATTAACATTTTAAATCTCTTAATCCACTAAATGAATTCATAGGTGTGGAACTTAAGATAGTGCATAAATAACCTCCCCTAATTATATTTTATGATCATGAAATTCTAAAGGATGATTATAATAATAGACCACTCTTAATTTTAGTTTTCATCAATACACACTCAATGATAAAAATAGAATTATTGTTAATAATGATTCAAGTATTAATGTTTTCACAAATAAATTTTTCATTGATTTTAGATATAAGAAATAGAATTAGATAATACTATAATGAGAATTTAAGTATATGATGAGATTACCTAAAAACTACTTGGAGACATTACTTTACCTATCATAGTAGGTATTAGGTGTATCTAAAGAATCAAAATAAAATAAGTTTAGCTTCTCTTTATTATTCCAATAAATAAAAACAATTCAAATGAAGCTATATTTTCAATCCTAGGATCTGGGGGAGCTAGTTAATAAAGCAAAACATAAAATAACTAGAAGACAAATGACAAAAACACTTACCTTATTTGAAAATTTGGAGAGCTTGTTGGCATGAATTTTGGCTTGAGATCGGCATGTGATCAATGGTTCTTTGTCATGGATATCTTACACCATATCCTTTTGTACACTTGGTCTTTGGCCTTGACATGTATTGGTCTTTTGAAACTCTTATTATGAATTTTTCATAATAACTTTAAACAAAAGAGCTTATTGAAGAATGGTGTGAAACCTTATATTTATAGCTTTCAAATTAACTCCAACCTAGGTATGATTAGGTTTAGGTTAACCCTAGGTTAGGATTGGGAGTCAAAATGTAATAAATGATGACCCTAATTATGCATTTATGGAGGCATGGCTCAACATTTCTAATTTTTATGGCATTTATGTTGATATTTTATAATTCTTGACTTTGAGAATGATGACATCATCACAACCTCATTTCCCTAGATATTTGTTGAATTTTGATTTTTGCAAAAAAATTATTCACTAATTATACATGGAATATTTAACTAAGAACTTAATTTGATATAATTGGTTAATTAATTTTGCTAAACCTATTGGTCATTTTAGGAATTGTATTAAGTGCCCCACTTAACATGTCAAAAATGTTAGCTTACATGATCGTAACCTAATTGGGAATGAATATCCAAAAGGTTATTGTCACATATAGGATAATACCCCAAATAGGATTGTCCCAACATAATTTAGAGAAATACGTCCCATGTGTGGACCAAATTAAGTGTTATGGTGATTTCTAGGATTATATTGCATTATTTGTTATAATTTATTTTGACATCCATTTAGACATAAAAGTTTGACCAAAACATAGCATCTGCATTTTTCCCTTATTTGAGAAGGTTTTGCAATACAAACTCAATAACATATTTTCAGAGAATGAAAAGCTAATTAAGTCAAAAAATTAATAATGTGAAAATGTGATGCAAAAAAGTGACATGTTGAGAACCGTATGTTATTACAAGCCAAAAGGATTGGTTAATGCCCTAGAGGGCAATTGATTTACCCTAGATGACCCTTTGAGGGAGTGGGAGATAAATAGTATCATCGATCAGGCCCTCAAAAAGAGGAAAATGACATGATTTAATAGTAATAGAGGTCAAAAATAATGATTTACCTAAAGTTGGTTATTATCACTATCAGAAATGAAGGCTTATAAATAATGATTTGCCTAAAGGTGATTATAATCATTAGCATATTGATTTTCCTAGTAAGGTAGATTGATTGTTAGATAAAGTCAAATTTTCATAGTAAGGTAAAGTTAATTATTGATCAGTAAATATAATTTATTGCATTTGAGAAAATTGGCAAGTGGAACTTATGTAGTAAACCCATAAAATGGATTGATGATGAGTTGGCATAGAATAAAAACATGAATCTAAGAGGCCTATTAGGATGAAGATGATATTTTAACTAGAATGGGGTATGGACAAAAATAATAGTTTTAAAATGGGTCTACAAAGAGGCTCAATAATATGGTCCATGAAGATAAATGGTCAAAAAATAAAAAAATAGGAATGAACGACATGAAAAATAAACCACAGAGCCAAAAAAAGAGCTCCTAGAATGGAGGAAGGAACCCTACATCCTGAGGGGTGAGAATTTAATTTTATAAGCTATATATTCACCCCATGGGGTGAAAAATTTTCATTTTCACCCAAACCATTTGAGAACTTAGAGCTTTGGCCTTGTGGAGAAAAATGGCTCATGGATAAGAATGGAAACATGTGAGTGACTGATTAAGGGAGTAGAGGCAACCACCACATGATGGGTAGCCAATAAGTCAACTCATTAGAGACTTTTGGTATATTTATATTGTATTAATGACTAGAATTAGGGAGAAAAATGGGTAAAGACACCATTTTTACATAAGAGAAAATGATGATTTCATAAAAAAATGATCAATGACTATGAAAAAACAAGTGAATTTGCCATTCTAGAAAAATGGTGACATCACCAAAATCCATTGAAAAATGTTGAATCAGTGATTTATCCCAAGTAAGGTGAAGTAATCATTTTGATAAATAATTAATACAAAGACATCACCAAAAAAGGATAGAAAATATCAAAATAATGACTCATCATTTTGGAAAATGATGATTTCACCCTAAAAGATAGAATGGATAACTTATGGAACCCAAAAAGGGTCCAAACTCTATGGGAAAGGGTCACATGGGTTTAGGGCATGAACTGGGTCTAGTAAGATAGACATAAGCATACATATATCCTAATGCTAATCTATTCATGGTTGAAGGAGTGACTCAAGGTGCTAATAGTGTGAAAATGGCTCTTACACCACCTAGAGACACAATAGCTCTAGATGGTGGAGATGATTTGGTGATTTAAGGCCTTAGGAATTTTAGAGGTGGCTTAGATGCTTGTTAATCTAAGTATATTGAGCTTACTTAAGTGTACTAGCTAAGTTATGGCACTCAAATACTTTCACATTTCATTTTTTTACTTGAAAGGCAATAATAACACTTAATGATACCTTGTGTATCCTCAAGCTAATAATTAGAGGCTAGAGACTATTTTAGATGGGTCTAATATAATTATGAGTAGTTATGGATGATTTGATGAGACACAATGACATTCTAATGCCACATGGAAAAGTGGACATTAAATTTTTGGAGTCCTTAACAAACATTCATCCAGATGACTTGGAATCAATAAAGTCGACACTACCTGCACTAGTAGATAGAGATGTTATTGTGCTCATGGTCATTGTCAATGACATATTACTACCTAATGAAAATGATTTATTTTTTAAATAGGGCCTAGGTGGATTTATTATATGTATGATGGATGACACTATGATATTTACCCAGGGGCCACTATTATTAGCCTAATTTTCTAGGGACTTACACATAGTAGCCTACCAAGGAGGCTGAAGTATTGGTGTAGTGACACTACTCTAGGTGTGGGGATGGGAGAATATAGTGTTGGAGTGCCTTGTTTTGGACATGAAGGTATGAGACTCACAATATCTAGTATCATATGGATGGGTCTAAATAGGTGCAAGTTTTAGAGGGTATCATGGAGAAATTTACTTTTATTAGCACATGTTAAATGAGTTGACATCTGAGTATTCATGTGGTAGCACTATATATCTTAAAATTATAGTGGGCATGAGATAGGTGGTACATATCCTACATGATGAATAGGTGTTTCTTGATAGGTAGATAGACACAGACTATTAATGAGTAAAATCCTGATTGAGTACAGTGTTAGCTCAGGATGTAGCAAGATGTCCTAGAACAACCTATGTGTTTCACTCATAATTATCAAGAGAGAAACTAGGTAATATCAATCATTTAAAAGAGTGTATTGGAGGTAGTTGTGCATGATTTTCATGAACTCCATCAACCTATACAGAGGGTCCTGTAGATGTAGGTGTGATATTGGCTTATGTGATATGGTGGGTGTAGGTATGTCCATTAAGATTGATAGTGCCAAGGTAGGCACCTAAATAGGAACCAATTGTATAGGCATAGGTTGTACATTCATAAGTTGTGTAGGTTAGATAGGTATATGGTCCAATTGGGTAGGGGCCAATGGATCAAGATGGTGAGGATGTGAAGGTGGAGGGTTATGATGATATTTAGGTGTAGGAAGAGGATACTTTGATCTAGGTAGGGGATATCATGATAGAGGTAGAGGATATTGAGGAGGATAAGAGGAAGATAGATCGAGTGAGGCTCATGATATAGGTTAGGCTAGGGAGGCTTAAAACATTGGCCAGACTGGTATTCGATGTACCAATATGAGATTGGTTTATATGAACCATAATGAGTTAGGGACATTAGGTACTTAAGTGGATATAGGCTAGGTAGGGAGTTCAGATACATGTATATCTAGGGATATTTTTATTATATAGGAGGATATCATTATGAGGGTAGGGGATATTTAGGTTTTGGAGAGGAGAGTTGGTCAATTTTAAGCTCATATCACACTTCAAAATGAGGATATTACTTCCCTTCAATTAGAAATTGATCGACTGAAGGTAGAGATTGAATAGATGATGCTAGTACAATGGTAGTTATAGACTTCTCAAGATCATTCCATAACTGAGAGGGATCAAGTCATGATAGAGAGAGATCAGGCCAAAATGGATGTGTAGAGGTTTTGATGAGAGTAGGATGAGGCTGGAAAGACTAGTATGTAGGCATGATTTTTTCAGATGGTACTTGATAGCCTTCAAGCCAAGGATGAGGTTTTTTACTATCAACAATCCTATGAGATGACCATCCCCAAGGATCAAAAAATACCCACTTTTGAAGTATGTGATGCATAGAAGGATGGAAGTAGGTAATCACGATCTAGGACACTGATACATGACACAATAACATCAGGGAAGTTGGTACATCAAACATGTCCACCTCCACCACTAGGGAAACCACCTACTATAGGGTGAAGAGATTCATAGAGTCAGAGTTGATGTTCCATATCTCTTTGACATTGTTGTATTTTAGAATTTATGACATGTATATTATTGTGATGTATACGATATTCATTTTTATGATGTATATGAAATTCATTTTTGGTCTACAAACTTGTACATAGATGATTATTATTTTTATATATATGTTATGCTCACTTCCTTCATTATCCTAATGTATTATCATCTCATGTTTATGTTTATGTTTAATTTCATTGTACTTTATTTATGACATGTGTTTATTTTCCTATGTTTATGACCTATGATATATGTTTATTCAGAGATGCGCATCTTCATTATCACATAACATAATCATTATGATTTTGTTATTATGGATTTGGATTTATTTGGGAAAATGGTAGGATTTTCCAAAGTGAACAAGGAAAAATATTACTAGCACCTTTGTTTTGAAATAGACATTGGTCTAATTTTTACTATAGCTTATGATACTATGCATCATAGTTATAAACAACTATAATAAAAATATATACCTTAAGCATGGTCAAAATTAATTTAAATGTTAATATAAGTTAATAAAGTTTAATATATGATCAATCAAATCCCATTTCAAAATCCTTAATTTTCCCCAAAGTTCTCTTGAAAGTTTATAAATCAAGTTTTGAGGATCACTAGTAGAGGTTTCATAGTCTTTTCTATTTCTTCTTCCCACCATGGTTGGAGTGAATTTTGAATGAAAAAAAACATGTGTAAGAATATTAATTTTTTCATGCTTTCAATCTTATGTATGTAAAGTAGTTATAATTTTTAATTATTTTATACAATTGTAATTAAAATTAAGTGCATTTATATATATTATTAAAAATATAACTATTGTGTCACTTAAGATAATTAAAAATAATACTTATATATATATATAAATGTATAAACAACCACCATCTAAAAAATAGTTCTATGGGAAAGCAAATTTACATAAAAGGAAATGCATCGACCTATAATTATTCCACTTAATTATAATTATCTATGTGTGTGGAAGATTGAACGATTTAAAGAATTTTATTTCTAAATTAATTCAAATTTTTTTTTATCTGAAAAAAAATTAAAGATAAACAAATCTAATGTAATAAATGGTAAGAGGGAATTTAAAGAAAATATTTGATTTCAAAGATAGTCAACAAAAACATATAGTGAAAAGTAGTTTTAGATAGGGATGTAGGAAATATTCAGGAGATCAAAAGATAATTTTAAAGTTTTTTTTTCCTAAATCAATCTAATTTCATTAACTTTTTTTTTATAAACAAAAATTAGAAATAAACAAATTTAATATAGTAAATGATAAGTGGAAGTTTAAAGAGAATATTATTTTTAAATCAATCTAATTTCATTAGTTTCTTTGTGTGACAAAAAATCAAAGATAAACAAATCTAATATAGTAAATGATAAGAAGTGGATTAGGGAAAATATATGATTTTATATTAATCTGAAAATAGTCATAAAAATATATATATATTGAAAAGAAATCTTAAAAAACTAGGAAGGCTATACACACACATAGTATATATACATATATATGTATATATAAATATATGTATGTATGTATGTATGTATGTATGTAGACACATGTATATACATATGTACATATATATGTGTATGTGTGTGTGTGTGTGTATAGACATTGGATATGTTCAATAAAGGATGGTGCATTAGTGAATTTTTTATATTTTTGTGATAAAATTAAAAAAAATTAATATTTAAAAAATATTAATAAAAGTATGTTGTAGCATTTTCATTTATATATTTTATGTTAGTTATAGTTGTGTGTGTGTGTGTGTGTGTGTGTGTGTGTGTGTGTGTGTGTGTGTGTGTGTGTGTGTGTGTGTGTGTGTACACACACACACACACACACAACTATAACTAACATAAAATATATAAATGAAAATGCTACAACATACTTTTATTAATATTTTTTAAATATTATGTTTTTTTAATTTTATCACAAAAATATAAAAATTCACTAATGCACCATCCTTTATTGAACACATCCAATCAAACAACCATATATGACATTTCTTAAGTTATATAACCCAAACATTGTCTATGTCACCCAAAAGGAATGGTTAAACAACTAGATAGACTTTTTTAGGCTCCATCATTACATATGAAAGCATTCTAATCTCAAATTCATGAGTATGTGGGTGAAAGAAACAAGTCCATTAGTATATTTTCAAAGCATCAAACAATAGATGGCCATTGTAGCAGACAAGAGAATTATTGTAGGATTCCAAATGCCTAACCATGATCATCCCATAGGAACAGGAACTTCTAATAAGTGATAAAATGCAATATATTTCTTCCAATTATGTATAATACCATCCAAATGAGCCCTTCCCACAACTAATACAACTAAATTGCAATTGTTTTCAGTTTATAACAAGCCAAAAGCCATATATAAATCCATCTCATGAATATATTCTTCATTCAAATTTGGAAAGTACTTATAAATCCATGAAGGTGCCTTCCTTGAGGTTATTATTAGTAATTGATTAATAAAAATCAATATTTTGTCCCATAAGCTCACCTTTGCCCATGCTCTTTGGCTTGTTATATCAGTACAATTTCAGCCTCATATCTCTCTACTTCTTTATGTATGAACTCAGAGCTAGGAACCACTTTAGCTTTATGACCATACTTTGGCATTAAATCATGAGAATTTCTCTCCCTCCATAATTAAACCATGATATCAATAAAGTTAGAACCATTAATTTCTCTCTCTCTCTCATACATCAAGGGTAGAACCATTGGTTATGGCTTCAGTGGTAGATAAATCTTAGTCCTTAGAATCTATTGAAATTTTAATACCTCTAGCGTCAAATTCTATAAAAGATGAGGGGGGTGAACTAAAGTGCAGAAGAAGAAAAGTGGAAGAAGATAGGATTCCAACATGACCCTCTATTTGGGGGGGGTGAGAATAAAAAAGATAAATTTTGATTCATTTGGTAGTTGATGACAATAGGACGTGTATGGGTTGCTCTACACGCAAGCTGTTTGGACCCACCTGACTCTCTTGGGAGAGCTTTAGTTTCAGTTAAGTTCAACGAAAACTTTGTGGAAGTTTCTTTGGTAATTCTTTATGTTCCTTCTCAGTCTTTGACAGAAGACCCTATCGAGGGGGTTCTTGGATGCCCCTTCAGCTGCCACTAGTAAAGGCATCTTTTTTTAGCTTTATTGTTATATCTTTTGGTTTCTCATTTGTATAAGGCTATGGGGCCTTTCAATCCCATATTTTACCAATATAATAAAAAAAATTCAAATTAATCTATAATTAAATGTTATATATCAGTGATGGTTACATCTTAAACATATCATTTTAATTATTAATTTATATTTCTTCCTTCAAGTATAGCAACTATAAAACAAAGTAACTAACCTACATATCTTAGATAAATCTATGT
This sequence comes from Torreya grandis, assembly GCA_037957365.1. Lineage (NCBI taxonomy): Eukaryota > Viridiplantae > Streptophyta > Pinopsida > Cupressales > Taxaceae > Torreya > Torreya grandis. The sequence continues at coordinate 346,633 of JARHVA010001441.1, forward strand.
AAAATACACCGATAGATTTTGAGACACTCACAATTCAATATAATATAAATACTTAACATAAATTTATTTAAAATATGTATGCTATCATATTATAAAATAATTAATATAACAAATAAATACACATTAAAAAATATAATTTTTTATTAATTTCATACATATATTAAATACATCAAATATAAAATAAATAATTAAATATTTTGTAAAATGATTCTATTTTATTTTATATTTTAAAATAATTATTTAACTCCAATAATTCTATTTCATTTTATATTTTCAAATAATTATTTAGCTCCAATATTTAAGTAGAAAAATACATATTAATCTTTTTAAATTATTAAATATATATTGATAGTTTTTCAAGCTAAATATAAAAAAAAAATGTTTTGTATGTGCAATTTATTTCTCTCATTTGTATAGCTATTATTTGTTTTCTTGTGCACTTTATTTCCTTATTATCTTCTTTGATTTTGTTTGTGATTATTTTTTTAGTTTGTATTTATATACTTTTTTATTTTTTTAACCATCATATTGGTTGTTTTATTTGTTTTTTACAATGTCGACTTTACATGAATTAAATAATTATAAACTTAAATAAATAAATTCTTTTATTTTAAAGTAAATAAAATTACCACAATAATAAATATAATTTACTTATCATATATTCTAGTATGGTAAATAAATAAATAAATTATTTTATTTTAAAATAAATAAAATTACCACAATAACAAATATAAAATAAATAAATAAATTATTTTACTTTATTTTAATGTAAATAAAATTACACAATAACATATATAATTCACTTATCATATATTCTAATATGGTAAATAAATAAATAAATTATTTCATTTTACATTAAATAAAATTATCATAATAATAAATATAATTCACTGATCATATATTCCAGCATGATAAATATATAATTATTTTTTTTTAATTTTGTAAATAAAATTATTATAAAAAAAATTATAATTTAACTATCATGTTATTAAATAAATAAAGTAAAAGTGGATGTAGGTTTTTTATAATGTCGGCTCTAAAATAATTAACTTTTAACACACTCATGTCATTACACAAAATTACTCCTGTGGATACTACTGTAATAACACTTATTGATGTAACAATAATTTGAATCTAAAATGACTAAAAACTATTTCAGCACCTTGGAAAGTCTATTAATATTCACCATAAAGAAAAAAAGGCCCACTTGCACCCTTGTAGCTAACAAATCTATGGTGGTTTGAGTATTTTTCTCATATATAAAACCTGGCTACTTGAGTTCTTCACTCACTCTCTTTGGCATAGATTTCATAAAAGCATGCTCAAATGGATGCATTACATTCAGCTACCATAATTTTTGAATCTATAAATGGTATTGCATAGTTTTTATTTTTCTCAATAAATTTATAGGATTAGATTTTTGTTCACCTTGTTTGTCCTTTTTATGGGATGAGTTTTTAATTCAATTATTAGTTCAATCAAAATTATATGCACTTTTTTAATCTTGTGATTGTTTGGTGCACAAATAATTGTAGATGTTACGGAGGAAGAGCACACACAACAAATAAAGCTCTTTTGGTCTATGTAATAGTAGAAAATAAAATGGACGACACAAATAGGATGAAGGAATGTCGAGATGCAACACACAAATTAAGGTGTAAGCAATAGATATAGGTCATATTAAAATTAGAATTTATTTTGTATTCCATGATTGTTTGATGCATAAATAATTGTGGATGAAGAGTGCACACAAGAGATGGATCCAATGGTTTATGCACCAACAGAGAGTAGAATAGGTAGTGCAATTAAGAGGAATGGATGTGTAGAGACAAAATGAAATTTAAAGTGTAATAAACAAATGGAATGGAACACAATTAGAATTTCAGATTTATGAGTATTTAAGTTATTATTTTTTATTGATTGAATTATAGTTAGATAATTTTTGTACATGTTGGCTATTAATTTTTTATGATATATTTTATAATATTTTTATTTTTTTTCAAATGTTGGTTGTTAAAAGTGAACACACTCTTTCCATTACAATGTAACACTAACCCTGAATGTTATTCTATAATTTCTCTCAACATAATTAATGTTGGTTGTTAAAAGTAAACACACTCATTCTATTTTATCCAACCCCCACCCATGGATGTCATTGTACAATGCCTCCCGAATCAATAGTCAAGACATAAGACTTATGAAAAATAAATTAAAATGAACTGCATGAAGAAATGGATGAATCTCAAAGAGAAAAATGATAGATCTGAGGGTTTTCATAATAAAATATTAATGATGAGTAATAATAAAATATATAATGTAAATAAAAATAAATAATAATACAAATAAATAAATAAAATATAAAAAATATGATAAAAACACAACTATATGAATTGTACTAAAATTATGTATTTACATCTACCTTACCACCAAATTTGAATAAACATACACATCAAAACATTGGATCTCACATTTGGCACCCAAAATAAACCATATAATCAAGGCCTCATATTCATTCAAATTGTTTATATAATGGATGTCCCAATTAAATGAAAACCTATTGTCCATTAGGGGTACATAAAACCACACTAGTTTTAAACCCTAATTTTGAGCATGCTCCACACCAAGGTACCTTCCATAGATTTGATGGGTCTATTTCTCTATAATTTTTGGTAGAAAATATGAATTTTCCAAATATTCTACAAAGAATTTTTTTTCAAAAAAAAATCATGTGCCATACCATAAATATCATATTTAAGTATTAGGGTTATAAAAGGAAATGTGACATCATTGGTGTTGGGTATGTAATGTGTTGATATATTCTTTATAGGATTACCCCATTTTTGATATTTTTTTAAGTAAATACTAACATATAAGACAAGATCTTCTAACATCCTGGGCTCTTTCTTTTCAGTGATTTTGGATCAAGACCAACAATATTAAGTAGATGCATTTTAACCTTAGGTATAGGTATATATTTTCTTTTCTTATCATCTTATTGTGGTATTAAATTTTCTCAAATTATACATTTGATTTGTATGATCTGATCATTTTACTTTTTTGTAATAATAGAGATTCGCTTGTTTTGTTATAATAATGATTTTGGGGAAACACAATCCTTCTTCCTTTTTCATATTATTTATTTTAATTTTCAAGTTTTAATCATGCTTAACTTGGACATGAAAAACATTATTCAATGCTTAGATATAATTGTTAAGGTGTGGAGCTAAAAGCTTCACCAAAGGAGCGCATTGCAGAAGTTGTAGGTTTACACAGTCACTGGCGTCGGTCAGGAGCGACCGACGTCAGTCAGGAGCAATTCAGGAGATGCCAGCGTAGGCAGGAATCGACCTACATCGGTTAGGTGCAAGCAGGCAGGAACCGATGTTGGTTACCTGTGCGTCCAGAAAGCTATTTTTGTGGACAAAACAGATTGTTTGCATGTTAGGATTAAGTGATAGTCTTAAGTTTGCATCTCTATTATTAGTAAGACTATTTTAGAGCCCTTGTTTAAGAGGCATAACTATTGGTTGTAAATGCATGCTCATGTTTCCTAATTATTATATAATAGGATAGATCTTCATAGCTTATTGGATAAGAACATTACAAGATATTTGTAAGATAGACAATTCAAGGTGTGAATTGTGATTGTACTTGAGAGAGAGAGAGCTCTTGAGGGAAAGAGATCTAGATAGAGATTTGTACATCTGAGAGAGGTGTGGAAGAAAAGAAGTTTCTTCAATTGTATTCCTTCTGTAAAGAGTTTAATACAAGTTTTCAGGGTGGTTTCTTGTATCTCTTCTTCTTGTTGTATTTATCATTCTAGTTACTTATCTTTCTAGTTTAATTCCGCATTTATTTCTTTCATATTGTAATCAACATTGTTGGTTGATTCCCAACAATAAACATATGAAGGTATACCTCTCTTATATTTATTAATCATTTTATATCTAAGGTAATCAAATTCATGTGTAATAAGTATATAATATTATATGATGTTAATTGAAACATATTCAAATTTTATCATGTGTATGGACCTTCCATACTATATATCACTTTATTTATCTTCCTCTTCACCAACTCAACTATAAAAGCTATGGCACATTGAGCATGAGGCATGAAACAAGTTTCACACTAGTCAAATTCCTATTATTCACATCTCCTCCACATTATTTTTAATAATATTAAGGGTATCGATTTCCAATAGTCTATTATCAAGTATTATTTCCATAAATAGATGTCTCTTTCCTTTGTCTTTAATATGGCCTTTTTCTTGACCTTGTACTCCATATCTTGCTTATGGACCTTATTTATATTGTATGTTTATTTTTTTTCTTACAGAGGGAAGCCCCCTTTCATTAATTTCTACTATGTATCTTATATCTTTAATATTTCCCATCATTTTTACCATATTATTATCCTTTTTAAAGTCACACACACACACACACACACACACACACACACACACACACACACACACACACACACACACACACACACACACACACACACACACACACACATGTGCATGTACATGTGCCCTCACACACACATATTTTGGGCACTCAAATTAATCTCACCTATCTTGAAATATTTATTGGTAGCTTTGATATTATTGTAAATATTCATGGCCTTGGTTTAGGTTTTCCTCTGATTTTTGGGTTCTTTATGCATACAACAGAAACTAAGTTTAGATTCAAAGGAATCATAACTGGTCACCAAACACATGGATTCATTAGGTCTCAAACTATCAGGGAATCTTAACATAATCTTGATAAAACTATTGTTAAACTCTTGAACACTCTCATTAGCATGTTTTCTAATGGTAGTGAGGTCATATATAATAAATATTGGGTTTGTTTTGTGACCATAGTGGAGTTTAAATAACCTATAAAATTCTTTCATAGAATTAATGCTTTGTTTTGGAAATTTATTGTACCAACATCTAACTCTTAGCATCACATCTTTAACTCTATGTCACAATAATCAAAGACCTTAATGAATTATTTTAAGTGCTTTTCCCATGATATTTCATTATTAACCTAAAATTTTGGTATTATATTCCTTGAATAATCAAGGAATATGTTAGGAAACATAGGAATACCTAAAAAATCAATCTTCTTGTATCTTAACAATCTCATTGCAAGAGAAGTATGTTACAAATGTTTTCCATGTTTTAGATTATTAGCTTCATTATGAAAATGTGGGTTTAAGTTATTATTATTTTTATTAATATTAATCATATTATTTTCATGTTTATTAATAGATATTTTCTTATTTTTCATAACATTTTAAAAAAATTGACCCAAATCTTCATGAAACTTAAGGATGTTTTTTGTATCAGGCCTAAAGATTCTTTCACCTCCAAATGTTATAAGTGATTTAGTATTTAAACAATATTATTTTTAAATATGGGTGAACCTAATAAAATTAATGACTATGATGATATGTTTTTCCAAATATGGGGGATTTGATAAAGCTCAAGTCCATACTAGTATCTTATTATTTAACCTTTGGGTAGATGTCAAATAAAGAATGATTCTTGACCTAAGGTGTTTTATCCCTTTATGAATATTTAGGGTTGTTTAAATCCTTTGAGGACAATTATCCTTCATTGATGTTTTTAAATTTATATTTTCATATTTTTAGAAGGGTTAATAAATTTATTTTTAACAAAATTTAGAGTGAAAAAAGATGAAGAATAACCTAAAGACCCAACAAGATTCTATAGTAAGTGGTTATTTTTTTGAAGTGTTTTCTTTGGGTTGATAATTCTTTCTATAGTATTTTAGTATGGTCTACTTTAAAGGATGATTATAGGTCCTCAAACTTGGAATAATGGTGCATCAATAAGTTATTTTGTTGTATTATATCATGGACCTTTTATCTTAGATATTTTGTTTGAATCAGGCCAAGTATTTATAGTTACTCTAAGTTTGAGACATATCAAGTTTGCCAATACCTTTAAATTTATACATAATGGATCCAAAAATTGGTGTATATATAATATATAATAAAATTTCATTCACCAAGGGAATACCTCTATAGTATTCCCTAACATCAATATTTTTTACCATACTTTAGTAGAGCCATGCCTTGTGACCTAACATCAGTCTAATTTTTTGGAAATAATGACTATAATATCTTCATAAGATTATTTAGAGACATGATTTTTGCTGATGAAATAAATATTATAGCTTCCTCCTTGTGTAGATTCACATTGTATAATCACTATTTTCCCCTAAATCTCTCTTTAAAGTTTATAAAACGATTCTTGAGGATCAAAAATGGGGGTTTCATAGTTTATAAAGCAAGTTTATTTCTTCTTCCCTCCATGGTTAGAGTGATTATACATGGAGTGTTCGATGGAGACTATTTAAGGGATGTGGAGATGTAGAACACAAATTAAGGAGTAAGCAATACATGAAGTGTCATAATAAAATTTAATTTTATATTATATTGCATGATAGTTTGTTGCATGAATAACTATAGATGAGGAGTGCATATAAGAAATAGATCCACTAGTATGTGGAGTGCACATAAGATATGGATCCACTTGTATGTGCACCAATGGATAATAGAATAAGTAGCACAATTATAAAGAAGGTATGTGGAGAGGTAAAATGAAAATTAAGGTGTAAGAAACAAATGAAATGGAATAAAATTAGAATTTAAGATTTAAAAGTATTTAAGTTATGTATATTTTTTATTGATTGAATTATAGTTATATATTTTGTGTACCTATTGGATATTAATTATTTATGGTATATTTTATAATCATGTTTTTTTTCTTAATTTTGATTATTAAAAGTCAACACATTCACTTTATTATAATTTACCACCACTCCCTGATATTATTGTAGAATGTCTCTCAACATAATTAATGTCAATTGTTAAAAGTGAACATACTTACTCCAGTATATCCCACCACCACCCACAAATGCCATTTTAAAATGCCTCTCTTTGTAAATTATAAAAATACAATACCCATTAAAAATAAATCAAAATGAACTATATGGAGAAATGGATGGATCTCAAGGTAGATAAATGATAAATCTAAGGGTTTTCATAAGAAAATGTGGATGATGAAAGACAATGAAGAGTCTAATGTGAAGGCAAAGTTTTCCAATAAAATCATAATATAAATAAATTAATAAAATGTAAAAAATCATGATAAAAGCACTAAAATTATATGTCTTGTACTAAAATTATATGTCTACATTTTTCTTACCACTAACATTGAATTACCTTGCACATTTAAACATTGGATCTCACATTTGGCACCCACCCTGAGCCCTAGAAGTAAAAACTTTTATTCATTAAAAAAATTTGTGTAAGGAAATTTTGAATTAAATGAGAACATATGGTCCATGGGCACATAAACCCACACTAGTTCAAAACCCCTATTTTGATCATGCTCCATCAAGGTACATTCTATAGATATGATAGGTCTATTTCTCTATAATTTTTGGTAGTGAATATGAATTTGCCAAAAAAATTACAATTTTTTTTTTTCAAAAAAAAATATCATGTCAACACTATTATATAATAAATCATTTAAATATTTAATGGGATATTTAATTACATGTAACATCCTCTTTTGTGTAAATAGTTGACATTTTATACCTCTAATGGAATAATAATGGAATAATGATAGATGACATATCCATTTGAATGTTTTTACTTGATGATGAAACTCATTTTATTAATAATACTATTCTCCACCTAAGGAGTAATCTAAAATTGTAAAATCCATTATTAGAAACTTCACTAGGAAGATAACCAACTGCAAAATTAACCCTATGACATGTTATATTATATACACTTTTCTTAAATCCATTGTAAAAATAATAACCATAAGAAGGGATATATTGATATCAAATTAACTCTTTAGTACCAATGGCATTAAATCTTTGGATGAAGCCAATTCCAACATATGTTTGTACAACAACCATCCATTTACAAGTAGATAAATATAAAATGGTTGAATATCAAGTTGAATTTTAATAAGGGAAGTGCCTAGGTATACTTGGGGCATATTTTTATATTCAAATTCATTGAGCTTAGATGGCTCAACAACTTTTATTAATTTTGGTATTATAATTTGGGCACTTAATTATGCAAACACGCTATTCCTATCCTTTGATCTCAATATTTCTATGATAGGAGCATGCATTTTTAGCTAATTCAAACATGTGCCATATCATAAACATTGTAATTACATATTAGGGTTATAAAAGGGAATGTGACATCATTAGTGTTGGGTATGTAAGGGGTTAATATATGATCCATATTTTTACCCCTTTTTTGGTGTTTTTGATGGGCAATACTAATAGATAATACAAGATATTTTGACATCTTGGGATCTTCATTTTCATTTTTTTCTTTGGGTGATCTTGGCTCAAGATCAACATTAGTAATAACATTAGGTATAGGCACATATTTTATTTGTATAACATCTTATGGTGGGATCAAATTATTTTCAAATTATACATTTAATTTACATGGGTAGCAAAAATTATTTGATCATTTTACATTTTTGTAACAATAGAGATTGTTTCATTTTCCTGCTTTACTAGAACAATGATTTTGGGGATATACAATCCTTATTGCTTTTCCATATTATTTATTTTAATTTTCAATCTGAAATCAATCATAACATGGATAATAAAATCATTGGTCAAGGCTTGGATATATACATATTATGGTGCACCTCTATTATATTTATTAATAATTCTTAATCGAAGGTATTCAAATTCATGTGCAATAAGTATATAATATTATACCATGTTAATTGAAACATTTTAAAATTATAACATGTTTATGGACCTCCCATAATCTATCTCACTTTATTCCACTTCCTCTTCACCATAATAAACTTTAATGGCTATGTCACATTTAGCACGAGGGATGAAAAAGTTTCACACCAATCAAATTCATGATACTCACACCTCTTCCACATTATTTGTAATAGGATCAAGGGTATCCCTTTATATTGGTCTTTTTTCAAGTCTTATTTCCATAAATAAATGTCTTTTTTTCAGTCTTATGCATGTATTATAATTCAAGTTTAGATTCAAATGAATCATAGTAGGTCACAAAACATATGGATTTATTAGGTCTCAAAATATCATTCACTTTTAGCATATTCTTGATAACACTATTGTTAAACTCTTGAACACTTTCATTAGCATGTTTCATAATGGTAGTTAGGTCATATACATAATAAATATTGGTTTTATTTTGTGACCATAATGGATTTTAAATAACCTCTTGAATTAAATCCATAAATTAATACTTTGTCCAGGTAGTTTATTGTACCAACCTCTAGCTCTTGGCATCACATCTTCAGCTCTATGTCACAATCATCAATGACCTTAATGATATATTTTAAGTTATATTGCATTAGTAACATAAATTTTTTGGATTATATTCCAAAAATAATCAATGGATATATTAGGAAACATAGGAATATTTTAAAAATCAATCTTCCTATATCTTAACAATCTCATTGCAAGACAAGTATGTTGCATTTTTTCCATGTTTTAGATTATTAGATTCATTTTTAAAATGTGGGTTTAAGTTATTTTTATTTTTATTAATATTAATTATATTATTTTCAAGTATATTAATGAATATTTTTTTATTTTTTATAACATTTTGACTAACTTGACCCAATATTTCAAGAAACTCAAGGATGCTTTTGGTATCGAACACAAAGCTTTTTTTACTTCCACGTGTCAGAGGCTATCTAGTATTTGAACAACCTTATTATTAAATAGGGTTATACCTAATAATATTAATTATTGGGATGTTCATTTATTTCCAAATAAGGGGGATTTTTAAAATATCAATTCTATACTAGTATCCTATCATTTAACCCTTGGGTAGATGTCAAAGAAAGGAAAATTCATATTGATGTAAGAAGACCTCTTCTAGATCTCTTAAACTAGGTCTTATATGTCTTTATAGGATTTTTAGGATTATTTACTATCACATAATTTCATACACAAGGGTCATTATACTCTTCTTTTCTTAATCTCACTCTAGAAACAATTTTTCATCTTCCTTTTTAGTGTATTCTTGAAAAAGATTACAAATGGACTCTGTAGACTCTTAATAAGTCTATTTCCTTCCTATTTTAATATAATTATAAAAAATTGTATTATTTAAGAATTGAGAGAATTTTAAAAATATTATTTTACTTATTTAAACTCTATAGAACCCAATAAACAAACTACACCCTTCAGCCAATGCTTATACTTGAACAAGATTAACTAGAACAGGGTTTTAGATCTTTTTGCAAGTCTGTCCAATTTTCCTAGGCACATATATTCATTCACGTAGGCTATTTTATTTAAAATATATATTATTTTATACCCCGTAAAGGTTTATAAACTCTCATATATGTTATATTAACTCAATACACTAATTTGAACCTTCTTTGTATTTTGAATTCCTCAATATGACTATTAACATGGATTTCAACGTCTCTCTAAGTCTGATTATTTTTTATTTTGTAATAAAATTTAAAAAAAAAAAAAGATAATTAATAAGACTTCACACATTAATTATCTTTTTTCATGATAATAAACATGGTTTATACTTATTCGCAAACTAGTTTCTCAAGAAGAATATAAAAATTGTATTTTAGCCCTGTTTTAGGCCTAAGCACACAATCTGTAAAACTTAGTCATCTATATCTCATTAAAAAAATAATTTTAAGGATTTAAACTAAATATATCATATAATTTACATAATCAAAAATTATACTACAAATTTTTATACAAAAATGATTGTTCATCTTAAATATATTCAACATTTTGTAAATGAAACCATGTTTTTTAGGCTTTATTACAGGTCTACAAAACACACTCATCTATATATTTATTTAAAAGACTGAAAAATAATTTAAACCAATTATATACTTTAAATTACACATTATATAATATGTATACAAAATTTTAAGTCATTTGGATGGATCATTTACAAGTTATGGTACTATTTCTAGGTGAAACCTTATCCTAGGGTTTAAGACCAATTGCAAACCCAAGAGCACTAAAATTGATAGATATTTAGTTTTAAGGATATTGAAAGGATTATTACACTTTAATAGGATCTTAAAAAAACTATATCACTCTTTTCACCATTAATCAGGTGTTGAAATCCCAAAAATACATTAAACTTGTCATTTTTCTATGCCTATAACACCCAGACTTTAAGAAATAATGTTTAGACATTTGTCAAGAAAACAATTGGTAAAAAGAATGTATAAATATTTTTAAATAATTAATAACATAAATTAAAATTTTAATATAATATATATTTAATTAATAACACAATAAAATTTTCTTTTTTACTTAAATATCTTCAAATTCATATGCAAACCTATAACTCTTCATTAACCAACCTCCTACAAAGACCTGTAAAATAAGATTTTATGCTCCTTTTATTGCTTTATTAAGATCAACCTATATTTTTTAGAGACTCATCATGTTATTATATATGTATAAACTTTTTTTTTTCATGTTTTAATACCAAATATATCTCAACAACTTATCATTTAATCTAAAACATACTTATTTTGATCTCTTTCCTATGTTGGATGCATCTAAGTTGGTCTTAAGATAGGTGTATATTTATTAGAGGGTTTAGAGAAACTTAATACCTATACTTAGACCCTAAAGACTCTTTATCATATTACCAATACCTTTATAACATTCTAACCCTCAATTTGTTTACTAACAAATCCAAATATTTGAATTTTCCATTTTGGTGGGAAAGTAGCTTAAAAGGTCTAATTTATAAAATCATACTAACTCTAAGACATTGATAAGGGTATAAGAGGACCTTATACAGTTAAAAACTATCATTAAATAATAATTTGAAGCATGAATGAACTTATTATTGACCCTCATTAACCTCTTAGACATTCTAAGACCAAACATAAACCAACTTTACATTGAACTTGATGATGTTCCAGCATCACCTGACCTAGGGTGTTTTATCCCTTTATGAATATTTAGGGCTATTTGAATCCTTTGAGGACAATTATCCTTCACTAATGTTTTTAAGCCTTATATTTTCATATTTTTTGGAAGGGATAATAAAGTTATTTGTAAAAAATTTAAAGTCACAGAAGATGAAGGATAGCCTAAAGATCCAATAACCTTCCAAGTAGATGGTTATTTATTTAAGTATTTCCTTTGGGTTAGATAATTATTTATATAGTATTTTGGTAGGGTAAACCTTGAAGTATGACTATATGCCATCAAACTTGGTAGAATGGTGCATCAACAAGGTATTTTATTGTAATATAGTATGCACCTTTTATTGTAGATACTTTGTTTGAATTAGGCCAAGTCTTTGTGGTTATTATAAGTTTCAAACCATCAGAGTCACCAATACCCTTAAATGTATACACAATATATAAACAATTTGGTGCATATCTAATATCTAAGAAAATTTCATTCACCAAAGGAGATTTAAATTTTAAATATCACTCATTCTAAGATAAAATGATAATATTTTGGGGCTCAAATCAAAACACATGGATTTTAATGAATAAGGAGTGAAACAAATTATTTATAATGCTTTTCACAATCACTCTTTGTTATTTTACCAAAAATAAATAAATAAATATGACCTCTTAAGTCTACACTCTTATTCATGCTCTACCAAAAACATATCACACATTGGACCATTTGAATAAAATAATTTTAGGAATGCATAAGTCTCTTGAAGTTCATTGGGAACTCACTTTCACCATTATTCTCACTCAAACAGAATTATGAAAATAGTAAATACAATAAAAATAATGGGATTTCAATACAATCACAACACACATAAAGCTACACAAAAATCTCCAAATTACTTAGATATAAACATCTACTTAAATCTTACACATTTATTTACATAATGTATTTGTAATGAAAACTGTAAAGTTCTATCAAATAAATAACATATAATATACATAGGTAAATGAGTGATTTATTACATTTAATAAACCATTTTGACAACACATATTTCTCATAATTAACCCATGACTTAGACAATACGTATTCTATTAACTCGAAGAACCCAATTCACATTTTAACCAAGAAAAGAAAATCTATTGAACACTAAAGTATTCTTGTATGATATTTATGTAGACACTTAGTTTTGGCCACTTTCGTGCCTAAATTAGGATTCAATTTAGTTTCTATAAAATGACATAATTAAGCCTAAAAATCACCTACATTACCTTAATTCATCTGTGTAAGGGATTTGATTTCCCACAAACATGAATGGGCTAGTTTATTAGTGTATTAATTTGTATACGCTAATAATCTAGTTCGATTTTAACCCTAATGAAATTATGACATAGTAATTAAACAGTTTTTACCTATTAAGATATTAATTCAAAACATTTAAAACAATTGCCAAAAGCCAAAAAGCACTAAGTAGGATTAATTACATTGTAAATCTTAATTAACTTGCCTAAATAAAAATTGCAACTTGAATTAATGAATTTCATTTATCTAAAAAGGAATTTTTAGGTAAATATGAAGTAAAGGGTTAAAGGAGCTAATAAAGTGATTTATTATTTCCTAAATATTCCAAAATTATGAATCACAACCTCACAATTATCTAAAGTGAGTTTTCATGCTTCATAAATATATGAAACTGAGGTGTTAAGATTTCATGAGTGATTTCACCCTACCCAAGGTTACCCTGACTCAACCTAGGTTATTTTAGATTCAACCAAAGTTAGAATATAACCTAACATCCCTAGGGTTAGAGTTAGTTCTTAGAGCTATAAATTCAAGTGCCCATACCATATGCCAACAAGATTTTTTTGTGTATATTATGTTGGAATACCTTTAATAAATCATTGAGAGTAGTGTTATAATGCCCATTTTATGCCAATATTCACACCAAGACACAAATGACCATTAAATAAGTGCTACCACCATGGAAAATTACTTCTAGAAGACTCTAATTATCATAGACCAAGAACAAACATCCATATGCCAACAAGTAATAACCTAACCTCCCTAGGGTTAAAGTTAGTTCTTAGAGCAATAAATACAAGTGTCCATACCATATGCCAACAAGCTTTTTTGTGTATATTATGTTGGAATACCTTTAATAAATCATTGCGAGTAGTGTTATAATGCCCATTTTATGCCAATATTCACACCAAGACACAAATGACCATTGAAGAAGTGCTACCACCATGGAAAAGTATTTCTAGAAGACTCTAATTATCATAGACCAAGAATAAACATCCGTATGCCAAGAAGTAAGCATCAAATTTGACAAAAGAGGTAAATTACTTATATTATTTTTATCTCTATTTATGATCTTATTTACCATGTTATGTTCCCCCTAGTTCTTAGGCAAGAGTATTTAGTTCTAGTGAATTTTTATGCTTAATTTTTTTATCATTTAGACTAATAAGGAATTAATCATCATTTTTGTGCTCTTTGGATACATAATGACACATCTAGTGGGACCATGCATCCTGTATGGACAAGGATAATGATAAAATAGATTTAGTTTTTCTAACAAATGAATATAATTCTTCAAGTTTAGAGTTTTGGCCTTGAAATTAGCATCATTTTATTTTTTATGTAATCAGTGGTTTTACCCTGTGTAATGGTAGATTTTCTAGTCCCATGTTTTGTTTATGATATTTATTTATGAATAAATAATGGATTTGAAATGGAATATTTAACCTAATAAATGGTGACTTCACTCTATAGATTTAGTAGCTTAAACCTTACTAAACAATAGTTTTGCCATATAAAATTACAATGGGTTTTGACATATTCACCTATTTTTCTATTGTAATTGATAGCTTTGTCATATATAATACGTGGATTCACCTTGTTAAATGGTGGTTTCACTAAAGTTATCTTTGTATATGTCTATGTTTATATGAAAATAATGATTTCATGAAAATGGTAGCTTCACCCTACTAAACATCAGCTTTGCCTTATTAAATGGTAGTTTCGCTGTATTTTTTTGAAAAACCCTAGAGCTCAAAATGAAATGTGTATACACATAATTCTTTGTATCTTGAAATAACCTATCAAGTCTCAATCTCTCTAAGTGCATGCCCTAAGGGGTATACTAGGAAAGGGTTGGGCAGACCATTTGTGCTTCATAGTATTTTTGTCCCTTTTACCACGTGTTATCTACACACTTGTCTCCTAAAAACCATTATCCCTAAGGTTGTTTTTCTCTATTTTACCCCTTCTAGTCATTTGCTACATTTTATCCTCTTATTCCTCACTTTAATCACATTTTTTTAGTTGACTGTACTAGGTCAACTGGGTCAACCCTTCAAATTTTAGGGATATTTTTAATTAGAAATTTGGTTAGACTTTGACCAACCTAGTTCATGACCTAGTGAATAATTGTTCCAAATTATGCTAGTTTGACTAGGTTGAACCTGTTGACTAGGATTTTTGGAATGGTTTAGGGTCAAATCCACCTATATATACAAGTTCATTTCCATCATTTTTAATGAAGAGAAGAAGAAATAAGAGAGAATGAACATCTTCTTATGATCATTCTACTTGATAAGTAAAGCTTAGGGTTCCATACTTTCATTGGAGATATAGATCTTGTCTTATGGACAAGTCTTTTGGATGCATTGATAGGTTATGTAACCTAAGAGCTTATGTTTCTTTGTTATCCTTACATACCACAACAATCTACTATGAAGTACCTTGTCCAAGGGAGAGATTGAGCTTTGGTAGGTTCATCTTCTAAGGAAATTATTCCTATCTTTATTTCCCCTTTATAAGATTAGATAGATATACATTTTTGCTTCTCTTCCATGCATTAATATTTTGTATACATTGAAGTAATTATATGTCTTCTATGCATGTTTATTTTTATTATTTCTAACCCCCACTTTGTGATACAAGCTATGGTGAGCAATATATTAGATTTACTTTAATTTTTATTAATTTAGGTAAGATATCAAACTCAAGACCTCCTTAGGTTTATTGCATGATTTTGTTAGACAAGAGGCTTTATAACCCTTTTATCATGGTTTATTATGATAAGATATCCCCTAATCAGGTCTATCAGATCCCCATATTGATCATACTCCCACTTAACAAATGTGTCCCTAATCAGAAGTGCATGGTATGATCTGTCTTCTCTGAGTTAGGATTGATTAATAGATATGATGCATTTTTTATTGCATACATTTTTATGAAACTAACATGAATCTAACCCTTGTAGGGTTTGTTTCACTTATTTCATTATTTTATCATATTTATTTTCATTTATTCACAATACTCGACTGGATTGACACAGTTATAACTTCTATGCACATGTTTAACACAGTCACATCCATATGATTATGTTATGTCTATTCAAGTTTTTATTTAGGTATAGGATACTAGGTTGACTCAATCGACATAGTATAGGTTTTCATATTTCCAAACATCTAATTCAGACTACTATTTTGACTTAATAGACCTTGTACATTTTATGCATCTAGTTCAGGCTACTAGGTCAACCCAATCAACCTTTTACATTTTTAGGCTTCAGCAACAGGTTTTTGTAAAGCTAGGTCAACATAGTTATCATAATTTACAAGAGTTAATCAAGGTTATTGAATAACAATCTCACTTATTTGCATCTTCCAACCCACTAAGATCCCCTTCTATCCTTCACTCTCTTTCCTTATAGTCTAGTTTTTTATAATTTATAGTCTTTAAATTTACCCTTGTATAATCAACTAGGTCAACCTTGTCGATGTAGCTCTATATTTTATATTCTATTTGAAAAGCTAGGTTAATCCTATTAGTGTAGTTAATTTTTATACCTACACTTTTGTAGTACAGAGATAACACTATTGACCTTGTTCTATATTCTCTGCATACACTATCAACTACATCAACAGTGTAATATATTTCAAATTTAGAATTAACCCCTATATGGTAGTAATTATCTCACACATTCATTTATTATTTATTGCATGCTTATAATATATCACATAGTCTAATTAGGTGGTTTTCAATATACCATTTAGTTTCACTATTTTCACTTTTATGCACACACTACCAAATCAAAAAATATTAAAAGCATATTTTAAAAATTATCTACCCAAGGCCAACCTACTTGGATTACATCACAAAGGGGGAATCTAAATTTGTTTTCTAGCCAAGTATAAAAATGTGGTTAATTGTATATTTTGGTTAAGCACCCAACACCCTTATCACTGTGATGTGTGAAGTGAGGGGTTAGGCCCCAATACTAAGCCTATACTATTGCCAATACTAATCCCTTTTAGCCCAAATGACCTAAATCCATCCTTTTATTAATTTATAGTTCCTTACTTACATAAAACTTCTTATCACATCTAAAATTATAATCTAATAATATAACACTTAGGTTGGCCACTTAGATTTACTTTCCAAGTCGATTGCTTGCTCTTCACTAAATTGTATGTTGTATTTCAAAAACTTGCATTAGTCAGCATTAGTTTAAGGTTTTATTCTATGTGCCTCAATTGGATCAACCTCATTAATCATTGATTATGTGATTGATTTAATTTATTACTCTCATAAGTACTTGCATAAATATTTCTTGTTTCAGTGCACACTCATTTCTATCGACACAATCTCTTACAAGCTATTTATTTTTCCTTATCTGTTGTACGAGGTCAACCCAGTCGGCCCTGTACACTTTTTCATCCTCTATTTTCTATGCTTTAGGCCCTATTTTATGTGCTAGGTTGAACCAATAAACTCTATACAATTTTATCACTTTCTATTAACATCTCTCTTGCCTTATTTTGTCTTTTTCCTTCACCATGAAGTTTCTATTTAAAGAGAACACTAAGTTGAATTCAATAGACATGATGAGTTTTACCAACCCTCATAGGGTCTCCCATAAGTAGAGTAGGGATCCTCTCTTGGATGAGAGTAATGTTCATATAGCCACTCACACAATAAACTATAGGGCCCCTGCTCATTCCTCTTCACAACATAATCCTCTCTTCTCTCTTGAAGATCAACTCAAATTAGAGTATACCCCTAAAATGCTCTTCTTCATCTCTAAATTTCCTTAACATCAAGGAACATATCCCTCTACCATTTACCATCTCATGATTAGTGGTCAATCTAAAGAGCCTCATTCATATTCTCCTACATTTTCAAATGGATTTGGAGGTACTACTTTCTTTAATTTTCAACCTCTTCCCTTGATTATGACACCTTCTCATACCATGACTTCTTTTTTAACTTTATTTACCTCCATGCCTAGTATATCCACTAACATGGTAGGTTATACATCTATTGGGATTATTATAAGACCTACTATCTTAATCCTTCTACTAGTGCATCATTTGCTTCTTGAGGTAATCATGCTTTTAGTGATTCCTCTTCTCATCCCTTCATTAGTCCATCTTTTTCCACATATGTATATTTTGAAACTAGTGCCTCTCATTTTCATAGTTCATCTCAAGCTCCCATCAATGCCACTAGTGGTAACCAAGCCTCTAATACCAACTCTAATGTTCCAAATAATGCTAATAATGTCGATCAAACCCACCAACTCTTGTTACAAACACTTAATCAAATGAATACCTTTCAATCTCATAATATAAATCAAATGATGAGAATTCAAAATCACCTTTTCCATCTTCAAAATCACCCTCAATCAATGCCTTGGGGCACACATAATCAAAATGTTCCCCCACTTCCTCTTTAGGATTCCCATGATATTATCATCCCTTAATCTCCTCTTGTCAACAAGATAATTAAACGTCTTCAAAATGAGCCTATTACCACTTAAATTTATAATATTGATATAGGAGGTATCACCCCTACCATTTATTATATGGATCAACTAATCCTACTCTTCATCTTAAAACATTAGAAATCTTTATAAGGATTAGGTCAAATTGAACACCTTTGTTGCTACCAAGCTATTATCTAAAACCCTAATGGTTGATGCTTTAGATTGGTACAATCAACTTAAAAATAACTCTATTACTAGTTTGGAATATTTAGTGAATGCTTTAGTTCAAAAATTTTAAACTAGTGATCTTCCCAAAAACACTTTGCCCCACTTCATAAATTGTAAATAATTTAAAAACAAAACTTCTCAAGCTTTTGTTAAAATTTGGAAAACATTGTCCAAAAAATATGAACATAACATGGTTGATGATAACATTTTCCATCTCTTTACCAATTATATCTTTCCCAAATTATAATATCAAGTCTACAATCTATCTCCACATACTTTAGACGAGGTTATTGACCAAGATAAATGTCAAGATTTCCTTATGCATCAATTCGAGCCACCCCAACCTTCTACAAGTCCTTGCATCTTACTTAAGAACAAGAATCATAATGCTACCAATGATGGTGTCATGGACTCTTATGACACCATTCACACTATTCAAGTTATCATTCCTAACCACTCTTCAGAACCAAATCCCCCTTCTCAACAATATATCAATCCTCACTTATTTTCACCAAATATGATTAATGTTTTTAAACCCTTATCTTCATCTAAATTACTTAAACATATACCTAAGCCTATTTTAATAGAACTTGATCCCACTCATCTTATGAAATCTTGGTATGATCCCAAATAGTTTTGTTGGTTTTATGATAGTTGGGGTCATTCTCATGATACTTGTAGGAAGCTTCATAATTTATCTATCGATTTTCTTATTGGTCCTAATTTTGATCATGATTCAATCATTCAAAAGTGTTAAAAAGCCTATGAAATTACTTTTAAGGCTCATGAAACTCATACTAAATCTCAAGCCTTAAATCAAGATATTTCTCATTTGTCTATCTATAAAAACCCTCTTCCTAATCACCAACCTAATCAGGATCTCCAAGATAATCCCACCCCTTCTACCAACAATGTTGAAAGTCTTGTTGACCCCATTTCTAAATAATGTGGTTAATATGAATAATATGCGAAGGGTGGTTGCTTTTATTGATATGTAACCTATCTATACCCCTCTATTATCTCACACATTTTGTGTTATCTAAGATTCTTCTCCAAATCATTTAAATAAGTTAGATCAAGCTGACCTTATAACCTTTGATGAACCAACTCCAAATCCTTCCTTGGATAACACTTCTTATTGTATTTCTACCATCCCTCCATTTTATTTACCTAAAACCAATGATAATCAAGCTTCTATCAACACTTCTTTATTAATTCTCAAAACCAACCTAAACCATCTACTTAACCTTCTCCACATAATTTAAAACCTTGTTTTAAACCATTTCCTACTTATCAACACAAATTCTAATTCACTTAAGCTTCTCTTTCCAAGGACATCCTTCAACATTATGCACCTATTTCTAACAACCCCCTCATGGGTTATGATGAGTGGGATCCCATCATGGAACTCACTAATATCCCATCCCAAATTCCATTTATTGAGATTATGAGGACCCCTCAACATAATCAAAACTATCTTATACAAATATTGTTTGAAATGAACATTCCTCATCCTCCCTTAGTAAGGCATGAAGAAACCTTATCTGGATCTAAATATAGCATATTGAAACAATGTGAAGAGATATCTATCCATGTTGATGAAATAATGGACACTTCTCTTTCCTTAAAATTTACCATCACTTCTATGATTTTGTATGAGATTATGGTTTGTGAGGATGATCCTCCTCCATTCATTATTGTCTAAATTGGTGATATCCAAGTCAAACATGCCTTGATTGATGAGGGTTATAACACTTGTGTTACTTCTCTCAATTTTATCAAAACCCTTAGATATTCTGAATGAAATCTCAAATCCACATGTAACACATGCCAAGGATATGATCAAAGGAAAATTACTCCTTTATATTTTATGTGGATTCCCACTACCATCCCACATATCATCGTTTGTGTGAAGGTGATGATATTTGACTTTCATCATTTTTATAACATCTTGCTTGGTAGGTCATAGACTCATTATATGAGAACAGTTACTTATTGCATCTACCAATGCGTTAAATTCCCTCACAATGGAGCCATATATATGATTCAAGTTGATACTAACCCTTGGAATTTTTAATAATTCTAAGGCCATGGTGTTTTCAAGATTCCTAATCTTGAACCTTTGCCTAGTGTTCCATTCTGTGAGTCTCAAGGATTCAAATTTTCCATCAATTCCACTCAAGGTTACAATGGTTATCCAAAACTCATTGGGAATATTCCTCCTAATATATTAGATTTTAATGATAATGAACATAATTAGATCAATTTAAATATTAAAACTTTTGATCTATCATCTCATCTCATCTCTTAGCTTCTTACTTCTTTATAGCCCTGTTCTTGTAAACCTATATTTGATAACATTCTCATTATTTTTAATAAGAATTGGCATTCTATTCATAACACTTCATCATATGAAAAATTCATCCCTATTTTCATCATTGATCTTCACACACCTGGTGATGATGATGGTTATTCCTTAGATTTATTCTTAGGCGGTCTTATTTAGGCCCATGATGTTGCGATTATTCATTATTATTCTTCCTTATTTTAGTATTTTCATGCTTCTTCCCATATTCCATCATTTATAATTCTTAATTTTATTATTTTTCCTCTTTATCATAAGTTAGAGATGGTGTCGACACCTCCATTTTCTAAGGAAGCTCATAGGAGTATGCTCATGGATCATGCTATGACTAGGCCTTACTATTTTACTAGTTACCCTGACCATTATATCCTACTTATCCCTGAGATGTGTGTGACCCTTCTTTGGCCTCCTGTAAACCCCAACCCTTACTTAATAAAACTAACATTGGATCCCATTAATAATCTTGATATATTTGATCCCATTCTTGATCCCATTATATTTGAGCCTGTTTCTACTCCTACTATTGGGGAGTCTATTCCTACTTCTGATTCCATTGCTCCTTTCATTAAGCCTAGTCTAGTTCCTTCCCCACCACTACCTTCTCTTAGTGATGGTTTGACTATTTTACCTCAAATGTATCTTTTACCCACCAAATGGATTGACAAGCCTTCTCAAGATTTTGTAGCCCCTATTACACCTCCTCCTATGAGTACTTCTACTAAGTTTTCTCACAGGTGTATTTATTGCTTCCATAGAATAAATAATCATTCATCCACACATTATTATAAACTATAACAATATATTGATAAATTTCATCCTTTTTCCTCTTAGTATTCATATAAATCCATACCTTCCCTGAAGGTAATACCTAAGTATATTCTTAAGTGTGAATAGGAATATTGTCTTTGGTACCAATTTGGTACCTATCACATTGATCATTACCACATCCTTTAGAAACACCTTAAAGATCACCTTATAACTATTCTCGCCCCTTATTTTGTTCCTCCCACATGTTTTTCTCACAAAAAGACTCCTCCTTCTTCTCCCATCATTCCACATCCTATGGTTCCATCTCTTATTGTATCCCCTTCGTCACCTTCTATTCCTCAATCCATGAATCCTTTACTCATGTACCTTCCCTCACCTATGGATCCTTCTCCACTTATGGCTCCTCCTCCACCAATGATCACTTCATCTCATATAGAGTCCACTTCCATATATTCTCTTGATCATCCCTTGTCTAATATCCCTCTTTAGCACTATCCATCAAGCATTCCTACTTTTTCTAATGAGGTTATTAGATGAGAGATATTTTCCTAATTTTCACTAAAGATAGATAAGATGTTAGTTGTAGTTCACCTCCATCTTCATAGAGACTTATTAGATGTTCTATATAATGTGTGTGGTCAAATATATGAGTATTTATGAACACATGCATGGTGTTCTTACATTTACATTTGATTTAGACATTTCTCCAATATTATCTTTATCTATTTGTTATATCATTTAACATTATGTTAAATTCTTATGTATCTTACATGATGAATTTACTTTCGCACTTTATATTGCTTATATTGTCATTTATGTTTACTTTAGATGTCTTATTTATCATTACCTTATTTTTATTCTAAAGTTTATTTCTTAAAAATCGCTTTTTGTTTCTTTATAATTATTTACTTTATTAACTCTATTTTACATGGCTAATTGTCATTATGACTTGGTTATACAAACCCGGTTCCCTTTTTGTCTTTTTTTATTACCATATCATCAGTTAGCAAATAATCAATCTCATTATATTCTCCTTTCACCAATCCATTTTTTTTATCTCCTTTATTCCCGTTATTCCCTTTTTTCACAAACTAATCATATACATGGTTGAGACTTGAGATAACATATTGGTTCACTATTAAGCCTAAGTATCCTGGTCAGTTTTATCTTTGGTTACTTTGATTCCTTTAGCCTAAGCCTATAACTCATTTGTGTGTATCACTCTATCTCTCATGATTGGTCATTCTAAGTCTGTATGGAGTAAAAATCTTAAGAAACCTTAAAATCATTTAAAATCTAGTTCATTTTTAAAAAGGCAATGAAAAAAAAACATTTAAAATTCTTAAAATTCCAATCACACTAAAAGAGGTGATTAAAATCACATCTTCTTCTTCTAGTTGAAGCTTAAACTCTATAATTATCATCATGATAGAGACAAGGTCCATTGGGGTGTGGTAGTAATGAAACCAAAAACTAAAAAGAATAAGAAATTACTAATAGGCCAAGATATTGAAATAATACTTAGAATTGATTCGTAATGTTTGCTTGAAATAATTACAACCCAAACCATGTTTAAATAATCCTAAACTTGGAAATTAAATTCAAAATTCAAAATTCAAAAAAATGTAAAATATAAAAAAATGTCTATTTTTAACAACCACTATTTATAGTAAGTTTCACATGCAAGCATGCATGACTCTAAAAATTTCCCAAAATAACCTAAATAGTAAAATTAGACTATGGGATGAAATTCAACTGAAGTTGACTTCTAGTTATAAAAATATAAAATTTCTAAATTTAGAAAATTCTTATAAAAATCATTAAAATCTAAATTTAGACCCTCAGATGATTACATTTGGCCTCTAAAAAATATTGAAAACAAATCTAGGTAGATAGAGCAACTTAGGGCAAAATCAAACTTTCTAAGATGGTCATTTCGGTGTGTGGAAGAGATCAAACAGAGCTATGAGTCAAAATTCATGGCCTCTATAAGGTTGGCCTATTTTTTCTACATCAAGTAGGCTAGTAGATTAGAAAAGGAGAATAAAAAATATTTTAGTGCTACCTACTTTCTCATACAAGTATCCAATCTTCATAGTAGACCAATGACTCTATAAGGGGTCTTGAGGAAAGGGGAACACATAATGGGAATATAGGTTCATTTTAATTTTCTTATACTAATATAACTTCATGATTTGATCTTAGTATCACAATTATTTGAATAAAAAGCTTTTTGTCTATAGCGAATAGGTTTCCTTTGTACATTGATGGTCACTAGTCACTTAGTGTCTTCTCATATCCTTATTATGCCTCCTATCTCCTAGTTTCTTCTCATAATATGCCAAAGTTATGATTTTTACATTCCCTTTTTCACTCCCTATATTATTTATATTTCTTCTTGAATTTTTTTTTTATTCACTAATCACTCCCCTTAGGATTCTATTTGTGAATTACATTGTAAGACCATGAATAAGACCTGACATTTTTCACTAATTACCATAATTTCACATTCCTATTACCAACAACCTTTATTACCATATGTTCACATTTATTCATCTCATTGGTTTTCCCTTTGTGAGTTTTATTATAAGACCATGAATAGGACATATCCCTCCCCACAAAATTTTCTAATAATCCAAGTCATAACAAAATTACATGTGTCAAATATGAGATAAGATATGATTGATTATGAAGTTACACATCATTGACATGCTTCCTAGATTAATTGAGTATGTTTTATGCTTACTTCATTTCTCTTTCACTTTTATCTTCTTATTTTTTGATTGCATGTAAGAATCCAACCATTTCATGAATTTTTTCATACTTTCCAGCTTGAATTAGTGTGATAAATTTAAGACCAAATTTTGCCAATTTTGTTTTTCTCTTATAATTTACGATGTGATTTAGTATGATTGATTGGATTATTTGATTTTTTTTATTACCATTTTGTCATTTTTTGTGCTTTCCACTTTATTACATACTTTCATACTTCCCAATGTGATCTAGTGTGATTTTACTTGTTTTAATTTGGTGTCAATCTTTTGTTTGGTTTAAAAACAAACTTTTTACCATCTTGTTTTATCCTCTTTGATTATTTATACTTAGTCATTTTTTTTATTACACATTTCCCAATGTGAAATAGTGTGTAGTACATTTTTTATTAATTATATTTTTTTGAGTCATTTTTTCCTATTTCTTTTTAACCATGCATGTGTCCTACATACTAATAGAAAAAAAACCATGACTCATTTATTTCCTATAACATATACAAAAATAGATAAATACATGTGATATAAATAAATATATATAAGCATCAGCAACCACAACCATAATGATAACATACATAATCCTTATCCACATGTCAAAATGAGCCACACACACACACACACACACACACACACACACACACACACACACACACACACGTGTGTGTGTGTGGGGCTCATTTTGGCATGTGTATGTGGATTGTATGTGTATGTGAATTATATATATATATATATATATATATATATATATATAGAGAGAGAGAGAGAGAGAGAGAGAGAGTTTGATACAACAATACAACCATGTAAAAAGCTCCAACCTAGATATGATTTATCCTTGTTATCCTTACATACCACAACAATATTTTGCGAAGAACCTTGACCAAGGGAGAGATTAAGGCTCGGTGGGTTCATCTTCAGAGGTAAGTATTCCTAACTTTATTTCTCCTTTGTAAGAGTATATATATATATATATATATATATATATATATATATATATATATATATATATTTGTGATTCTCTTCCATGAATTAGGATTTCTTATACATTGATGTGAGTATATGTCTTCTATGCATGTTTATTTTTATTGTTTCTAACCCCCACTTTGTGCCATAGGATTTAGTAAGAACTAGATTATATTTACTTTACTTGTTATTAGTTTAGGTGAAATATAAAACTTAGGACCCCTTTAGGGTTATTGTGTGATTAAGTTAGACTAGAATATTTGGAAGCCTCCTTAGCATGGTGTATTATAATAAGAGATCCCCTAATTGGGTCTATAGGATCCCCATATTGGTCATATTCCTACTTTACAAATGTGTCTCCAATCAGAAGTGTATGTTATGATCTATCCTCTCTGAGATAGGATTGATCTATGAACATGATGCATTTTTGATTGCATACAAAATGGTGTTCAATCATTTTATTTTTGGCCTAGAGACAAGAAAAACTCCTAATTTTTTTTTAAGAACTAAGATAGAGAGAGAGAGAGAGAGAGAGAGAGAGAGAGAGAGAGAGAGAGAGAGAGAGAGGATTAGAAACTTCTAGATCTCACATAAACTTTTATTTGGTGCTTAAAATCAACCTAATCACATTTTTATTTTAGTATTTTTAAAGTTCTTACAAGTTTAAACAAGGCTAAAGGGTCCAAATTTCAATCACACTTGAGTTGGTGCTATTAAAAATAACATACATTTTAGTTAGAGATCTTAATAGTTTTTTTACTTTATTTTTGTTTTTGATTATTAGCTAATTTTCAAAGTTCATTAGACTAGATTCTTTGTTTGTGGTAAATTATAAACTATTGTGTGTATTCTCTTTCCCCCATCCCCTATAGGGAACTAGAGTGACCAAAAGTGCTTAGTTCATTACCTTGTTTGTTTGGTCTTTGCATAAATAATGTCACATATGTTCTCCCCAAGATCTGAGTAACTTTTGTGACCCAAAAATGACCTCTAAAGTCTTTTCATTTTATTTTCTTGCATTTATCTTGTGGGTGGGAGCTTGTTTCTCCCTCACAAGTTCTCTAGGGGTGTGTTGACTTGGGGATTCATCTCCTAACACCAACACCACTCTATAGTGGGGTATATAAATTGGGCACATGATACTGGGATTACTAGGGGGCTAAGCATATATCCTCTTCAATCCTAATTAAAACTTAGGTCAAGTCTTGCTAAACATCAGACTCTACTATGCAGTACATGGCTAGAGTTGATGTGCAAAAGAATAGACCTTTATATAGAAAGTTAGTAGGTATAAAACCAATTGACATGATTGTGTCCTTATGTTAGCAACATTTTGGACCACTTAGTGTGTTCTAAAACATATATATTTTAGTCAACCCCATTTACAATGAAATATCTTGCTAAATGTTGATTTCTACTCACTCTAAGTTCATGCCATGTACCAATGCTTGAGAGATAGAGGTGGCATAAAAACTCTACCTACACCTATAATATAATTTTTTGATTAATACTTAATTCCTCACAAGCATTGTTATGTTGATGGAAGTTTTGGCAAAAGCTATGCACACCCGTGTAGATTTAGGGATAATATGAGGCATTACTATTATTTATATTTTCTTTGATTTACATGCATGTTTTACACTAAAACTAATTTTTTAAGTTGTCATGTCAAAAAAAAGTATAAAACCATCACATTATTTTGACACCACTTTATCCTAAGAGGTGTTAGTCTACCTATTTATGTCACACTTTTGCCTTAGAATTTTATTCCAAAACTACTTATGTGTCATTTATTTAAATGGGCCATCATTATGATACCTATTTGGTCTTAAACATTTTCCTAGGATTTTTGATTCCAAGACCATTTTTATACCATTTATTTAAAGGAGCATTGTTCATTATCTAAATTTGTCCAAATCACTTGCCAATTTTGAATCCAAGTTTAAAATCATTATTATACTCTTGTTTCAACTGCACGGTTATGCTACCCATTTTGGTATAGCCTTTTTTCCTTAGAACATTCAAGTCTTTTTGTATTAAATTTTAAATTCAACTTTTTGAAGTGTAAATCCTAAACTAATCAGGTTGATGCCAAAACCTCATCTAATTTGGCTTAGATAGTCTACCTTTTATGTTTTGATTGTGTCACTTGGGTTGATTTCCTATTTGATCCAAAGACCATTTGCCTAGACTTATTGGTTGTTTCTTGTTTTGTTCCTTGTTTGAGAGTTATTTTAGCTATGTTTTTGCCACATGACTTGTTTGAAATTTATTGTACCAATTTTGAAAGTGTCCTAGTTTCATTTTTCTAATAGTTTCTTACAAATAAAATATCTAGTCTTAGTGATCCAATTATTGAGTGTCACCTAAAATAATTGCCTTAGTTTAGTTTTTTTTTTCAATTTATTGCTTGAGTTATTTTTTTTCGAGTCTAGCATCATGTTTCAAGATAATGATTATAACCCCATTTAGGCAAATAATTGTTATCTTTTTCACATTTTTTCTAACTTGATTAAATAATGTTGTCATTGATTATAACCAACTTTGGGAAAATTATTACCTTGGCCATAAATGAGTTTTGACCTTTTTTGTTACCTTTGCCACTGATTATAATCACCTTTGGGAAAATAAATATTGTTTGTTAGAGTAGTTTTGAGTTTAATTTGTCTTTACCTTTGCCTAGTTTAGTTCTTTTACCCTTTAGGCCTATTTTAGAGTGATAAAGGTTGTTTGTTTTTATACCTCAATTTTTTGTTACTTTTAGACCCTTTAATTTTTATGAGATGTAGCCATAGACTCAAACATGCCTCATTACACACATAGTATGACTATGTATAATCTAGACTATGAGAACATTGTTATTAGTGACCATTTTTTTCAATATTCGTATGATGATATAGATTATAAGATTCATCTCTATCCATATTATAAAATTTCACATGTTAAATAAATGTTGGACCTATTAGTGTAGTATTTAGTGACTGTACCTTCTTATATAGGCCAAGAACAAGAGAAAAATGCACAATACCTTGCTCAAATGATCCCTAACATTTGACAAAACCAACAACAAGATCCCTATTATGTTAGGATGCCAACATAGACAAGCTATGATATTTTATCATCATTTTATATATAAAAAAGACAAAATTATTATCTGAGCCATCAAAGTAGGAGACAAGTTTCCACCAGAATTCCCCCATGAAAGTCTAAGTAGCTTGATTAGAACTCCTAGTGATGCACCTTAAATCCAATAATTCAAACAAACATAAACTATTTATAGTCAAGATTTAGTCCAAATTCCATAACAAAACCAAAGTACACTTTCAAAATGGAAAGGTCCTATGGATGAATAAATGGAATAGGTATAGTAAGCATTCCAAAACTATTTCAATTTATATTGAAATATTAATGCAAAGGTTGTTTCTAACACATCACTTATTAAGATAGATCTATCAACAGAGTAATAAATGGATGCTTTAGGCTATGTAAACCAAAAAATATACCCATTTAGAAAAATCACATTAGTTAGTGACATGCTTAATGACCATATTTTGATAGAAGAGATTGTCACTTAAACATAATACCCCACTCAAAACATTATGAATATCAAATAAGTTTATTCCAATCTAAACCAAAGTGGTTTTGATTTACCACTGAGTAAATCACAATATATTCCTCTAAAAAATACAATGAGTAGATATTAACAATAGTGGATAGGTACACCTACTTCCCAAAATCAACAAAAAACCTCCACTCCTTAACTAACTATTTTTTTGAGTGTGCAATAGGGGGAAGTGAACCAATGATAGACCAACTTACCACCACAACAAGAAAAAAAAATATGTAACCTCAACACATGATAATAAATCTTCTACCATAATAATCACATACCAATATACATAAAAAATAATAAATTTTACCTAACCAAAAATGTGTTTTTATTTGTCAAAAAATGCCAGTTGGTCAACAACAAGAAGTGCCAAACTCCCAATAATTATCTAACCAAAAATAAGTGCCAATTCAACCACAAGTACCAATATAATAATAGAATTTCAACCAACAACAAGGTTCCTATGTGAATTAAGTACTAGGAACTAGGCAATAGTTTTCTTTCACCCAATGGTTATCACATATGCAATATTGAACTAAATTTCAACACCTCCAACAATAGAGATATAGTCAACAATGTGTTCCCTATCCAAATACCATTACCATAGCCATAATTCATTAGATAAGGTTATGTATCCAATACGAACTATGATGTTTCTTAATAATAATATATTTTATATCCGTAGTACAATCCTAATGCATGGATATGTATACCTAGTCATCTGACCAATTTGACCAACATTCTATAATATGACTACCTTGGTCAAGGTAATCCACATTTGACCATGCAACCTCAATATTAATAAACCACTCCATCTAACTTCCTTTCCCAAGACTTGCAATAGATGAAGGATATAATTTAATATATATATAGATCGGAAAACAAGCAAAGAAATTTAAACTATATGAAATGTGTTCTTATCCATTGGGTTATGAGCGACCCAAATTTGAAAACTACAAATGCAAAGGCATCCCTAAAGAGAATTTAAAATAATTCTTTGTTTCATTATATCTAGTGACATATAGCAACATATACTTGCTTCTAATCTTTTTAAGGATTCTAGTGGGACAAGCCTTGGAATGGTTGTTAAAATTATAGAAGAATTTATACCTAAATTCAATGATCTTTTAGAGAAGTTCATACAAAAAAAATCATATAATCTCAAGCAAAATATTATAGTTTTGGATTTGTTCCAAGATAAAATAGACGACTGGTGAAAGCTTCGTTGTATACTTGCAATGTTAGAGAGTACTAAGAAGCCGATTTACTTATAATTTGGTAGATAAATAGTTGGTAATGATATTTACTAGGAGATTACATAGTGATATATCTTACAATATTGAGCTACAATGTGTTCATACATTTGAAGAGATTATAAATAAAGGAGTACATAATGAGAAATCCCTTGTTAACAAAGGGATAATCAAGCTATCTTCTTTTAACCAGATCCATAATCAACATCAAAGCTAGAACTAGAACCAAAGCAAAACCATAATCATAACTCAATTCAAATACTAGATTTAACACCACCTTAAGCCAACAATAATGAGATACTAAAACCGTTAAACCATAATAATAATTTGGTTGGCAATGGGTTCATTGAATCATCCCATGTTCAAATGGTGCAAACACTGGTTGTTCATTTACCTCCACCCACTCAATAACTACCACCTCTATACATATAACTAAGAACTACATAGAACCAACAAACAAAAAATCAAAACCAATTACAATACCTTCATCCAAAGAGAATATTTCCCATTAATAGAAAATTCAGTGACCTTGGTGAACCTATTGAATTTGTGTTCTGAAGATTGGTTCATGTAAATATGACCAGTTAGCCAATATCGAAGCTATTTCATAAAAGTATTACTTTTCCTAATTGTTATAAATAACATTAATTTTGTGATTACCATCGCATTAGAGGACATTCCATATGATGATGTATCCAACTTAAGCATTTAATTGAGAATATACTAGAAAATAGAGAGATAAAAAGAGACACCCATGCTCCTACAACCAATCATAACTTGGGTATCTACCAAAATCCATTTCCCCAACATAAAAATAACAATAAATAGTATAAATACAAACAACAATAAAAAAATTGGTAGATAACTCCACCATAAAATCAACATCGATAATGCCAACCACAACAACAATACCAAAATGGTTAGAACCATGAGTAAACTGACCAAACTAATCAAGGAGGCCATCATGTTATCATGTATACCTATAACAATGTTTTAGGACATGTCTTAGGAAGTCATGTTACCACTATCACCATTAATCCTCAGCCAAATACAAATCTTCACCCAACTATGCTTTTTAGCTGAGCAATGCTTACCAATCTCCTTATGTTGGTGATTATTCTATAGATCGTGTTAGCAGCTAGGCTCAAAACTTCCATAGAATTATCATTCGAGACCTCATTATCTACCCATACAAAAACCAAAGCTAAGTTCCATATCATATTTTTTAGTCACAACTTGACAAGCCAAGATCACTATCAAGGGATCATAGCCAAATACTGAAAGTAATCCCATTCAGCCTTCCATGCCTATCATAAATAAACCAATAGATAAAATTGAGGGGAAGACCCATGATATTGTGCAATAGTTGAAGATGACACCCATGCATATATCCCTCATAGATTTATTGTGTATGTATAGCATCCACAAAGACATCGTAAATGAGTATTTGAACTAATCCCTCATTCCATATGAAATTAATCTAAACAAATTCCAAGCCATGGTTAAACATTTGGCTCCTATCCAATGTTTTATATTTGACCAAAGTGACATGTCATCTCTAGGTTGTATGCATAATAACCAATTATACATTGAGGTTGGTATAACAAACCATAGATTTAAACATATCCTTGTAGATAATGGTTCAGGCCTCAATATTGTGCCTTTGAATTTAGTTAAACATCTTGGATATACAACAACCAACTTACATTCAGATACTATTATTATCAAGGCATATGATAACTAAGAACGAGAATCTCAAGGTACTATTAGCTTGCTAGTGGTAATTAGGCCTTTGACCCATGACACTTTATGCCATGTTTTGGACCTATAACTATCTTACAATCTATTATTGGGCTGACCTTGGATCCATGAAATCAGGGCTATACCTTTCATGTTGTATCAGTGTAATAAAATTTCCATGTTCAAGAATGGAAGTGACTATACCAGCTAATCTTTAGCCATATCAATATTTTGAATTCCCCACGGCTAAGTATAAAATATATAACTATCAATTTGGCATGAATACTATGCCCAAATTTGATGGAGAAAGAGCCAAAAAAATAAAATCCATTGAATTATTCCCATAAACTAATTATATTGAAGTAGACATTTTATCTTCTACCTCATCCATGCCTCCACTAGACATTTCTAACAACTTCTATATAAATCACAAAGGTGTTGGAGAATACAATACCCATAATACATTACATATTTCCAAATTATCATAGAATCCAAAAAACTTTGGGAGACTTAAGGTCAAAATCACTCATATGGAGTGACAAACCAAAAGAGAATATTAGTTGAACAAGCCTATTATTTTCAAACCAACCTCTGGCCTAGATCAGGATCCCTTAGCAAAAGATGATCATGGCTTTACACTAATGAGTTAGTTGACTTTCACCAATATTATACACAAACTCATCTAGTTAGTTATCAATTTACTTTAACTAGGCACAAGCATGGGCTAATCCCTTTGCAATTAGAAGCTAAATACTTGGCTATGATGGCATCAATACACATAAGGCACAATCCTTATGTGCTCACCCAAAGTGTAGCTAAGAAGGAACTAGGGCTTGTGTTGGGTTAGTTGTGTTATGGAGCAAGACTTTACTATTAGGGGATTTAATTAGTTTAATGAAATATTTAGGTAGATACATAGGTTTAAGCCTTTCATGGACTACGCCTAGTGTCATATAAATGCTTAAGCGGTCACAAGGCTTTTTTCACTTAAACTACTCATACTAGACATGCGATCTTAATAAGGATAGGAATACTTGACACAAAACCTATATTCATTCTCTATGAAAAATGATGGTGATGTTATAGAAGTTTACAAGGACTCCATTAAATATGAAACTAGTAACATGTGTGAACATTTCTTAACATAAATGTATTGAAAGTGTTACCTTACAACCATACACATTCCCTTAGAAATACAAAAAGATATGTAAACTAGAAAAATTACATGTTAATGTAACAATATTCATCATTTAATCAAAATTTATAAAAAAATTTAAAGTTCATAATGGAGTATATGTTTGATTCATACTAATCAACAACCCAGAGGCTCATAAACAAGCTTAGGCACTTACAAGTGGAGCCAAGTAGCCTCTATACTATTCCTAAGCCTTAATGTCCACCGAAGTAATGTCTATAGAGAATCCATTTCATAAGATCTCCACTAACATTATTTGTATCCCTACCTCTTCTATCTTGATCTCCTAAAATAGCCTTCAATAGCATCTTTCCCAGGGTGGAAGTTTCATGTTGAGTGCTAAGATGGAACTTATTCATCATAACCGATGGCTCCATAAATTTGTGAAATTCATGTTGCACCTACCATGTTTGGCCAAATCTTTAATGAATCCCTAAAGATACAAGAGATAATTAGCCACTTGCTAGCTAACATAAGATATGCATTATAACCTCCAGGTGGCTATAAACTCCCTAAAAGGCTAATCACTTGAAAAATTGATCCCTTCATGCCTAGGTGGATGTTATGTTAGCAAAAATCCTCACTTAATGGGTTAGGGGCCCAACATTACCCCATACAAAAACTTTAGTCCACCCTTGGGCTAGGCTATCAAACTCTTAAGAATGGATAACTCAGGTGCATTCTCTTTAAATTTGGTGTTGAAGTCTTCATATCCCTTGATGGTAGCTTGATTTATTCTATAGTGCTATATATCTTAGAGGATGTAGTAATTAGTGAAAGTATATATGTTTTCTCTAGATCCTTATAAAAGGCATCGACATTATCTTTCACCTTTTACACACTTCCACCTAAGATCTGTCCTTGCTCACAAGCCTTAGTCTGTAGAGAATAGAAGAGTGCATCCAAGGACTACTCATGGTCCTTGATCTAATTATTGATCACATTCATGCTACCCATGATTTATTTCCACTCTAACCTACTTTCTGAGTACACTTACACCATCAGCTTCTCCTTCTCTTCCTCCTAATTTATGCATACATCTATTACCAAGTCTTAGTTGGAAAAGATTAAGAAAATGATATTTGATATCTCTAAGCCCTCCTAAAATTTTATGAAAAGGTATTTTAATTATTTGAGATTATTAGGTATCTCTTTTTGTAGTACGATACTAGGGTCTTCTTCTTCTTCCTATGCTAGCTCAAGTTTTAGCATTAAGAACATCTACTCCACCAACACACAAATCTTGTCAACCTCTAAAAGGTATAAAATTTCAACATTGACTAGAAGAGATGGTTTGGATGCCTCTACATGCTCATATAGCTGTTACAACTTGAATTTTTTGGCCTACACCTCACCCTTGGCTTCTTTGATGATCCTTTTTCATTTCCTTACCTTGCCATCATTAATGATGTTCTGATGCATAACTTTTATGGCCATTTTTATCAACACATTCTTAGATTAGACTAGATTCATGGAATGAGGGATAATAAGGAGGTATTATTTCCCCTCTTTAGGATCTTCCAAGCTTGAATTAGTTATTATAAGTACGTCAAATTAGGGATCATCCATAAAATGGTCTAGCATAAATGAGAGTTGTTTTCACATCTTGGTCATGTTAGTTTGGGGGGGGGCATAGTGTCATACATGTATAGTTATTAATCTACCCATTTCTTCTATGTTGTCTCCCTTATATTTATCTCTTTTTTGTCCTTCTTGATGATGGCCTTTTATGTTTGTACTTCTTTCTCTTCACTGGCATCACCCCTCTCTTCAATTCTCTCTTCTAAGGACTCACTTGTTTGATCCTTAGGGGTTACTTCCTCAAACTTCTCCCCCTCATTTGTTTCCTCATCTTGGGGTATTTTAATACTTACCTCAAGGGTAATTCCTTCATTTCCAACATCACCTTGTTACTAATGGGGCTCCTCCACTATCTCTATTTATTTTTCTAAGGTGCCATTATCACCATTTTATTTAAGTACCCCTTCGCTACTTGGGCATGATTTTTGTATAGATTCTTCTATCTTCCTGGTGGGGTCACTTAGCACTTGGTTGACCAGTTCAAATGTTGGTCTTGCACTTCTGGGAACCTTCAGGTCCCTTTTTTCAAACTTGATCTTTTTCTTATCTCGTTCAAGCCTCTGCTTATCTTCAAGTTCAAAATCCATGTTGATATCTTTGTCACTCAATCCCATCTTCTTCCAAGCTATTCTTTTCTCCTTAACTATTTAAGAAGGCAATGGGGAGGCCTCCTTTCTTGATGTTGACATTGGTTTCCTTAGAGGGATCATTAATGGGGTGGATTGGATGTGAGGCTTACCATTTCCTTTATTACCTGAAGTGTGGAAGTCACACCACTTTGTAGGGCTTCTAGCACAATCACGATGCTGAGCTCTTCTTCTATGTAGGATATAGGTCACTACTCAATCTTTGTTAGTTTCTTCCTCTATTATGGGTGTGAGGCTCGACTCTCTCTCTCTATATCTACAAGAGTTATATTAGGGAATGCTTTCAATCCATTGGTTTTTTCTTTGGCTTCTTTTTGGATGGGAGCACAATTGGTTGTTCGAAGGAAATATTTAATTGAATGTGTTCTATGATCTCTTCTAGTTTCACACCCTATTTATTTTGGATTGTCTTCTCCTACAGCTTCAACACAACCTTTCCTTCATCATCGACTAGTACGGGATGATCATCATCCTTTCTAGGATCATTGACCTTATTATATATATTTATTTCATAATAGAGGTTAAATATCCTCTCATTTATTATCAACCTATGGAGGGGATGGATGTCTATCCTATTAGTGTCATCCTCCTCATCTTTGGTGGCCTTGGATCTTAGGTGCACAAACTAGCATCTCATTCTATTTTTGTTGTGATCCACAGTCTTGTCAAAGATCTCAAGTTGTTGTACATTGAGTTTTTTCCTTAGCAATGCCATGAAATACTTGGCTAAGAACATGTAAGGCAACTAGAGCCACCATGATAGGTTTCCATTTGTACACACTAGGTATACCATATAGAAGTGTTGCATCATGACAAAGGTTTTTGTTCCCATTAGTTATTGGGGTTGCTCCTAAAGGATGTGCCACTCCTTCCCAAAGGCTTTTATGTACCTCTCAAACCACCCTTATAACCTATTCTTATACTTCTATGAGAATTTAGGTAGGAAAATGAAGTATTAGTACTTTATCATAGAGGACTCAAGGTTAGGTGGGCCCATAGGTGGTTATCATCACTGTCTGACACACCTATCTCCTCCATTGCTATCAGAATAAACACATACCCCCATTATAAGGTCTCATGCACTCTATAGCACTCTTTCACGTTCTTAACTATCTCTTCTGCAATGAACTTGGAGATGTTGAATTTTACACCTTGCACCATGTGGTGGGCAATGCATAAGATGGTCTTGTTAATATCAGACCATCTACTACCAGGGTATAGTTTGGTTTTAACAAGGTGTGATGCTGCCCATATGCCTGGGTCTTAGATGTACTTAATGGGGAACACAAACCCTAACTTGTAGTAGCCTATGAGCTTTTCAACCTTTTAAATTACCACCTCATCCTCCATGTTTTCTTAGATGTCTACCCCTATGCTAGGTAGCCCTATGATTTTGCTAATGAGGTTCATCAAGATCCTTATGTGCCAACCTAAAAAGTAAATTCAGTCTCCATATACTCTAAGAGGAGGAAATACACCAAGTATTTTAGCTTACCAAATCTTAGAAGTTCAAATTTTTGCATGACACCCATGGTTGCCAGTTTGTCTTTGATGGAGACATCAAAGAGTACAACATCTTCCTTTGTCTTCTTCCCCATGTCTACCATCCAGTCCTTATTTAACTATTACATGTTGCTTCCTATTTTTTAGTTATAGTCCTTTAGTTTGCACATATACATAAAGGACACCCACTTCTCCCCCACCATGATCTCAAGAGGTATTCTATTTGTTTATAGGTGATTTTTTCACTCATTTCTAGATATTATTATATGATGATCACACCTTCTACCAACTGTGCCTTCAATTTCATGGTGGTTATTTCTCTCACCACCCATGCTTTCTTCACATCATTTTATGCATGTGGTGGACCTATGCTTAGCATTTTATTTCCCATCCTAATTCTTTTGATGTTGAAATGTAGATGTTTGATTCTACTAAAGACTAAAATTATGCTTGGTGCTTATTCACAGTCATGAGAAATGCAATTGTACATTCAGTTATTGATCTTCTTACCCTGTTAATGGTAGCCTAGTCATTCTGCTAAAATTCTACTCCCCTATTTCTATACCAATTTCACTCCACTTATATCCTTTTCAACTTAGGGTGGAACACAATCTTATTTGTGATCTTTTAATTTTTGTTTGGGGGAGTTATGGATGACTGGTTATCTATTTGGTAGTGTCTTTTAGGTTTAATTGCTTCATATATTTGCTTTGCGTAGAACTCTTGAAAATGATAGTAACCCTACTACATCAATCATCTATTCTTTTATACGCTATTTTTAGCTATCATATTGATGGCTAATAATGATTGGATTTCTCAAAATTTGTTAGACCCATGAAATTTGCTAAAATCCACCACCAACTACTCATTTATTTTAAATATTTATTATTCTACCACCATAGCATTAACTTTACTAATAGTTTATTTGGTGAAGTGATAGGTAATTCAAATAATCACTTCATGTTGATCATTGGGTGGGTGCTTGCTATCAGGATGGTCATTATCTTACACTTTTTTTAACTTGGCATGACCTTTACCCTTATTATGGTAACCTAGGCATAGTGATTCATATGCACATGATTCAACCTCCTTAGTTCCATCTCTTCTTAGTGCTACACTTCCTTCTAAGCACACCTCTCTTTCTTAGTCAATTTATCTACACTTTCATGTATCTTGCTTCAACCTTCCCCACCCCATAAAATTCCTAACAATGGTCTTATAGCACATCATTATCTCCTCTTGATTTCTTGTGCATGAACATCTTATGCACCTTTTTTTATCAACTTGAGGTTGTAGTTTGTTGAACCTGGTAAACTTCCCTTGCACTCATAAACTTATGTGTCTGGCCTTAGGTGATTAAAAATGAGAATTCTTGAATCACCCATTTGGATTTATATGTGTGTAAGTTCCATAAGAGTTATCTTATGGGCCTAAAAGCACCACATTTATTTACTCAACACAAAAGAAACAAACATAAGGAAAGATTTGGCTTGCACCAATTTTATTATGGTTAAGGAAAGTAACTGACTTGTGACCAAGAAGTCAGTGCCAGATGGCATAAGTGCCATCTTAGTGACTATATAACTTTAATCTATTGTTGTTGAAATGCCTAGGGTGCATTTCACTAGCCAATGCACATAGTTTGCATTTTCCAATCTCTAATATACTATGGACAATATAAGGTCCCATCCACCTAATCTTCAACTTGCCTAGGTTCATGAGGTACTTAGATTCATATAACAAGACTAGTGAATCTTCTATAAATACCTTATGCTTGATGTAATTATCATTCCATACCTTTTGACACACCTTTTCTATCTACTGGCTCCACCGTGCTTTAGTGTATGTCTCATCCAGGCACTCCAAGTCTTCAAAGCATGCACTTAAAGATTCATGGTCATCCAATCAACCAATATGCATGATGCACAGTGAGGGAAATAAGAATTCCATTAGTAAAATGACCCTTGTGACAAAAATCAATTGAAATGGTGTAGCTTTATTCAGGTGCTTATACATAATATGATAGGCCCAAAACAATACTAATACATGGTCATCCCAATATTTGTGACCAACATCACATATTTTGGTGAGCCACATCCCCAATATTTTATTTAATGCCTCTATAATGCCATTAACTTGGGGATGGTAGGATTTCATTTTATGGTTTACCACCATATATACAGTCAATAAGATCTAAATAGTTTCATTGATTATGTGTGCACCATTGTTGCTAGTCAAGTTGAGTAGACATCCATAGCAATTGATGATATTATTTCAAATGACTATTGTTGTTATGGTAGTTTTACAATATTTGGTTAGCATTCCTTCGACCCACTTGGTCAAGTAATCTATGATAGTTAGAATGTAATTTTTAGCTATTCACCTTGTCATGAGAGTAATAGGCCCAACAAAGTCAATGGCCCATTTTTCAAATACCACCTAGGTAAGGATGGGAATGAGAGGAATCTCATCCCAGTTGTTTGGTTTCTTTGTGTGCTAACATATGTCACATGCTTTGGCATATTATTTTTCATCATGAAATAGAGTTGGCCACCACAAGCCTAATTGTAGTACCTTACACACCATAACATCTCTAGTATAAAGGCCTCTAACAATTCCCTTTTTCACCTCTTACAATATTTTGGCTTAAGTAGGGGTCTTTTGGGGTGGTGAATTATTGGGAGGAGTGTGTAAGAGAGGTATCAAAGCTTATGGAAATGTATAGGATAGGTTTGATTTGGTTTCAAGTGGTGGTATAGGGGACAATAATATTTTGAATCACCAATGGTTTACCCACCTCTTTCCCAGTGCACCTTTTAATGCATGCACTCAAAGAGATTAAAACTTGATAGGTTTCTACAAGAAATAAAGTGTTATTAAGTGGTAAAGTTAATAAAAATATTGTGTGTATATAGACCATATATCCCAACAATATAATAAGAACATCTATGACCACCTCATACATGTAGGATACCTTGTCCTTATTCTTGACAACCAATTTGACAAAAATAAATGAGAAGGTCAAAATTTCAGACCTAAATGGTTAGGCCCTTACCTAGTGACATAAGATTTTTAAAAATGGAGCTTATTGGTTATGCACTTTGGAGGGTAAGGAATTTAATGAATATGTGAACTCTTCACACCTTAAATGTTTTGACATCTAATCATTGCATCTCACTTTGCCTTCATTGCATTATATTTTACATTATTTTCATGTTGTCTTGCATATTAGATGTTATCTTTGGTAATTATCTAGTTGTTAATTCACATAACATAAACTTTAAAAATTCATCTTATGAACTCATTTCACTTTTCATGTCACCCTATTTTTCTATACAAAACATTCTCAAAATTAGCATTACATTGGTTCCTTCATTAGTTATTACAAGCATAGTATGCCTCTCTTTCCCTACATCTTCTTGTAAAGATTATAAAATACTAGCATACATCCTAGTCTAAAAGCTTGTCTAATACAAAGTCTCTTCTTACAGTTAACTCTAGGCATAAAACATTAGCATGCTAAAAAATAAGGTAACCTTACTTTCCTTTCTTGGTCTTCAGTTAATATCTCTTGCATCTTACTAGCTAGGTGGGGCCAAGATTTGGGGGTAAGGGCCTTACATTATATATATAGTGTAAGGCCCTTACCCCCAAATCTTGGCCCTATACAACTGGTAAGATGTAAGGGATATTAACTGAAGATCAAGATAGGAAAGTATATATATGTGTGATAAATAAAAAAGAAGACACTCATATGAAAATCAAAAGTTTATTCAAAACAAAATTTAAATTCCACATATCTCATCCTTCACTAATTTGTATTGGTGGGTTGTCTAACATACCAACTTAGGAGGGATGGGGACCATCTAACCTCTACTAGAAAATAAATCCAAAAAAATCCCCAAGGTTTATATTTACCAGGTCTTGGTAGACTAGATCTCACTTAATTGGTCATATATATATATATATATATATATATATATATATATATATATATATATATATATATATATATATATATATATATATATATATATATATATATATATATATATACATATATATATATATATATATATACATACATACATATATATATATATATATATATATATATATATATATATATATATACATACATACATACATATATATATATATATATATATATATATATATATATATATATATATATATATACATATATATATATATACATATATATATATATATATACATATATATATATATATATATATATATATATATATATGTATGTATGTATGTATGTTGTAAGGCCCTTACCCCTAAATCTTGGCCCCATGCAACTGGTAAGATGCAAGGGATATTAATCAAAGACCAAGATAGGAAAGCATATATATATGTGATAAATAAAAAAGAAGACACTCCTATGAAAATCAAAAGTTTATTCAAAACAAAATTTAAATTTCACATATCTCATCCTTATCTAATTTTCGTTGGTGGGTTGTTTAGCACACCAACTTAAGAGGGATGGGGACCATTCAACCTCTACTAAAAAAGAGATAAAAAGAAATCCCCAAGGTTTATATCTACCAAGTCTTGGAAAACTAGATCTCACTTAGTTGGTCATTGTAACCTCTTCCATATAAGTGGCTTTTGTTGGTTTTAGAATATTTAACAATATTTTGGTATTTACAAAAATTAGAGGAAAATTTCAGTTTTGCTACATATTTATGTAGGTTTTGAATAGGTATTTAAAATGATAAAGAAAAAAATACATACATTTGTCTTATAAATCAACGGATTAAAAGAAACAAAACAAAAAAACTTGCATTTTAAACTTGTCCATATGAATAAAAATTAGTTTTTTAGGGTTTCAAATTGAAATGAAAATAAATAATT
The DNA here is from genome assembly GCA_037957365.1 of Torreya grandis. Taxonomy (NCBI): domain Eukaryota; kingdom Viridiplantae; phylum Streptophyta; class Pinopsida; order Cupressales; family Taxaceae; genus Torreya; species Torreya grandis. The sequence continues at coordinate 388,882 of JARHVA010001441.1, forward strand.
TAAGTGTGTTCATTCATTTGCATTCAAGGATTCAATAATATAATAACAATAATGGATAAAATAACTTGCAATCAAGATAATCATGTAATTAAATTGCATTCAAAACTTAGATCTAACCATTTGATAAAAATGACAAAAGAGAAGGATAGAATAAATGAAAACATGTTATATTTTAGGAAAATTTATCCACTTAATGTAAATAACCCAAAAAACCAATCCTTAGTCAAGCCAACATTCACTCAACTAGGTACAAATAAGGTGCGAGAGTCTTAGGAGAGAAAAACTTGAAATAGAAACACAAATCCACATATTGAGTATCATTTATGGTCTAGGAAACATAGGTGCATAAATTTGTCACAACTCAATTTATATAATTCCCCACCAATGAATTAAAATGGGTTGATGTGAATTGTATGCTGATTCTTCTCCTTAACCATCATGATCTGAGGCATAGATCTAGAGGTTAGAAATGTGGAAATTTAGGCCAAGTCCTATGGACATGTTGAACCCTATAAAATCATGCATCAGGCATATCACCCTTGATTGGTGTTGTCATATCACCAAAGTTGATGTGGGATAGATGGTTTGTTCCCAAGTTCTATTTTCTAGGCTTCACTACCATAATAAATTAGAATTATTATAATAAAACAATCCATCAATAAATGTGATAGTGTAAAATGGGATTATTCATTAATTACTTGAGCACCTCATGATCAGTGAAGAATATAAAGGGGTTTCCATCAAATATTGTCAAAACTTCTTTAGGGCATAGACCATGGCAATTGCCTCATGCTCATTTATGGTGTAGTTTTATTCTACCTTGGCTAGCTTCTTGATTGTAAAAGAAATAGGATGATCTATTTTTACGTCACTTGGTTGTGTGATAATGGTACTAATTGTGGTACTAAAGGCATCTATGTAGACATGGAAGGGATTTTTATAATTAGGAAATTATAGTATCGATGCACTTACTAGTTTGAGCTTCAGGTCTCAAAGCATCTTCCTGTGTTGTGACCCAATATAATGGGCCATCCTTTCACAACAGTTCCTCTAGAGGCACTATAATCTTGGTATAATTTATTATGAACTTCCTGTAATACCATTAATTCCTAAAAAATGCATGAATGTCTTTCTATATTGATGGGGTATAAAGTTGAAGGATGATTATAATCTTGGTCAGATCAACAAGTAGACCATCCTTGTAGATGATATGCCTGAGCAAAGTGCCAAATGATGTGAAAATACACTTATTAAGTTTCAACAAAATTTTCAACTACCTGCAACTTTAAAAAATTAGGTGCAGATTGTCATAGTGATATTTCACTAACCCATACATTGTCTAGTCATCTAAATATACTTGGAAGAAATTGTGAATGAAGTCTTTGAAAGTGGTGATCACCACTTGAGAGAAAACTACGGGTGCATTCTTCATCCCAAAGGGAATCATGATATAAGTGAAACAACCCCATTTAGTCGTAAAGATGGTTTTGAGTTTGTCCTCCTTAATCTGGACTTGATGGTATCCTAAGAACCCATCAATAAAGGTGTATATCTCACAACCTATGATGCCATCCAATACTTCATTAGTAAATGGAGTTGGAATGTGGTTGATTATACAAAAGGAATTCAATAGTCTATAGTCAACACAAATTTAGATTCGACCATCCTTTTTGATGTTAATGACCATGAGGATAACCTATTCATATTACTACATGGGGTATGTGCTGCCTATAGTTAGCATGCAATCGATCTATGTATTGACCTTAGTGTAAAGATTTGGGTTTATCCTATAAGGTTTGTCTTGCACCATTGACTAGTTTGATGCTCATCTTCTCGAGGGATGGGTGTGTGCATTTCATATCCTTGTAGTTCCATGGGAACAAGTCTTGGAATTTATTTAGGAGATCAACAATACATATAAGCTCCATGTTAGACTATTAGGTAGCCAAAGTAGAAATCTTTGGTTCCCCCTCTGAGCTGATATCTACCTTGGTAGTTTTTAATGGTGCTCAGTAGGGTTCATTATTCTCCTAGTGTGAATTCTTGACTTGTCCACTTCCCTCAGTTGTTTCTACCTAAATATGGGTAGGGTCTTCTTATTTTTGGGTGTTATCCTCAACTTGGTACACTAAATTCTTTTCCTTATTAATTTCTTCCTGCACCTTCCATGTGTCATCATCTTCATCACTATAGTCACTGTTGAGAATTTTCTCTTTGAAGAAAGTTGGGACCACTAATTTTTTTTTTATGAACATGTCTTTTAGGTGTTCCTCAAATATTATAGTGTCATCAAACACTAACCTTTAAACTACCTATAATGGCTCAATCAATTCAATATTTTGTGAGTAAAATCAGAAGGTATGGATAAACTACTCTTTAAGGTCATTCTAGTTGGTTGTTTTGCAATGCATCTTATTGACCACATACCATGCCTATGCCCAAGTCTTCAAGGTACTATAGAATGCATATACCCATAGATTCCTTGAGGCATTTTCTCTACAAATAATCCACATTTCTTTGTAAATATTTATGTGTGTGATAGGGTCAGAATCACTAGAATAGGCTAAAATTTCTAAGTCCTCATTTCTCTTTCTGAATCCAGTTTAAATGGCTACCTTCACATCTTACCAAGTTGGAAATCTAGGATTTTATGCTTCCCACCAATGAGTGGTAGTACTCTTCATTATTTATACTAGTGTGCCCATTCTATCCACATCTTTTGGGATGCATGACTCAAGGTCATGAACATAGTATTCTATAGGATTACTCCCTTCATATCTTGGGAGAACTACAATATTACCCTTACTAAGGTAAAACACTCTTTGTCCCCTTTTTTTGGCACTAGGGACCCGTATTTTTGAAGCATGCTTGATCTATACCTAACCTATCTTTATTGTTTTTAGCACCTTTGCATGCACCAAGTGGCACCATCGACCAGTGGTCTTATATGCTTTCTCAACCCATTAGTCACAAACAACATCATTAGTGTTTGAGATTGATTTTAAATCTTCTTAAGAGAGGATTACTTGATCATTTGGGTCTAGAGTCTCAGTTCCTTATGTCGTGATGTTATAGATATGGTTAATTTCATCCTTGATGTATATAATCTTAACATATGTGTTCCTTGGTCATTTGAGAGGGCTATAACTACCCTCTCCTTTACATTTTCAAATTTCATGTAATACTTTTTAAAGTGCATGTCTTCATTATTTGCATAACACCATGACTTTCCTAGAAGCTCTAAGTAGTTATCCTACTCTTATAACTCTATTACTTTAAATTCAATGTAAAATTTAGCACCCATGATATCCACAACTGCACTCTTTATAATTATGATGAACTACACTCATGTCTTATTGGCCATGAAAAATACACCAGGGGAGGGTTTTAGGTTTAGTCTACCCATTTTCTCCCAATCATTCTTGGTCAAGATATTAACCTCAATGCTTGTGTCTATAAGAACCTCATAGATAAACTATCCATCAATAGTGGCATCCTTTAGGATTTCTTGGTTATATTCCACATTTTGTGTATTCCAAACTTCTCATGCCCTCTCCATGTGTGGCATGGTGACCACAAGTTAATTTTAACCTACATGCTCTAAGAGTAAGTTATTCAATAGAGAAAAAAATCACTTCTACCTGTAGGAGGTGTAGGATCTTAGTTAATTCTTATACTTTAGCTTCCTAACTATCATACTTCTTACGAGAGGTGGAAACTTGTGCTTCTAAGTCTCATGCTAATTAGAGCTCCCCTTGTAGGTTTTAGATGAAAATAATAGCCTATTGTAACATGTTTTTCTAGAATGTTGGGTTTGGGTATGGCATAATTTGGGTTAAAGATGTGTTAGGAACTCATTATTACCCTTATCTTTATACTTTATGCATAACTTAGGTACTAGCATAACTAGAGGCTAAGTGGTGAATCTATTACACATAATTTCCCATACCTTGACTACCTCTATGCATATAGTGCATCTTTGGGGTATATTTTTTTATCTTTTTCTTACACCTAATCATTATTTCATCCTTCTCTATCCCATACCTACCTTAAGTCAACTTTTTTATAGGTCAAGGCATTATTTGACCTTATGGGACCCTCAACAATACCCACACATTGGATGTGTAGGGAATTTGTGCTGATAATTCTCTATTGAGCCACATTTATAAGATGAGTGTAGTGGGAACTTTCAACCATTACATCATCTACCTCACCTTGTATCACCTCATTACATCCTAAATCTTATGTTTTATTGGTCATAGCCTTCATTACCTTACTTATCCTGCCCTAAGACTGTTACAATCACCTACCATGTGCCTCTTTCCATGTTCTCACACATTTCATCAATCACCTGACAATCAATAGTGGTATGGGTATAGGCATCACATAACCAATAATAGATGGTTATGTTGATTTTTATGGTGCATTATAACAAAGTGTAATTGTAGATGTTATGTGCCTCTTGACAAAGTTTGTAACTTAAAATCAAAGTGTGCACATTCCTCTATGGGTAGTTAGTTTCATTATGGCCTTCTACTTCACAGTCAGTGTACCATAATCCACTTTGAGCATCATGTGAAGATCTAGCAGTAAGATTTTGGAATTGAGAGGCCATAAATGCAATCTAATCTTTCATAAATGGGTTGATCCCTATTTCTACACTTTTGACTACCTCAGCTCTAAGAGTAGATTTAGGTACTTCTCAAGGGTTGATAAAAGTATTCATGGAAAGTGTTCTTTGGAATGGCATGAGTAAGCCCAAAATGAACCACTTTGCATGATAATAATGGTGAATATCAAATGGGATATTTAATAGAATATTTTTGAACCTTACATCATACAGGTGCACACTCTCTGAGAGTCCTTGGGTAATTTCTTTTAGCGTGATGATGATTTGTTGTTCAAACTATGAAATGTAAAATTACTTCAGGAATGCATCCTTTAGGGTATCATAGTCAACCATGGCCTATTTAGGATCAAATTTTATATACTAGGTGTGGTCACAATCAAGTAGAGTGATTACATATTGAGTATCCTTATGTTTTGATTAGGTTATACCTCATGCACACCACTATAGTTCACACTTCAATAAATGTTCTATGGCATTCTCCATGTTAAAATACTTTGGAAAGTGCATATCCATTTCCTAGTAGATTTTCTATAGGGGGAATCCGGTACATGAATCACTTCTCCCCCTAATGCCTATCCTAGTAGTGGCCCTCCAATGCCTCCCATCATGGGGTTAGGCACTGGTCCTATCCTTAATATTGGTAGAATTGATGTCATTGGCATTGTGTTACTTGCTTGTGGTGTCGTACCACTTCTTATAGTCTAGTTCTCACCTTGCATTAAAGACATTGGCTGACTTGGTATGCTCATGCTCAAGTTTTATTATGGTGAGCTATCACCCCATGGTTTATAGGTAGTTTCACTCACCTCCTTATATGGGATAATTTGTTCATTCACAAAGTTTCAATCCAAGTCTGAAAAATGTCTAAGATTTGAGTTGTAAGTAGAGTCCAAAATTACTTTTATACTTTATTTAAGTGGAGGATCCAATGTGTGAGTATTTGTTATATGTTTAAAGGGGGAAAGTGCACCAAGCATATCTATACTCACCAAAATATGGAGGAACCCATCAAATTTCACACTTATCAAGAGTTGAACTTAATTCATCGCTTCATTATATATCTCATCCTTGTGTTACTGTATTTCAAGATATTTTTCCCCATGCCCTTCCCACTTACTACGGGTTCTCTCAAAACTTCTAGGTTTTAGATATTCCATTAGTCAGCATTGTTTCATATATAGGTCTATCTTCTAATCTCTTGAGTGTCAATTTTCTCATCCCCTTCTATTATGCCTCACCTACACATCCCCTTTTCCCATTTTACACAACTCATATGTGAAAGAACGTTAGGTTTCCATCCCCAAAGTTTCAAAACCATAATCCACCATTATCCTTTTGATCTCTGCATCAAAATCCTTAATGAACATGCCTCTAGGGTCACACAAAAAAATGGTACTCCACTTCCTTAGGGCACATTTATGTTGAGACTATAAACTCAAGTACATATCTATTTAGTGTTCCTTATCATAATTTATCCACTACTCTAGTCCAAGTTACATCCAAGGTCTCAAGCCTTTCTAGGCACTCCTTTTTCCACTCATATCATCATCCATAGCTTCTTCTTTTATGGGTTGAATATGTAGCCAACCATCAGTACACATGCTTAGGTAACTCATATGAAAATACCTCGTACAGATCATCATATAGGTTATCCTAAAACCCATATTCTTGGATTTTATCCATTGCACGTTCGATGCTTCAATGTAAAATGATCTTCCACCTATTTCAGCTAATACTCAATGTTTTGAGAGAAATTTGGTACATCATTCTATCGTACCATCACAACAATAAAATTTAACATAGGTCCTAATAATAGAACCAATTTTTTTACACAAGCTCATATATTTAGTTATTTATTTACTTTAAGTAGGTGGAAGCATGGGATACTCCCTTTAAACTCAACATTTGAATAGTCAGTTGCACCAACATCAATCCACATAAGGCACAAGCCTTATGATCTCACCTAAAGCATAATTAAGAAGGAATTGGGGCCCATGTTAGGCTAGTTGTAACATGGTGTAAGACTTCACTATAAGGTTATTTAATCAATTCAATGAAATATTTAGGTATAACCATAGACACAAGCCTTTTGTAGACTAAGCTTAGTGTCATATAAATGCTTAAGAGGTCACAAAGTTATTTTCACTCAAACTACTCATACTAGACATGAGATCTTAACAAAAATATGAATACTTGGTGTACAACCTATATTCACTCTCTATAAAATATGATGGTGATGTCATACAAGTTTACATGGACTCTATTAAATATGTGAACTAGTCACATGCACAAATATTTCTTAACATAAATGTATTGAAAGTGTTAACTTAAAACCATACACATTCCATTAGCAATATAAAAATATAAGTAAATTAGACACATTACGTGTAAATGAAATAGTCTTTGTCATTTAATCAAATTTCATAATAAAGTATAAATTTCATAGTAGAGTATATGTTTAGTTCATACTAATTAACAACCCAAAGGCTCAAAAATGACCTTAGGCACTTTCAAGTGGATCCAATAAACCTCTATATTATTCCTCATCCTTAATAGTTATCAAATCAATGTCTATAGATAATTCATTTTTCTAGAGTTCTAATACTATTCTTCATATCCCTACCTATTCTAGCTCGAGTTCCTAAAATAGCCTTCAGGAGCATCTTCACCATGGTGAAAGTTGTATGTTGAGTACCAAGATGTAACTTGGTCATCATAACCACTAGATCCATGACTCTGTAAACTTCATGCTACACCTTCCACATTTTTCCAAATCTTAGATGAATCCTTGAAGATTTGGGATATAGTTAGTTGCCTTCTAACTAGTCCAAGATATGCACTACAACCTCCAACTAGATTAAAAAAACCCCAAAAGGCTAACCACTCAATAAAATGATCCCTTCATGCCTAATTGGATTCCATGTCAATGTGAATCCTCTAATTAATGGGTTAGTGTCTCAACAACCAAATCTAAAGTATCCTATCCCTAATCAGATTATAGATCACCTAGCTTATGAAGGAAGAGGCCTTGGGCTACATCAACAAGGCACAATTAAACTGATCATAATGACCAAGTAAAATAGAACCCATATTATTGGATTTAAAATGCCTAAGGGTGACCCCACATACCTTATTCACATTCTAAAACCAATTATTAATGAAGATGATGTCAAAAATGATGTAGGGTCTGATTATAACATCTATGATGACCTTGCCACTATAAATTTGTTTAACCCCCATGATGTTTACATTGTTAACCCTATTTATCAACCTTCATCATTTACCTTTTACCATCCATACTTGATATACTGGGACCAATTGGAGTCAATAATTCCATTAAACAAGTTTGAAAATGATGATTTCATATGCAACTTCTTTGGATTGAGGAATAACATTCCTCTTGGAGACCATAAGAAAGGATTTTCTTTTAGATTGGACCTTGCCACCTATTTTAGAAGGCAAGTGAACTTCCCTAGCCAAAAAAAAAAAAATCAAACATTAAGGTCTAAAAGTGAAAACCTCTTTGAGGTGATTTTTAACCAAGGAAAAATTAAAGAGAAAGCCAAGTCTCGTGGTGAAAACTCATTTTTGGCACCATTAGATGGGGATGTTCTCCCTATTCCTATAAATTACAAGAGACCTATAGTCCAAAACCTATTTATAACTCAAATGTTAACACTAAAGATTTTCAATATTTTGTGCAGACTGTTCAAGAGTGCCCTAAGGTATTTATTTCATGGCCTTTTCCAACATTAGGAGATTTTGATTCCTCTTACTTGGCAGAATTAGATGAGCTAGTCCAATTAGAGGACCTTTCCATTTATAACTAGTTTAACTCCTTGTTGAATATTTTAGATGATGGTTTCACATTTATTTTTGAGGACACTTCAAAGGTTAACATTATGACTCCATAGGACCCAAAGTGGATTAAACTAGGTGCATCCCTCACTAAGGAGGAACATGAAGTTTTTACAACTCTTATGAGGGAGTTTGCTGACATATTTGCATGGGTCTATTCAAACATGATAGGTTTGGACCTAGCCTTGGTTTACACCATCTATTTATACATCCTAATGATAATCCCATAAAATAAAATTTGTACAATATGTATCCTTGTATTATTGTGCTAGTCAAAAAAGAGTTGGAAAAAATATTAGATGTAAAATGCATCAATCCAATCAACTATTTAGAGTGGATTTCAAACATTATGCTAGTGAGTAAAAAATCAGGAAGTATAAAAATTTGCATTGATTTCAAAGATATCAATAAATCTTGCCCAGAAGATGCCTTTCCTTTGCCTAATATTAACATGATAGTTACCTCAATAGATGGATACAAAATGATTTCTCTTATGTATAGATTTTTAGGGTTTAATTAGATCAGAATAGCATCATAAGACCATCACAAGACAACATTCACCACTCCATGGGGAATGTTTTATTATCAGGTGATGTTCTTTGGACTGAAGACTACTAGGGACACATCCTAAAGAGCCATGATAGTGATTTTATATGACATGATGCAAGGCATCATTGAGGACTATGTAAATGACATCTTGGGTAAATCAAATACCCATGTTGATCATCTAGTCATACAATGAAGAATATTTGAGAGATTTTGTCAGTACAACATTAGGCTTAATCTGAATAAGTGTGTATTTGGCATAAATTATAAAAATCTCTCATAGGGGAATTGAATTCAACCCAACCAAAGTTTGTGTAATTACAAAAATGTTGCCACCATCTACCTTGAAGCAGCTTCATAGTTTATATGGCAAGATTTAGTCCATCAGATACTCCATAAAACATTTGGCTGAAAAAAACCATCTATTTATGCACTTACTAAAGAAGGGAGTTACATTATCCTAGAATCAAGAATGCTATAAATAATTCAATCATCTTAAAGAACATCTTTCCAAACCACTTATTTTACTACCATCCACACCAAACAATCCATTACTTATTGACCTATCAGTAATTGAAAATGCCCTAGCATCACTTTTGGTACAATAAGATGAACATGGTAAATATAATGTCATGTATTATCTAAGTATAAAATTAGTTATGTATGAACATTTTATTACACATTGATTAAAAAACCATGTTTAACAATGGTGTTCATTGTCTAAAAGTTGCATCATTATATGTTGAATAATAAGAACATTGTTATTCTAAAGTATATCTACTCAAGTATCTACTTTCTAAATCAACTTTTTAGAGTTGCATGACAAAGTGGATCATGTTATTGAGAGAGTTTGAAATTGAATGTACCAATCAAAGTTCTATTAAGGGGAAAGTACTCACATATCAACTTATAAAAGCTCCTCTTCAAGATACTCAACATATTACATTTAGATTTCTAGATGAGGCCATTATGACTGCTAAAGAAGTAAAAGCACCTCTTGAGGTTGAAAAATGGAAGATGTACTTTGGTGGATCATTCATAGGATCAAGGGCCTAGAAAGTATTTGTTATGACATAAGGGGATCTCCTTCCCAAGTCTTTTTGTACTGGATTTATCTATACCAATAACATGGCCAAGTATGAATCACTCATTTTAGGGATTTGTCAAGTAGTATAGTGGAACAATCCACATTTACTAGTGCATGGTGATTCTCAATTAACCATCAATTAGATCATGGACCAATACTAGACCAAGGATGAGAAGTTGGTACCCCATAAAGATATTTTTGATACTCTAAAGAAATAATTATGAAGATCTAATTTTAAAGAATACCTCAAGACAATAATCAAACAACTGATGTCATGGCCACTATTAGCTCCATGATTTATATCATAGATAGAGCAAGGGATTATCAATTTATCATTGAACAAAGGTTAACACTAGCTTATGAATAATTAGCTATCAAGATTGTTTGTGACATTGTTGGTCTAACATCTCCCTGGTACTTAGACATATATACATATTTTTAATACCAAACTATGTCTCCTTATCAAATAATAAACAAAAAGACTTCACCCACAAAGCATCTTGTTATACCCTGCTTAGATCAAAATTGTATCATAAAAGCTATGATGAAACTTATCTTCATTGTTTACCTTTGATAAAATCTAAACTAAATTTAAGTGAATTTCAAAAAGGAGTGTGTGGAGCCCACACAAATAGGAAAATATTAGAAAAAATGATATTGTGTACTAGTTATTAATGGCCAACTATGGAAGTAGACACAATTGCATATGTGAAGAGATGTGTTAAGTGTCAGAAGCATTCCAATTTGATTCATGTTCTATCCAAGACACTCAAACCATTGAAAACACCATGTTCATTCTCAATGTGGTGAATCAACCTCATAGGGAAGATTAATCCTACCTCTTCTAATGGACATAAACACATCTTGACTACTACTAAGTATTTCACTAAGTGGGTGGAAGCTATTCCTCTCACTTATGTAACTAGTAAGCAAATATCTGAGTTCATTCAAAATACATACTTTTGGATGCATCATGTTGGAAAAATTTAAAAGTGATGTTTTAAAAACCATATGTGTGTCCATCATCAAGGAAAAGAGATGAATAAATTGATGAAGAAATTGAGAAATAATCACACCACCACATCCATAAATAGTGATGTAAAATAATAAAGAACAAGAGGTTGTGGTTAGTTGACTGTAATAATAAAATATAAATGCACCAAAGAAAAATCTAGGAGACATCACATTGTGTGGGCATTATTATAAATTACAATATGGTTCAAAATAAGTCTCCAAGACTCACCAATGCCTAATCCATTGTCATGATTCAAATTTCTTGATCTCTTTTCTATTTCAATAGTTTTCCTCATCTTTATTTTCTAATAATCCTCTTCATTTACTAAATTTTTTGATTAGTCAAAGTAAATGTGGTGTTTTGTGAGAAATGAATGTCTTGCAAGGGAAGAACTATCTATACAATATTTATAAATATCTTTGTTGTGTTCCTTAATCCTCGCATGTAGAGATATGTCAGTTTCTCCCATGTAAGGGACACTATAAGAGAATGAAACTAAAGAAAACCCATTTTTTGATAAAGGATCAACAACATCTTTAGCACAATTAAAATAATTTCAAAGGGTGTTATGGGGTTTTAAAATGGTATGAATACCTACTTTTCTCATAATTTTTGATAATTTATCTAAAATGCCTTAAACATAAGGAATGGTGATCTTTGATGTCTTTGGATATGTGTTCCTCTCTCTATAGCCCTGATTGCTCATCTTGTGAAAGTATTTTTAAATTTCCCACCTTTTGTAACCTTTCTCCATTAAAGCTTTGAATAGGTGATATTTTTCTTGTTGAAGGTGATCTTGGTCTAATATTTTTAGAGACATAGGAGTAAGGAATAGTGGATTTATGGTAAGGGTAAAGATGCAAGTTATCTTGTAACTAAATATCCATGTGAGTCTTCTTTCTATAAACCATATGAGATAAAGAGGCATTAGGCCTTTTTGAGATATTAATATCTCAAATAATTTACCATTCTTTGATGTTAATATCTCAAAAAGGCCTGATGGCTCTTTATCTCATATGGTTTATAGAAATAAGACTCACAAATATATTTATTTACAATCTCAATTGCATCCTCAACCTCACCATAAATATCCCATTCTTTACTCCTTAGCCTTGAGGGCTCTAAAACTCTTGGACCAAGATCATCTTCAATAAGAAAAATATCACCTCTTCAAAATTTTAATGGATAATGGTTATAAAAAGGTGGGAAATTAAAATTTCCTTTCACAAAATGAGAAATTGGAACCATAAAGAGAGGAACATAGATCCAAAGACATCAAATATCACCATTCCTTATGTTCAAGGCATTTTATAGAAATTATCAATAATTATGAGAAAAGTAGGTATTCATACTATTTTCAAACCCCATAACACCCTTCAAACTTCCTTATATTGTGCCAAGGATCTTGTGGATCCTTTATTGAAAAAAGGGATTTACTTGGTTACATGTTATTGTGATGTCTCTTATGTGAGAGAACTGTTAGATCTCTATATAGAGGATTAAGGAACACAATAAAAACATTTATCAATCTTGTATAGATAGCTCTTCTCTTGTAGAACACTCATTTCTCACAAAACACCACATTTGCTTTGAGGAATCAAAAAATTTAGTAAATGAAGAGGATTATTGGAAAATAAAGTTGAGGGAAACTATTGAAATAAAAAAATAGACTAATAAATTTGAATCATGACAATGGATTAGGCATTCACAAGTTTTGGAGATGTATTTTGAACCATACTAGAAATTATAATAATGCCCATAGAAGGTATTGTCTCATGGATTTTTATTTTGTGCATTTGTATTTTTTTATTAGAGGTAGCCAACCACAACCTCTTGTTTTTATTGTTTTACATCACCATTTATGGTTGTGGTGGTGTGATTATTTCTCAATTTCTTCATCTCTTTTCCCTGATGATGGGAACACATATGGTGTCTAAAATATTGGTTTTAAATTCATCGAACATGATACATCTAGAAGTATCTCTTTCAAATTATCTACATCATGGAAACCTACATAATTTAATTCCAAGTTCACACTCAACCATCTCATCTTCCATTATGGGATCCCCTATGACATTATATTTGGTAATGGCAAATCATTTATAAAAAATATGTGAAAGTACTTTGTACCCAATACCACATCAAATAACATTTATCTACCATCTACTACCCACAAGGCAAAGACCAAAATAAGGATTCTAATAAAACCATTGTCAATATTATGAAGTATAATGTCAATGATGTTGGTTGTAATTAGTACTTACAGCTATTTAACACCCTTTGGGCATAACATGCCATATTTCATAGTCCAACAAGAGCTACACCCTATTCACTTATTTATGGCACTGAGGCCATTCTTCTAATCAAGGTCAAGTTGCCTTCTCTTATAATTTCATTATAGCATGTCATCAACAATGGGTACTACATAGTATCTCACTTGCAAAATCTAGATTTACTTGATGGAAAATGCTTGCCACCTTGAATAATCTTCAAAAATATCATAACCAAGTAAAGGTCCAATACAATAGGCATGTTGAGCATTGTAAATTCAAGTTTGGTGACATGGTGTTAAAAAATAATTACAAGAATGTAAATGCTAACACAAAGAAAAAATTAAAGTTCTAATTAAACTGGTTAGGGTCCTATGTAATTATTGTTAACTACATTTTTGGAACATACATGCTTTTTATGCCAAAGGGAGATGAACTTGATGAATAAATGAACATATAACCCTTTAAAAAATTTAGGTTTGAGGGACTCAGATTATTGTATACATAAATCATCTAAGTTATGCCAAATTATACCCATTCTTTGTACTATACCCCTTACCATTCTACCATGACCTTAACCCTTCTCTAGCCAATTCATTTTACCTAACCCCACCTATCACATTTTTCTTTGGTTCAAATTCATTTACAATTCAAACATGTTTAGTGGTTTATGATAGATTCAGTTTCATTAGTTATTTCATAATTAAATTATTTAATGGTAATATATAAAATTAGTATGATAGTGGTCTTGGCAGTTTCATCCTTCATTTGTTGTTACGTTCCCATCTCATGCTACTAATTATAATTGAATGTGAGAAAATTAGTACGACTAACCCTTTGCCATTATTTCCTAATTATAACTATTTGGACAAATTAGGAGCAACAAATTTACCATGCATTTTTGCATCACCTTGCTATTACTATTATCATTTACCTTGTCATTCACATATACCTGAACTTGGTGGTAATTTGTTGGATACCTTCTAAGTAGGTGAAACTACAGTGACTTGAGGTCCCATGGGACTATGTAAGTAGTGCTTAATTTATTTTTAGGTCAGCTCAGTCACCCCTTTACCATGATATCATCGTTATGGGAGCTGCCATTACCTACACTCTCACTATTTTGTGATCTCACCCTCATTCCAAGCCTTAGATGTAGTAAATACTATGAATTATGAATCTAATTCATTTTTGGATACTCATCATTTGTATTTTAAAGTGGTTTTATCCTAAACCATACTCTTGAATTAGTATGATTTATTTGTGTTGACACTTTCATGATTATGAACATCATCCCTCTCTCTTTTTATGCACTCATTATTTTGTAAGATCATTCATATTTTTCTCTACAAATCAATCACATTTTCTTATCATCATTTTCTTCTATCCCATATACTAGGAGAACTACATTTGGTCTAAATTTCACATTGGATCTTATGTCTATGAAATTATGTAAGCAATGTCCACTTGGCTAGTGCATTTGGAGTTAGCTCAACTACCCCTTCCTTTTCTTCTATCCCATTCCCTTTTGTTTATTTGTGTCATTATCTCCTATAGCGTAGGGGAAATATTTTTTGTTTTGTTTATATCATTATTTCTATATAACCTAGGGGAAACCTTGTACCATTTGTTCTTGTGTTGTTTTAATTTTATCATTATTACCTAACTTAGGGGTCACCCTGTCACCAAGAGTAACACCTTTATTACCCATACACAAACAATTTGTATTATATTTATACTAACATTGTGATTAACCATTGTTTGTGTGTTATTTTTTGTTTAGCTCAATTCATTTATTTTTGTGTGATTAAATTATTGTGTTTATTGTACTTTTTTTGCTTTGGATTGTTTAGTTGTGTTGATTATTTTATTTTCTTTGTTTCTAGATTTATTTGTTTGTATTATTTGTTAATTTTTTCATTTTATTTATCTTTGTTTATTTTATTTGTCTTGTATTTTTTATATTATAAGTTATTTATAGTAGTTTGTTTTTATTGTTGTGTTTGTTTATGTCATGTTTATTTGTTAAGTTGTTTTTTTTATTGGTGTTTTTTTGTCCACTTTTGTTTGTGATTTTTTATTAGTGTTTTCTTGTTTTTTTTTTGTGTGTTTTGTCTATTTTTGTTTATTGGCCTTTTTTTGTTTGTCATTATTTTGTTTGTTTTTCATTTATTGATGTTTTGTTTCTTATTTGTTTGGTTATTTTCATTTATTTATAGTATTATTGTTTGTTTATAATCTTTCTTGTTTGTGTTTTGTTTATTTGTTTGTTAGTTCATTGTTTGTGTTTGTTTGTTTATTTTATTTGTATAGCCTTATTTATTTCTATTTTATTATGTGTTTTTTGTTTATTTTGTTTGTGTTTTTTAGCCTTGTTTGTTTATGTTTTGTTTATTTTTTTTGTTACATCCCAATTTCACCTTAAGTATTATAACCTTTGAATATTTGGATTATTATGGTTAGCATTTATTTTTTATTGCTTTGATTGAGCTTTATGACATATACTAGTTATGTGATAGTGATATGCTAATTAGTTTATATAATGTATTAATTATATGATAAATTATACTTTCTTATTTCTATCTATTATGAAAGTATATTTTTTAGTTATGCATCACAGTTTGATATATATGATGACTCAAACTAAATACCTACTTGTTATGAGGTGAATGTAGGATTTATTCTTCCCTCAGATCATGATGGAAGGAGAGCATCATCAGAGAGGATGGTGTAGATGCGATGATTTAGGGATGATAGAGGAACTATAAGTATCCCAACACACATCATAGTAGAATAACTTGTTTAACTCTTTGTTTGATTTAGATAGTTAGTAGTTTTTTAATGCTAATATATATTTTTTCTATGATCATGTTTTAGTTGATGTTGATGATGGTTTGATTGTGTGATCTAATGTATGATTATAGTGCATAAATATTATTATACAATGTTGTCTTATGATAAATGTTACCAATGATTACATTAAGTGGGATTGTCTAACATGGTGACAGGTTTAAATGATATTCGGTAAATAATATTGTCTTGATTTGATGTTTCTAGGTATAAAAAATAGTCAAGGCATAAATATAAGTCTATGATTTAAAAATGATAGATATAAATATTCCTTATACATCGATATTTAATTAAAATAGTTATCTTGAAATAATTGGATTATTAAATGATTTTTTCTATATTTTATAAAGATAATTACTAATCATATTTAAATGAATTAAATTTAAATATAATAAATGTTAGCATTAGATCTAGTTTAATGCATGATTACTTGAGAATTAAATATTTAGATTTATTTGAACAAAGACTCAAGTGGACCTTAGCTAGTAATCAAATTAACTTTGAACTCAAGATATTAACATGCACAATTTTTTTTAAAAAGAACGTGGCAATCTAAGCATGATAAACTAATAAATGAAAGCTCAAGTGAAGAATTATTATTGGATTTTGAAACTAAACACTAAATTAAATATATTTTTGCATGAAAGAATAAAAATAAGGAAATGAGATATAAAATGGATAAACAATGAAGTAGGATAATATGGCAAAAAGAAAGAGATAGAGGGCATCAAATGGAAATAAATAAAGGTACGAAGATGGAGGGAATTAGATAAAAACAATAATGTTGAGAAAAAACAAGAAAGAGGAAGGTAAATAGAGAGAAGTATTTGGTAAATCTATTCAAAAACAAAAATAATGATTTTGAAAGTAATTACTAGGTTATTAGTTTAATTCCATTTCATGATTGATAGGACAAAAGTTCTATTAGATTTATTTTGTGGGTTTTTTTAGTGATCCTACTAAATTATATAGAGACAAGGATTTGGCTCCAAATAACTAAATTAGTATCTTAAAAACCCCGAGTTTAAATAATTTGTGAATGGTGTCCATATAAAAGATAATAGACCTAATAACTACATAAATTATCTATTGGTGTCATGTACTATACATTGTAAACCAATAATATAAACATGTGTATAGATTGGTATAGAAACTATTTTATGATATTAGATCTAAGTGTACTTATTGTAAAAAAATGATTGAGAATGAAATTATTTAGCTAGTGCCTTATATTATCTAGTGTATCTAATTTTTGTCTGAAGTCACTATGGTATTATTTTTATAGCATGCATACTTTATAAAAGGCATCACCATATAATTATAATTCTTGGCCAAAGAAATAAAAACACAAAGTATCAAATTATATATTTGTGATTTGATTTGTAATAGGATCATTGTATTTTATACTAGATTATTCAAAGAAAATCGAATTGTTGTATTTAATTCCATCTTGTTCAAAGAAAATAGGATCGTTGTATTTTATTCCAACTTGCTCAAAGAGAATAAGTCATTGTATTTTGAATAAATAGGGTCACTTAATTTACTAATAACATTATATAGAAATGGCATCATAATAATTATTAATAGTAAGTATTATTAATTAAATATTTATATGGCATCACTTTATTCTTAAGATCACAGTTGATTATTAGTTGGTCTTAGTTCAAGTACTTGATCTCCTTCCTAATCTATGATAATTATTTAATTATACTCCTAATTATAATGTATTTGGAGATAATTATAATAATTGGAATGGTAAACAAGAATATTGTAATACATGCGTAATAAAGATATGGTATTTTAGAGACATCTCTCTCCCATAGTATTTATTATGATAGTTTCATTGATCTAAGTGATCAAATCATATTACCTAATTAAGGAATAATTTATAATATGGATTAAAGTACGAAATCAAATTATACCAAATTGTTATTTGTATGGACAAACATAATAGATGAATACCTGAGAGCTTTGATGAATTATACAATAATATGCTCACACTGAAGAATTATACGATAGGCATGTTATGGTTCCTTAGAAACTTTGTAGAATGTATACATCCAGTACTATGTATAATTTAAAACTTAATTAAATGAGTTATTAAAATTGATGATTTAGATCATATTATAATAACCTAGAATTAGTTAAAATTTTATTGGCTAGTTTCTCATAACTAAATATCCATCAAGATTAATATTGTATATGCTATAATGATGGGAGTAACGATGCATATAGAATTTTTAATATATAGTTATGTTATGATAAATTATATAGTAAATATCCCATTATTTAATGAAAATATAAGTGGATGAATTATTCTTGATTAAGTATTTGATCTAAGCATAATCAAATTTATATACTCCAATATATTATATGGATTAGATTTAGTTAAATCATAGTTTAGTGATTCTTACATTCATATATTTTGATGAGACTTAAGTTTATCTAGTAATAGTAATTGATATATTGCCAAAAATTTATATACATAACCAAATGTGAAGGACTTTGTAGTCTTGAAAACTAGTATATGGAGTTGTGTATACCTCTATTATATCTGGAAGAAATTATATTTAGTTAGGGATAAGAATCATAAAAGAGAATTACATTAATAAATCCTTAATCTTGAAAGGATTGTCCAAAAATATATTGTGATCAAGAAATCTCTTAAGTATCTATGTAATTTTAGGGAGTTCTTGTTTAAAAAAGTGCAAATGAACAATGGTATAGTATTTTCATACCATTTGAGTACTTACATATGGTGCATGTACAAGTTTTTAAATATAAAGGATTATAAATATAACTAATTATATAAATAAGTCATAAAGTGTTCATGGAACCAAAAATAATCATATGATAATAGTCTCCTAATGGAGTAATAAATTATCGAATTATGTACATATGAGGTACAACTTGGTTGTGAGTTATCTGACTCTATAAAAAGGCTACAACTGACTATTAGTTTAATGATATTCAACATTAAATACTTATAAGTAGTTTAGGAACACTATTATGTACAATATCATATGATAATACATCATAATGTGTGCTTATAAGTTATAGTAGTATACAGTTTAAACATAGTGTATGCCCAAGTGGTATAAACCTATACTTGTTGGATTATTATTTATGGTTATGGATGGCTTGTTTCTTAGAATTTTAGGATAGGTTATTCATAATTATGTATTTATTTTTATAAACAATTAATTATGATAGTATGGTATGTCATAAAGTTCTATAGTATAAAAGTATTTTATACCTAGATGGTACATACTATAATTATTATGTCTAGACTCACACCTGCATTTAAATGATTAAATGTATATGTATTGGTTATTAATATGAATAGCATGATTGTAAAAGTTAGTAATACTTTATGTATGTGTGCATGTAACCTTTGATAGTGTAATGAATGCTAAGATAGAATATTTTTATGTTTCATGGAAACTGACTTGCTTTGTTATATCTAGTTACTTGAATAAAAGTTTATGTTCCATATATTTAAGATTACTTTATATGACAGTGGAAAACTAATAGTTTTTTCTTAGAATACTAGACTATCGTAATATGGGTTATCATGAGGTGTAGTATGTTGGAAACTAATTTTGGTAGTTATAATCTACAATTAAATGTGTATTTTTATCTAGATGGTAAAAACTATAGTCATTATTTCTAGTATGGGATAAAAAATAATATAAGTATCATTCATACATTTGACAGAATAAATGTATTCTTTGATTACTCATGTGTTTAGCATGTTATGTGATATGATTACTATTAGGATGTTAGTTAAATGAATATTGGGGGTTAAATTTATGTTTAGTGAGATAATATCATTTCATAAGTATGATTTACATGTTTGTGTGATATCTTGCAATAGAACAGGTTTTCTATGATACATTGCATGTTTAATTTTAAAAATCATACAACACATAGGTAGTTACATGTTTTTATAGATTCATGCACCATCACTATCTACTCATCTATGAAGGTAGCATCATTCACTGATAAGATTAGTGCGGGATATCATTGGTATGTGGTTGGTGTGAAAAATTGCTCAGATGATGCTCTCCCTCCCCACTGTAGTACTTATTTAGAGTCTACACTTGAGATTATCAAAGATATATGAGTTGGTTTAAATCAAGCTCCATGGATCATAATATCTATTTATTATATTAAGGATAAATGCCTAATGGAAATGTAATTGTATTATTTTGTTATACTTCAACATCAATAGTTTTATTATTTTACCAGTAATGGTTGAGTATTTGTAATTACTTTCTATGATTGTAGTATGATGCATTCTCATATATTGATAGTGAGTAATGACTGTTAAAAGACACATGATTATTTATAGTTATAACTCTTTAAGGATTTTATATGATCATTACTTATATTCTATGGTGTAATCTATTTATAATTTATGTGTTTAAAAAAATGATCATGTATTTCTAGTTAGAAATCAAAGAGGTTGTTACATATTTGTTTTTATCTACTTATTTTGTTTTTTTATTTAATTATTATTTATTCTATTGGTTCTTAGTTGTACACCTTATACACTCAACCTTCCACACCTCAGAGAAAATGGTAAGCAATGATGTAAAACTTGTTAGTATGTCATTGTAGTCAAGGAAGGGTTTGGCATCAAGATTAGATTGAATCAATAAAATGACTAAGAGGCACCTACAAAGGGTATGGTCAGCTCTATGCTACTTCTAGCTATGTCTGAACCAATGTGAGATGACCTATGGGGTAGCTTTCTCACATGGAATATTCTTCAATCCAACCTCCATTGAGATTTTTAGCATAAAGAAGGTACAGATATGACTAGGGCACAACCAATCTCATTCACTCCACCTAGGAAGGGTTGTCACATAAAATTAAAAAAATCACTATGTCATATACAAGCTACTAAAGACATATTTGAAAGTGATTTCAACCTTCATTTTAGAGAATTTTTAACAACAAAGGGGTTGAATAAAAGATTACAATGTTAGGATTTAAAGCATAAAATGCAAACACATGTTAAGTATGCAATATATTATGCATCTAATAGCAAATAACACTTAATATATGTAAAGGGTGTATTACTTGCAGGGTAGGACAAGGTAGGATGAGTTAAATATTATATAAAAGGGGAGGGAACTGTGCTGGTGGATTTCAATCGATAGGTATTATTTCAAAATTCATGGCATCTCTTATTTCAAAGATGAAAAAAACTTAAATGTAATCTAATGGAACTACAAGGGGTAATTTTCACTTATTGGTACCAATGAAATATAAATACCCAAATGATCCTTGAGATCTTAGAACATACACTGAAACTATATTTTGACATGTTTTTTCCTATCAAATCTATAAACCTAGGGTGACATATAAATTTATTCAACAACATATCCTAAAAATAATTTAGAAATGGTGTATAATCTAAATCTATGCTCAAAATGACAACCAGTAAGAAAAATAAACTCAAATGTCCAATCAACAACATTTTCAAAACATATTACTGCACTTCATCAACAAAAAATAGCATAGAACCACAATCATTTTCATTAACTTTTCAAGAAAATATTACACACATCAGTGTTTAAAAATGCTACCATGGGGATAAGCATGGTGTATTTACTCCATGTTGGAAAGGGGAGACATATAAACATGCTCTCAAAGTTTTCTAGTGGTTGTACAACTAAAACCACCTTAGCAAGAGAGGAAAAATACACACAATAGTGATCCCAAAATTTTGAGGAGCCTATACTTAGAAAGAAAACAAAGACCCAAAAACACAACCCAACCTTGAATAGAAGGAAAAACCTCTTATTTATACATTTTCAAATTTGGGACTATGGGTCATAATTTGTAACAGTGTAATATAAACCTTCAAGTTTGACAAGATGCTCCCAACTAGAATATGCCTTTTTGCCACACCTGAGATCTTCATCTATTTTCAACAAAAGAATCATTATTGTAATTACCTTTTCAAGGAATGATGAATATTTGAAACAAGCCTTTGATCTTTTGACTAAATATGATGGTGAATTCATGATCAGGATGGTAAGCTTTGTGGTGGAGGCCTGAACAATAATTTGTTATGATATGCAACTACCTGGAGATGATTTTAACTGCTTACTTACACAGTTGGAGGGAGTAAATTTTTTAATGATCCAAATAAAATTTATCCTCATGTGTAACCATATGGAGATGTTCTCCTATTAATCTATTTTCAAATCATGGAAGCTTCTAGACATAAATCCTCCCCTTTGTGCATTCCAAATAAATCCCATTACCTTGTGATGATTACAATTGGAAAGCTCTAGCTATGATGAAAACATAAAAGATCTATGACTATTTGAAAAAAAATGCATTAGACTAGTAGTTATACCTTCCTCTATGCTTAGAACATTGCCATGTCCATTAAAAACCATAAATTTTAGTTACTAAGCCAATGTTTGACATATAATGACACTTTTCATGCCACATTGGATCCAACTAGGCATTCAAGGGGTCTATTAGTGACTAAGTCAATTAATTGGCTCCAATATGGAAACTTGTCACTTCTTGGTGTAATCTGAGCCCTTTGAAAAGTCCATCTCGGCTCACACCATTGGATCATCTCTACCCAAGCAAACATGAGCCATTGATCTTTGATGATATGCTCAAGCTCTAATTCATGGTATGCATTTATGCCACTTGTCATCTTTGTGTTTGTCCATAAGATCCTTGTCTTTTCAACCTTGGCTATGTACCATAAAATTTAGCTAGGGAAAGCAAACATGTTCTATCATATCATGATCTGAGGGGTGGAGAATTATTAGACATTGACTATACTAAGGCCTAAGGATGTGCCACTTGACTACCCTATAAGCTTCTTGTGTACCTTTCAAATAGTATTTATTTCTTTGAGTGTCATCATGCTACATGGTGGCACCTTATGCTTATTGACCTATTCCATTCACTGTCAAATTTGTTGATGCTTTCTTGAGATCTTGACACTTGTCAATCTCATGTTTCTCTCAAAGAGTCTTTGAATTTTTGAATCCTTGATCATTATTGGATCAACCTCACCTAAGCAAACATGAGTTGTATATTTTCCTCCATTTGAAATCAAATGACTAATTCATGAACCTAAATTTGATGCTCACTTAACCATCTTGGAACATTTGAATCTTAAATACTACTTGCCATGCCTTAAAATTGACATTTGCACACCTATCAAAAGATGTCTATGAGATTATCATACCTAAAATTCAAGCAAATTTCTTTGGGGACTTTATTTCTTAGGCCTTTTGGTTGTAGGCATCATATTTTAATGCAATTTTTTTATGTCAGGACTTTTGTTTCAAGAAATTCCTCTTCAATAATTAGTCTTCGACATTCCTTCTCTACAACAATCTTTTCAGGCATTTTGTTGGGACAATTGTTTTATACTTTTGATCCGAAATAATTTCCCCAAAGAATATGATATATTTTGGACATTTATTTATTGAGATAATTGTCTCAAACAAAATGTCTAACACAATTTCTGAGAAATAAATGAGCCCTATATTTGTTTTGAAGAATTTTGACTTTACACTTTTTTGAAAGAAGCACAATTCTTTTAGAATTTTTTGTAAAACACTTTGACTGATGCAAATAAGAATTTATACATATTAAATAAAGGCCAAATAACACTTAGTTGATTTAATATGAACTTGACCTTTCAAAGGAACACTAAAAAATAGGAATATGGCTAAGGACTTAGGCTTTGATACTTGACTTGGGTTAGACTTAGGAATTTACACATGACAATGGCTCAATTATTTTAATACAATTTTGTGCACTAACACTATCTCTTTCTTGGGAATGGACATCCCCTACGGGTGTGAAAAGAACCCCAAAACATAATAACAAGTGCTAATCCATTAGGTAAATGAGTCAACACTTAACAATTTATTAGCAACACTCATGAAGGCTCAAAAAAATGAGGTAGCTCAACAAAAATAGATTTGAAGGATCTAAAATTAACACACAAAAAAAAACAAAAAAAGAGACTATACAATCAAGGCCTAAAGCAAAGGGGTGACAAAACAACAAGACTATACACTATATAGTAATGTACATAGTTGTATCCTTAATCAAATAAGTGTTGCATATGTCTACCATTTACTGGTAGCTCTAATATTTCACCACCTAGGTCTCTCAAGAAAAAGGTGTGCTCCCCAATCTGATAGTCAATGGAATAGGGACCCATACACAAGGTATCAAACTTACCATGCTTGCCTTTATCTTCAATTTTATTATCCCAAAGTAAAACCAAATCACCTACTTGGAAAGTTCTTGGAGTGACCTTCCTGTCAAAGATATTTTTTAGCCTCTCCTTGAACTTGAGGTGCCTTTCATGAGCTTATCTTTATATTTCATCAAGATCAACACTCTATTTCATTATTCTCTCATATTTTTTATTTGCTCATCATCCTCTAATTATTGTATTAGTTGATAGGTGGGAAATTGAAAATTCATAGGTAAAACTACTTGAGTTCCATAAACAAGATCAAAAAGGCTTTTGCCTATAGCTCTCTTAGGTGTGATCCTATTAGCCCACAAAGCAAACTTTAGTTGTTCACCTCATTTCTTTTTATTTTCTTCCAATGTTTGTTTAATGATTTTTAGTAAGTTCTTGTTACTTAATTTTGCTTTCTCATTCCTTTTAGGGTTATAATTGGAATCATAGGTCAATTCAATCCCATACTATTTTCACAATGCCACTAAAGGTTTAGCTTTGAAACTCATAGCATTATCAATAATAATTGAAATAGACATACCAAATCTATAAATAAATTTATTTAGCAAAAAATTTATAACCACCTAGTGCGTAGCCTTATTTTTAAGGACTACTTCAACCCATTTTATGAAGTAGTTAGTTGCAACTAGTATCCATCCATGTCTAGCACTTGATGAATCAATAATTTATCTAATGAAATCCATTCCCCATTGTCTAAATGGGCCTTCAATCATCATAAGCTATAAGGGAAGAGAACATAAAGCTTTCATCCTCCCAACAAAGTGCTAACATTTCACACACTTTCTGACTTTCTAAGTATCATCTTTAAACAATGATGACCACCACATACTCCACTATGGAAGTCTTCAATTAGGTCAACAATTTATTCTTCTAACATGCATCTCAAGAAAACCCCATCTAGATTCTTCCATGCAAGTCCACTTTTAGCTAAGAAGTATTTTTGAGAAATAAGATCAATAGTCCTCCTTTAATTCTTGTCCAAGTTAGGGGGAAATTCAAATTTTGACAGTAATAGGTAATATCTTTATACCATGGAGACATATGAAATTGGCTCAAGGAATAATCAACATTGAAACCAATAGTGTTTACCTCAATGGCTTGTAAATTGGTATTCCCCACCCCTTGCACTAAATTGGTGGTCTAAATATCCATGTCATACTCCTGTAACTTGTTGATGCATTGAAATCTCTTGATGGATATTTCAGTTTGAGTCAAGATGTATTTCACCATAGTATGCAAGACATAAATAATAATCCTTGAACTCAAAATATAAGGCCTAAATGTTTTAAAATCCTTCAAGAGAATGAAGGTTTATTTCTCTATAATGGTGTAATTTAGTTCAACACCTTGCATAACTTTGCTATAGAAATATATTGGCTACTCGTGACCACTTTCATTCTTTTGTAATAGGACAAAAACAATAACATTATATGATGTAAAAGATAAAATTTAAAATGGCTTTGTGTAATCAGGGATGGCCAAAATAGGGGCAAACTTTAAAGCTCCTTTGATGTCATTAAAAATTTACAAAATCCTCTCATCCCACTTGATGGTCTAGTCCTTATTCAACATGGAAGTAATAGGCAAAGTAATCTGTATAAAACTGGACACAAACCTCCATACAAAATTAATTTGTCCAAAGAAGGACTAATTTCCCTTCTTAGACTATGGGATAGGCACTTTGTCAATGACTTCTACCCTTTTGGGGGCAATCAGACACCATCCTTGGATAGTATATGTCCTAATAGCATGACCTTTTATACTCTAAAGTGGCAATTCTTAGGATTAAATGAAATTCCAAACTCCCTACATCTGATCAACACTTTCTCTATATGTTCCAAATGTTTTTCTCTAGTCTTGAAGTACATAATGATATCATCCTAATACATAGCTATAAACTTATTAATCATCCCTAAAAAATCAATGTCCATAGCTCACTTAAACATTGCACCAACATTCATTAATATGAAAGGCATCCTCATATATACATATATGCCCCAAGTCATAGTGAATGTGGTCTTGGGTCTCTCAGATTCCTTCATCACAACCTAGTTGTATCTTGAGAACTCATCTAAATTAGATAATATTTCTAATCCTATAACACTTTGTAGCAGGTTGTCTATATTAGGTAGGGGTAATTATCTTTTGAATAATCTTTATTCAAATTTCTAAAATCCACACATAAGCAGATGCCACCATTTTTTTTTCATACAAGGACTAAATTCATAACCCATGATGAGTACCTAATGAGTAGAATGATACCATTGTCCCTTATCTTATTTATCTCATCCCACATCTCAGTGGCCAAGATGGGGTTAATTGGTCTCTGTTTCTCCCTATAATAAGATGACATGTTGAAACAAATATTCCCTATACACTTTCAATTCAAAATAAGACCAAGCTAGACAAGCTTAGTACCTATTAAGTAGCTACATATAAGCTCATTTCTCAGCTGCACTTAGGTGAGTACCCAGCTAAATCTTCCTTGGATTCTCATGAGAACCAATTCACACTCAATAACATCCTTTGAAATAGATGAGCCACAAGTCTTGATTCTATCTTCTCCATCACAAGATGCTTTCAAACTTACCAAACCCCTAAAAGTGTGTTTATTTTTAGATGAATAATGTCCCTTCCAAACAAGGTTTCCTTTCCATCACAAACATAAACCATAAATTCTAAGTCTATGAGCTGATCACAAAACTTAGCTTCACAATTTAGAAACCTCTTAATCTAATCATAATTTTCAAACACCTACCAATGATGAACATTATCTAGGACTGAAGACCTGACAAACACCTCCACTTGATATTAACAATAAGGGATCATATTTATAATGTCCAATTGAGCACTTAGCCTTGCAAGTTTGTCAACTTCTTGGTTGAAAATTATATGATAATAGAGATTGCATGCATTAAAAAAATCAATCAAATCCCAAATATCATTCTGATATTGTTTCATCCCTTTATTTTTTGTGGTAAAATCACTATGTACTTGCTTTACCACTATCTTAGAATCATCCTTGACAATCAAGGTTTTAATTCCATGTTCACGAGCAATCTATAGACCAAACAAGAGTGCCTCATACTTAGCATCATTATTAGTGTACTCAAAGGATAACTTAAAATAAAATTTTAAAAATTTACCATTAGGGGTGTAGAAGAAAACCCTAGCTCCATTTCCAAGATTGGATCAAGCCCCATAAAATCATATCCTTTATACTACTCCTTTTCTATCAGGTTTAACATCAATAGTATCATGTTATTTAATAATGTCAACTTTCCCCACAAATTTTCCCAAATCAACATATGTGTACATCACTTCATTTAGATCATCCTTCAAATCTTCAATGATGTGCAAAATCTTTTACTCTTTATAAATTTTGACCATCTTACCCTCCAATGGAATGGTGGAATAGGACAAGTCCATCTATACACTTCCACCCATACTAGTATCCCATTTTCATGATAGCATCATCACCAACTTAGGTGGGTAGTCCAAAACTACCTTGTCCATGTTCAAATACTTACCTAGATGTACTACCCACTACACCACCAACCCCTTGAATTTACAAACAACTAGAACTTCTCATGAATCCATGGCATAACACTCACCAAAAGCTGATGTTATTTTATCTCAAATCTCATTTAGGACACCTAAGGGCATCACATTCTAAGAAACATTGAAATCAAACTTATAATTGTGAACAATCAAACCATTGATCAAGAGGGTTATATAAAATGGGTCCATATTCAGCTGAATTTATATTAAGGCAGTCCCCAAATACACTTTCAGAGCTAGTTCAATAATCTCTTTTGATTATTCATCATTTTCCAGAGGTGTTTGGGGTAATTCAATTTCATTTATAGCTGACTTCTCAAAAAAATTAAATATTTAAATGCCCTCTTCCTATGTTTAGGTATTCTTAATAATTCAACAAGAGGCATAGTGATTTTCAATTGGATCAACACTTGTGCCATATCATATATGCTATAATGAGGAAGGGAAGTATTTGGTGAAAGGCTAATAACACCTTCATCTAATATATAATCATTTAAATACTGAAGTGGAGTGGGTTGGGATGGATTAGCATTTTTAATATCAACCTTCAAAGGTGGATTTTATTTATCTTCATTTGCACCCTTAGGAACACTAGACAACAAAGGCACTTTATTCTTAATAGGAGGACCTCTAGGTCTAGCATCTTGGGAAATAGGTGTTATTTTGGAAATATTTGGGACTGCTATAGTTTTCTTAGCTTCCTTACATCCCCTACATTTATATTTGTAGGAGTATTGCCTTGAGGATTAGTAGTTTGATACTTACTTCTCATGTTGTATCCTTGATCTTGAGAAAATATTGCATTGACTAACATTTTCCTATCCTCAACTAATGGAATCCCCCATCATACTTTTTAATCATCATTGATCTCAAAAAATAAAATTCATGGATGGGTAATTCATATGATTGTGCCATGTTAACATCACAAGAAAATTTACAAGTTGGGATGCATACCTTTTGTACTGAACTCCAAAAATAATCAACAGTGGTAGAACTCAGTAATTTTGTGGAGGCAAACATCTTTCTCTAAGGACTCTAATAATTATACATCATAATCTCATCATTGGATAACATAGACTTAGGTTCATCTACATCTTCATCAATCAGTTCAGTTGTATCACATGGAGGATGTGGAAGGAAGCACTTGTCACACTAATAAATATCAATATCACAACCTACCACATTCACCTTGGCATTTAATGGATCAAGCACTTCTTTCCCAACCTCTCTATTCTGATTTCTTTCTATTTTTCATCTCATGCAAGCCTAGTCCATCTATCATTATCTAGATCATGAAAAGCAAGCCTTCCTTGTGATTTATTCAAATTTGGATCCCTCTCTTGATTGGTAGACAAATGATGGATCTCCTTTTCATCTCTATCCAATTTGTATGACATTTCTTTCACAGTAGAAGCCAAATTTTTAATAGTCTCTTCAAGGTTGGTTATCTCTGTAGACTATGTCTTTTTTGGATTGACCAGTTTCACATCATCCCATTTTTTCATGGGATTTCCCATAGATTTTATGTTATTTTCAATTTGGATGGCCATATTGAATGTTAACCACAAATTTTTGGGTGCCTTGTCCCTCAAGTAGTACACAACCTTCTTGTCAAAAGCATCGTGATACTTTATTAAGCATTATATATCACTGGGCCTAATTTTTTTAGGCCAACAATTCATAGTTTTGTTGAAATGTGTATTAAAATCCTAAAAAATCTCATTAGGGTTCTTCTTTATGTTTTCAAATTTAGCCAAAAGAAGCTTGAGATCAATTCTATCACCATATTGAATTCTGAAAAGATTCTTTATTTCTTCCCATGAATCAATGCATCCACCAGGAATAATTGAACCTTTCACAAGTGTCTTATTCCAGTGTGTGCACAAAAAACTTAATGCACACATCCTCATGCTCAACCTCATAATATTCAATAATATTATGAAAATCCCTTAAGTGTTGATCACCACTCATTGCATTGTTCCATTAGAATTTTGGAAAACATTTCCTTACTTTATTTAGGGCTTCATTAGGATAACCCTCCCTTTCATCAAAATTAATTGGTCTGAATATGAGAACACATAAAATATGACATTAATTCTCATCTTGATCCCTATGCTTCATGATTTTTTTAATGGAAGGTTCATGAACAAATGGCAAAGGTTTGTGAGGGGTCACTGAGGTGGACTTTGTGGTTCACACCTGGAGGGGGATTCAGTTGGTTGAGAAAGAGTTGGATAATAAAGTGGACTATACATTTCATAGTTTATAGGAGATTTATGATAGTCCTCAATAATGGGGATCTTAACAAAACATTCAAGATTATCAGGATCTTTAAAGTCTAAGAAATCTTTTGCAGTTGCACTATACTCTTCAGCGAGCCTCCAAACTTGTCTTCTTCATCTTTGATGCAGACTCATGGGTGCGCAAAGTTGTTTGGATGAGTCACCTTTAAAGGATGATCTCAATCCCTCCATATTTTCAAGCCAAAAAAACACCCAAAGCTAAAATTTGACACATGTATTCAAACTAGGCACTGATCTTCTTTGAAACCAAATGACAAGATTAGATTCACCACTAGAATCAACTTCTAGAATATAAGAGTTGATAAAAATATTGTGATAAATGCTCAAATCATAGCATGTCATTAGTGAAATGAGCTCATTGACAACCAAGATAGTTAGATTATCAAAGATTGGTAGAGTAGAGAACTTTAAAAATGACAACTATCTACAAGAATCCCTAGCAACACAAGTGACTAGGACTTCAATTTGTCCCCAACAATGGTGCTAGTTGAGTGTTGATTCCTAGTTATACACCTCATACACTCAACCTTGAACACCTTAGATAGAATTTCAAAAAATGATGAAAAACTTTCTAGTATTTCATTATAGCTGGGGAAGGGTTTGGCATCAATAGTAGACTGAATGAAGAAAATGACTAAGAGACACCTAAAAATGGTATGGTCAGCTCCCTGCTACTTCTATCTCTATCTAAACCAAGGTAAGATGACCTGTGGGGTAGCTTGATCACATGGAAAAAAAATTAAATTCAACCTCCATGGGTATTTTTAGTATAAATAAGGCACACATATGACCAGGGCACAACCAAACTCATTCACTCCACCTAGGAAGGGTTATCACACAAAATGAATAAATTCACTATGTCATATACAAGCTACTGAAGACATATTTGAAAGTTATTTCAACCTTCATTCTAAAGAATTTCAAAAACAAAGGGGCTAAATAAAAGACTATAATGCTAGGATTTAAATCACAAAATGTAAACACATGTTAAGTATGCAATATATTATGCATGTGCTAGCAAATGACACTTAAGATATGCAAAGGGTGTATTAATTTTAGGGTAAGATAGGGTAGGATGAGTTAGATGATTATATAAAAGAGGAGGGAAGTGTGCTAGTGGATTTCAATCGGTAGGGATTCTTTCAAAATTCATGACATATCTAATTGAAAAGATGCAAAAAACTTAAATGTAATCCAATGGAATGACCAGGAGTAATTTGCACTTATTAGTGCCAATGAAATACAAATACCCAAATGATCCCTGAGATCTTAGAACATACACTGAAACTAGATTCTCACATGCTTTTTCCTATCAAATTTATAAAGCTAGGGTACCCTAAAAAGTTATTCAACAACATATCCTAAAAATAATGTAGAAAGGGTTTATAATCTAAATATATGATCAAAATGACAACCAGTAATAAGCATAAACCCAAATGTCCAATCAACAACATTTTCAAAACATATTACTACACTTCATCAATAGAAATTAGCATAGAACCACAATCATTTTCATTAACTTTCCAAGAAAATATTAAACACAGTAGTGTTTTAAAATGCTACCATGGGGATAAACATGGTAGATTTGCTCCATGTTAGATAGGGGAGACATATAAACATGCTCTCAAAGCTTGCTAATGGTTGTACAACTAAAACCACCTTAGCAAGAGAGGAAAAATACACACAATAGTGATCCAAAAAAATTTAAGATCCTATACTTAGAAAGAAAACAAAGACCCAAAACCACAACCCAACCCTAAATAGAAGGCAAAACCTCCTATTTATACATTTTCAAATTTGGGACTATGGGTCATAATTTACAAAAGTGCAACATAAACCTTCAAGTCCACCAAGATGTTCCCAACTAAAATATGCCCTTTTGTCACACCTAAGATCCTCATCTATTTTCAATAAAATAATCATTATTGAAACTAACTTTTCAATGAATGATGAAGATTTTAACCAAGCCTTTGATCTTTTAAATGAATATGTCAATGAATTGATGATCAGGATGGTGAACTTCATGATGGAGGCCCAAACAATAATTTTTTATCATACACAACCACCTGGAGATGCTTTTGACCACTTACCTGCACAATTGGAGGGAGTAAATTATTTGAGGAGACAAACAAAATTTGTCCTCATATGTAACTATATGGAGATTCTCTCCTACTAATTGATTTTAAGATCATGGAAGCTTCTAGATAGAAATCCTCCCATTTGTGCACACTAAGTAAAGCCCATTACCTTGTGATGATTACAATTAGAAATCTCTAGCTATGATGAAAATAGAAAATATCCATAGTCATTTGGAAAAAAATTCATTGGACTGGCAGTTAGACCTTCCTTTGTGCTTTGAATCATTACCATGTCCATGAAAAACCATCAATTTTAGCTTCCAAACCAAAGTTTACCATATATTGACATTTGGCATGCCACATCTGATCCAACTAGGCTTTCTTTGGGTCTAAGAGTGACTAAGTTAATTAATTAACTTCAATATAGACACTTTTCACTTCTTATTGCAGTCTAAACCCTTTGAAAATTTCATCTCAACTTGCACCATTGGATCATCTATACTCCAACAAACATGGGCCATTGATCTTACACAAGATGGTTGAGCTCTAATTCATGGCACTCAGTTATGCCACTTGTTTTCTCTATGTTTGTCCATAGTATCCTTGTCTTTTCAACCTTAGCTATGCATTGTTAGATCTAGCTGGGGCAAGCAAATGCATTCCATCAAATCATGATCTAAGGGTGGAGTGTTATTAGACACTGCCTATACTTATAACTAAGGATGTGCCACTTTGAAGCCCTATGATATTCCTATCTACCTTGTAATTAGTCTCTATTACTTTGAACACCATCGTGCCACCTGGTAGAACCTTATGCTTCTTTACCTTTTGACCTATTATGCTCACTGTCAAATCTATTGCTACTTTATTAAGATCTTGACACATTTTGATCTCACATTTCTCTCACAAGGTCTTTGAATTTTCAAATATTCACTCACCATTAGATCATCCTCACTCAAACAAATGGGAGACATAGATCTCCCTCTATTTAAAATCAAAGGGCTACTTCACAGGGCCTAAATTTGACATTTGTACAACCATCCTGGAACATTTAAATCCCAATGACTACTTGTCATTCCTTAAAATTAACATTCATGTGCTTGTCAAAATATGTTTTTGAGACTATCATACCTACAATTTGGACAAATTTCTTTAGGGACTTTGTTTATCGAGCATTTTGGTCTCAAACATCCTGTTTTCATGTGGATTTTTTATGTTAGGACTTTTATTCTAGGGGATTCCTCTACAATAATTGGTCTTCGACATTCCTTCTCTAAAATAATCATTTCATGCATTTTGTTTTTATAAATTAGAGAGAGAGAAAAACAAATGAACTTTATTAATTTATTTTAAGAGTAGATCAGAATAAATACAAAATAATTTACCAAAAATATGGTAACTATCTATAGAGAATAAAGGAACTAAACATAAACTCCCTAAATCAGACACACTATGAAATAGAAATATTTACACTAAACTACCTAAAATAATGTAAAACAAACTATCTTATTATGCTAACATTCCCCCCTTATTACATTATTTTTTACAAACATCATATTTCTTGATAGTGGACCCCCCCTTATTTCAAACATGGTAAAAAGTTTTTACGTTCTCTATATAGCCTGCTCACCTTTGAGGTGGCATGCCATCTTTGTGGCTTCATGGTCTTTGTGACACCTTGGTTTTTCCTTGAAGGATTACCATAAACCTAGAAGTGATAAGAGTAAATCTCTCTGCTAACACCTTTCCTGGTTTCTTGGATTACCATGAATCCATATGGTTTTTTGCTACACATTGACCATGAACCTGGAGGTGGCAGGAGGTCTCGACCACTTCATTGCTTTCTCTAATTTCCAAAAACCCTTTTCCAAGAACCAAGTGATACTTTAGTGATTTTTTTCCCCACAATTTTCTTCATTAGGAGGTACCAAACTAAAAATTAATTCTCAGTATTTTATTGAAAACCATACTTCACAAAACACATCATGCACAACATAAAATAAACATACTGGAAAATGTCACCATAACAATGATGCAATCCCATTGTAGGCAACTCACAAGAGGATTCCAATTGTCCTCCAACCTTTGTGTATCCTCTACCCTCTAGTTTTAAATACTTAGTGGAAAATATTTTGAAGTTCTTTAGACGTCGCTTACAAGTGATAATACATCCAAAATTTAATATTTTTTATAATTTTAAAAGATGATGACTTTGAATTTTTATGAATTTGACTCTTTTTTTAAGAATAATCTTTTGATGACCTAAATAGACATGATATAAAAATACTTAACAAAAGTGTATGACTAAAAAATAAAACTTGACTCAATGACACTTTTACCATATAAAAGACCCTACTGTTAACCATATGACATGATTTAAATTAAAACCAAAAACAACATAAGAGACCTTATCTGACTATAATCACCTAAGACTCATTAATAAAAAAATACTTTGAAATGACTCTCAAACATTAAACTAAATTATTTATTCATAATATAAATTTAAGACTATTACTTCGATGTAATTTTGACTACTAACTTAACTCGCAAGACCGGTGCATGCATGGACAACAATGCAACACAACTATATGGATGCATAAACAACTGGATGGATGATGTGTTTACTTTCAAGCTGAGAGAAAAACAAAAAGCATTAATTAAATTGACATTAAAAGATGTAATCATAGTAGAACAATAGAATGACAAAGATAGTTAGGCTTGAACCTCAATGAAAATATACCACATTAAATGCTAGGTTGAAGATAACTATTTCCCTTTGAAGACCACTTGATACAAAATCAAAATCATAGGATCTCAAAGTAGTCAAGGTTGAGATAGAGATTTGATCTAAATTTCAAATCCAAGCTACAACGTTTCACCAAAAAATGTATAACGTGGCATAGAGCTAAATGCTTTTAGGATTGCAAAAACTAGGATGATGATGCATACTAAAAGTTACCTAAATTCTTCTCATTAGTTAGGATAATCAAAATAATTATTGCCCATCCCACTCTGATACCACACTATTGGTAGATTATAGAGAGAGCCAAATAAATGAACTTTATTAATTTATTCGAAGAACAAAGCAGAATAAATACAAAATAATTTACCAAAAATATTTTAATTATCTATCAGGAATGGAGGAACTAAACATAAAATCCCTATATCATACATACTGTGAAATAGAAACAATTACACTAAAGTACCTAAAATAATGTTTAACAAACTATCTGATTATGATAACATTTGTTGGGAAAATGATTTCAGAGTTTTATCTGGAATAATTTCCCCAAAGCATATGAGATATTTCAGACTTTTCTTTACCCAAACAATTATCTCAAATAAAAATTTTGAAATAATTTGCCCGAAACAAATGATCACTAAATTTTTCTCGAATAATTTTGACTTTACACTTTTCCCAAAGAAATGCAATTCTTACAAACTTTTTTGTAAAACACTTTTCCCAATGTAAGTAGGAATTTATACATACTAATTAAAGACCAAATAACACTTAGTTTATTTAACATCAACTTAACCTTTCAAAAGAACACTGGAAAAAAGGAATATGGCTAAGGATTTAGGTTTTGATACTCAACTCAGGCTAGACATAGGCATTTACACTTGACAAGAGATCAATTTCTTTAATGTAATTTTGGGCACTAACATGTTTGTGTTGTTTTATTTTTCCTTTTTATTTATTGGTTGTCATAAGATTATTACATTGTATTTACACTTAATTTTTTATTAATTTCTTATTCCTAGGTTGTTTATATTTACATTTAAACTAGGTTTTTGATGCTTAGGGTCTATATTGTTATTTTAGTTGTTCATAACTATCATGCATAACATCATAATCTATAATGAAAACTAGGACATAGAGACTATCAAAGCAATGGAATGGAAGTACTTATCTAATGTATCAAACCAACCAAATACCTAAACATATGCCTAAATACATGAGTAATTAAAAAGGGTAAAAGTGATTTATTAGGTGTTTATATAGACATGCATCTTTGAATAAGCATACATTTTAGTCATACAATATAATCAAATGACATCCAATAAAATAATGTTTCATAAACATGGCATAATAAATGAATAAATAGAGCATGCATGAGCATTAACATCAACAATATTAAACATACACAATGTTAATCAATGATAATAATTTGATGTTAAACATGAGATCAACATGATAATAAGCATGACATCATATATATATATATATATATATATATATATATATATATATATATATATATATATATATATATATATATATATATATATCATATACATGTACATCAATCTCAATAGACCCAAAACTGAATGTCAATGTATCTCAAATATCATATGCATAGATGATATATACATATCACAATGGAGTCTCAAAATACATCAGTATGTTGATATAATAAGTACAATGGCATATGCCAAAATTATGCCAAAATTCCAAGATCCTTGCAATCAAATCTATCTCTATGTATCCATAAGACATGTGGCTTGAGAATGCCTTGGTGGCCATGATGGTCTTGGTGGTGGTGGCCATGGTTGATGAATAGATTAACCTAAGGCATATTTAACATGAGCTTTAGTGAAAGATCGACCAAATCTACTCACTATCCACTATGTATCCCATATCTCAAACCTAGAAACCTATTAATCCTTAGGCACAGTAGACTCATAGGCTCATTGGTAATTAAATGCCTCATCCTTTGCTCGAAGGCACTCCCCTTTCATATATAATAGCTCAACATGTGTAATGGCTCCATGAGATGCATCTCACTCTTGTATAATCCTGTTAATGATAGATAATTCTTGATCTCACTCATTAATGTCTTGATCCCTATCTGTCATGAGTATCCCTACACCTAAACCACCCTATCTATCTCAACCTTCAGTTAGGGATATCTGACTAAATCAATGTTGCATCATCATCTCTCATACCATAAATTAGCCAATTGATGTTATAAAACTATAATATCTCACACCCAATCAATGATTTCCTAATCTAACATGCCAATAAATCTACCCACTATAGTCATGCCAAAAGGCCCTACCTAACCTAGATCCACATGTGTGCCTAAAGGCCTTGCCTATCCTAAATCAACCTATGCTATTGTAAAAAATGTCATGTTAGGATCTAACACCATCAAATATAGGCCATCATCTCCATATCCATCCCCATCCCCATCTCCCTTGTTATTTTCTTCATAGGCACCATCATCATCATCATCATCAACCTCACCACCATTATCTTGCCAGGTGATGTTGTTAATGCTCAATGTCTTAGCCTCCATATCCTTGATATTTATGGTAACCTATCCACCTATTGGTACTATAAATATCAACCTTAGAGGGCATACATGTACCCATGAGTGTATGTAAGCCAGATTGACCCTAGCATTTATAACTCCTCCTACATAAGCCCAGGCAACCCATGGTACATTGATATATATTTTTGTGGCCTCAATCCTTGGGATAACATGAGTATCTTGATTGAGCTCTCATGTAACATGGGAAATCCATCTCAGCCCCTCAATAACATCTTGTGTGAATCTAAACTATTAGAGCACCTAATTAGGGTAGTACATCTCAATTATATGGGACTATTTCTTAGTTAGAAAACATCTAGTATTCATGAAATCCATAAACCATCCATCATATAGCCATTACAACTAATACACAAGGTAAGGCCTCCAAATTAAAAACTATGGTGTCAAATCATCAAACATCTAATAATAGAATGGGATATCCCCACTATGTTTGCACCTGTCTAAGCCAAACCATATGCCAATGACTCCTCTAGATTTCTTTCTCTATGCATCCCTACTGGTTACTCAATCAAGATGTGCTCCTAGCTCCAAACCATCAAAAGAGTGCAAGGCCCAATGCTCCATCCACTATAATACATAATCATATGAAAATATCTATAGAGTTATGCAAAGAAAATTTACCCTCAAGTAAATCATGTATAATCCTCAATCATTCTTCTCACTATGCCTCCAAGGCCCATATGGAATTAATGGCCACTCTTTTCAGGCAATAAGATGTTGTTAGTAATGGACATGTGGAAAACAACCTCCCTATCAATGAGAGATCCTCAAAAGGTAAATCATCTTGTTGAATGTTTTTATAGGTCTTTATGAGGTCTATATCGACCTTCCCCTAAAACATGAGGATAACTTGATAACTACACAAATCTTCTAGAATAACCTGTTGTTATGTTGGTGGTGTCTAGAATAATCTTCATCTATGCATAGGAAACTTGAGGATACACTAGGTATCCTAAAGTGTTACATTAGTCTCTCTTGTAGGTAAGAAAAATGTGGACATCTCATTGTGTTAGAACTGAGCTAATGTGCTCAAATATGCCTAATTGGCCAAAAATACTAGTGTTTATACTACATCATGAAAATCTAGTGCCTGTAAAAAGCTAACAATATCCTTTGTCTAGATCTATGGTGTTTGCAAATAGTGAAATTGCAGCTCTCATCATGTCAGGGCAACTAATCACTCTTGCAATCAAATATAATTTAGGTTTAGCCTAATTACATCCAACTACTTGAGCCTAAGCCTAGCCTACTAAGCCTAATTGACCCTCTCTAAGAGGTTGGACCCTTATCAGGTCCACAAACTAGCTATTTTTTGCTTCCAAGGTTAAGCCATTATTTTTTAAAGGGTAAAGTCATTGTTTAGGAAAAATTACACATTTTTTGATGCTATCACCATGTTTATTTTTACAAAAATGATAATTTTGCCTTAAAATGGATGAAATTTCCATTTCAACAATTTCTACCTAATTTTGTTTTTATTATCATTGCTAAGAATGATGAATTCATACAAAGATGCCATTTTTCTTGGTGAATTCACCATTTGTTGTAAAATGCAAACAATGACTTCATTTCTTTCTTACCTAAAACATTCAATAAATACAAAAAATTGAGCATTAACGATAAAATTGAGATTGATCATAGGTGGTTCATCATGTGGTGGTTGCATGTGCTCCCTTACTCACTATAAAATGTGACATTGAGCTCCTCCATGGGCTATTTTTCTCAGTAATCTATAAAAAACCAAAGCTAAATTTCTTGATAGGCTAGGGTGAAATGAATTTTTTTTCACCCAGGGGTGAATATATAGCTAAAATTTTGAATTTTTACCCCCAAGGGCCTATAGTTCTTTTTGTGGGCCCCAAGAAGTGTATTTTTCACATCCATGGTCTATTTTTCACATCATTTATTCCTACATGCCTTATTTTCTCTATTGTATTATAACCAAATGATCTTTTTGGGCCTCTCTTGAGAGTTGTTTAATAATGACATTTTTCTACCTATACTTGTGTTTGTTAAAGCATGCATCTTCAAGCTCACATTTAGGCTAGAAATGTTTTTCTATCCTTTGAGAGTTCATCATAATTTTTTTTTAAAAATTTTTCACATAAGCTACCCTTGCTAATTTCTCCCATTGTAGTAAATTCTTTTTTGATCGATCAATGGTGTATCCTGCCTTTCTAGGGAAAATCATTCTTTTTGACCAATTTAATGATTATAACCACTTATGGTTAAATCATTATTTTTGCATCCCATTCTAATGATTATAACCACCTTTTGGCAAACCACTATTTCACATTCTATGACTAATTAGAACTACATTTAGGCAAATTAGTATCTGTTTCACTACCCTACCAGGGCAAATATCCATGTCATTGCTTATAACTACCTTTGGGAAAACTAATGTCACATCCTTTATTACTGATTATAATTACCTTTAGGCAAATCAATGACTCCACTATCATTACTATTTATAACCACTTGTGAGTAATTTAGTAATTCCCACCCCATTATAATTGCATCATGTCATTTTATTCATTTCAAGGGAATGTTTGGTGACTCTATTTTATCACCCACTCCCTTGAGGCAACATCAAGGGTTTATTGACCACCTTTTAGGGCATGAACTATTTAAATTAATGAGTTTTTCACTATTTGAAAAGATGACATTATGCTTGTGTGTGGTAATGCCTTCTCAAACATGGTCAAACTATAGAAATTTAGTTTCTACCACAAAGGTATCTTTGGTCATGTGGAGAATATTTCAACAAGTCAAAGTATTCATTGGATAAGAAAGGTATCATATTGTAATGGAAAATGCATTGTGTATGCCATGTCAACTTAGAGATTTCCTTTTGTTGAAAAAGACTGCATTCTTCATACCCCTGAGTGTTCCCCTTAAAAGCATGAAATTTTTTCATTCTCCAAAAATTAACAATAATATTAATAAATATGGGCATGGGATGAAGACAAATCACTTCAAGGTCATGTAAATGATGCAATTGAGCTTTGCATAGCTCTATAGAAACCTTTTGTGGATGCAATGATCTAATAATGGCTGAAACATCTTGGAAAGATTGTTGAGATGCGTGAGATAAATGTTATAGGATCCCTATTTTCCCCCAAAGCTTTCTTGGAAGTTTATAAAGATCATTAGTGGGGGTTTCATAGTCTTGTCTATTTCTTATTCCTGCCATGGTTAGAAGGATTCTGAAAGAACTATCTGATGGATCCTATTTAATCTAATAACTATTTATTCTAGAAAAGAAATCAAAATCATGTCATGTAAGATGAGTGATTTTTGCATGCATTCAATCCTCTATATATAAATCTATACAGTTATAATTTTTATTATTTAATACAATTGTAATTAAATTTAAGTGTATTTATATATTCTTCGTATCTAACTACTTCTAATAATAATTATTTATATTTAATATTAAAAATATGTCACTTAGTATGAATAAAAATAATATTTTTTAATATATTAGTATATAGCAATGCATTGTCAAAAAAAATTTAAGGGTGTTTTATGGTGGATTTGTGGGACACAATCATTAGTTGTGGTCCCCTCTACGAAGACAACATGTCTCTTATTTTGTTACAAAGAGAGGTAGATGTAGGGACATAGGCATATAGGGTGAAAAAAGACAAAGATGGTGTTAAATACCATCTTATTTTGTGAAATTTTCATTCCATTGAAATTATAGAGACAATGGCAATGGCAAAGACAAAGGCAAAGACATATAGTGTGCAAATAAAGGCAAAGGCATAGGCATAAAGGGTGCGAGTGAGATGGTGCTTTGTGTGGATGTTGTAAATGGACTTTCAATTTAATACAAATTATACTCATAGAGTGTTTTTCCAAGTGTGGCAATGAACCCTAACATTACACCATTATATCCACAAATTTAATGACTATAATTATAGGACACCACCAATTCAAAGAAATTCCATGTTTTATTTCATGCCTAGCCATGAATTTGTGGATGTGAACCAGTCTCAAATCCATTGTTCAGTATTTTATGTCGATCTATTGTGTGAGAATTTGAATAATACTAATAATGATGATGATAATGAGGTGGATTGAATCCACCCTCCAAACACAAAATATAATAGTGGAGGATGCAAGAAAATTAATGAGATTGGTTCGCCTGGAGGCTTCCAAATTAAGGATTCACCAAATCAA
The DNA here is from genome assembly GCA_037957365.1 of Torreya grandis. Taxonomy (NCBI): domain Eukaryota; kingdom Viridiplantae; phylum Streptophyta; class Pinopsida; order Cupressales; family Taxaceae; genus Torreya; species Torreya grandis. The sequence continues at coordinate 430,876 of JARHVA010001441.1, forward strand.
GGAGGACTTCATTTCATACAAGGATCTTAGATCATCTTTATGGAATTTACATATAACTATCTCATGATGAGACCAAGTGATCCAAATCATAAGAGGTCTAGGGGAAAAGACTCTAGATGAAGATCTAGATGTGTTGTATACATTTGCAAAAGAAATATTATTAATTGAAATATAATATATATATAAAAAAATTAAAACACAAATCATATTAATTTGTATGTTTTGTACATGGCATCCTCTTAAGGGAGCTAAATGGTTGCTTATATTATACCTATTTACTTACTATCTAATACTACAAATGTGTATACATATATTATGAGATTGTGAAGTCATAAATAACCAAGGGACACAATTCAATGCCTTTTGATATGGGTATGGGTATATATAGTTGGTAGTCACCCCTGGCCCCGTACCCCCTACCCTGCACCCCCCCCCCCGACACCTCCCCATATATAGATAGTATCACCACCCCTGCGCCTCCCATACCCCATATATAGAGAGATAGATAAAGTCCTTTATTTTTTAGGGGCTTAGGGTGGATATAATTGGGACCCTATCTATATATATCAATTCAGTCAACTCTAAACTAGTCTATTGATGTAGACTCTAGATAATTGACCTGACATTGATTGAGTGCTTAAACATATTGGTTGAGTGCCTATACATAGAGAGGAGGGGGAAGGGGAGGGGGGGCCATATCCATATATGGGGCTTCACCATCAAAATAGAACTTGATTGAGGTGTGAGCTATAATGAATTGATTGACTGACTTAAGGACCAATGCCTTTAGGCACTTGAACGAGGTATTCCCTCTCCCTAGATCTCCTATCATCGATCAAGTGCTGACTATATATAGCTACCATCATATATATCTCATAGTGAATAGTTTATTAGTAAGTAGAGGACCATATATCTATCTGGGTGGCATCAATTTTCTCTATATAGATCCTTTCTTTACTTTAGCTTGACTATATATAACTACCCTATATATTTATATGTGGCCTCCCCCAACTATAAAATGTATGCCATCGAGACCTCTCTCCCATATAGAGATAAGGGATGACCTCCCCCAATGATCTATATAGAATGTGATTATAAAACAAGTCCCTCCTCTCTCTTGAATCCAACCCTCTAAGGGTGACCCCTATTCATACATAGGAATCTACCATCAAAAAAACACTCAATTGAGGTGTGAGTGATAGTGAACTGCTTGGCTAACATAAGGGCTAGGGCCTTTAGGTACTTCATCTCTTAATTATTGATTATATATATATATATATATATATATATATATATATATATATATATATATATATATATATATATATATATATATATATATATATATATATATATATCCACCCCCCCCCCCACACACACACACACACACACACACACACATATATATATATATATATATATATTCATTCCCCTCGATCTCTTATTGTTAATAAAATGTCAATTGTATATAGCTGCCCCCTCAATCTCTTACTGTTGATAGTGTTGATTATTTATATATTTTCCCACATACATACATACATACATATACATATACATATATACATATACATATACATACATATATATATATATATATATATATATATATATATATATATATAGTATAGAAAATAGTTTACTAGTAATATAGGCCCATATATCTATCTAGGAGGTGTCAAGTTTTTATATATAGATCCTTTCTTTACTTTAGGCCTAACTATATATATAACCTCCCTATATATCTACATATGTCCTACCCCAGCTATATAAAGTAAGTCATTTGGGCCTCTCTTCCATATATAGATAGGGGCAGTCTCCCTAGATATCTATATAGAATGTGCTTATAACATGAGTCCCTCCTTCCCCTTAACCTCAACCATATATATGGATAGATAGTCTCCATACATAAATAGGAGTGCCATATATACATATAAGGTGCATCAACCTCCCCCAATAGATATATTTTATAACCACATATGGATATAGATATAAAGGGGACATAAATTCCACACCTATATATGGTGAGTATAAGTGTCAACACCCTATCTAGAAATGGTCTCAATAGATAGAGACCTAATATAAAATTTATTTGACTAGCTCTCTAGTGGAGGCTATTGGGGCCTATCTAGTACCATCCCCCTCCTACCCTAGCACAATCCTAAAAGGTTGATAATCCCATAATAATATTGAGTTCTCTTTTTTATGTTATTGATATATTAGGTGATGAGATTGGGCATCCATATCCAGTATTAAGTGATGATATTGGTCCATCTCTCTCAACTATTAGATTGAAGGCCCCATATATAGATAGAGGGGATTGGGCCATCTTTATTAATTATTAGATTGGGAAGGAATAAACTAATATGACACTATTAGATTTGGGATTGAGCATCTCTATTTTGAATGCAATTGGTCATGAGTTGATGGGGAATATTCTAATGCCAACAACCAACCCACCCCCCCCACACACACACACATATATATGGTTGAGTGAGTGCCAACAATTCAATAAATCTCTCAATACCAACCTCCCATATAGATATAGGGGTGAGTGAGAGTTTATTTACATAGGGGTGAGTGAGTGTCAATCAAGGATTATCCTCTGATGAATTAAAAAAGCCATGTTTATATAGAGCCTACTCAGAAGATGTCCTATCTCTATATGACCTATGATTATGTATCCACTGATTCAAATCTCTTACCAGGCACTCTTCCTTGACTCACCTCATCTTGAATCCCTTTAATGACTATATAAAGATGGGGGGAATTTCAATTTAACTATACAAGACTATTTAGGTAGATAGATATGGGGCCCATATCCCGTATATAGATAGGATAGGGGTTGATTGATTTCTCATCTCAATTGAGGGACCCATATAAAGCGGGGTAATTAACTATTTATATGTGCCTTTCTTCTACTTTTGGCCCTAGCCCTATACACTATTCTAATTGGGACTCTTTTGATTATCTATAGCTTAGCTCCTCTACATCTAGGTTGAGTGGGTACTCAATAGACTAAAGAAAATTTGACTACATATATTGGGATTGGGCCTCCTCTATATATGGGATGGGCCCTTGAAATTTCAATAATTGATATTTATGGTTTTTTTCCCATGAATTGAATGATTTTTTAAATCCATAGAATATCCAAACTCTATTTATCCATTCATATTTGGGCTCCTATGAGGATATTATTTTGAATACAGATGATATAAACCATCCCTTTTAATGGTGCATGTGTAGAAGGCCTCTTCTTTTATCCTTCTCTATAGTTATAAATGAAATAATTGTATAGTATAGATAGATGCACATAATGATAGATCAGGACTATGTTATTAAGAGCTTGTGGTAAAGATGGGTTTCATTCTAATGGATTAAAATAATATTCCAAATCCTTAGGATGCTCCCCATTACTATCATGGATAAGGTTATCAATATTGAGAACCACTAGTCATCCTTTAAAGAACCTTTGCTCTCATCCTTGGCAAGTGATGGGAAAGCTTGAGAACCAAAGGGAAAGGATGAAGTGGATTTGGCAAGGCCATATAGATATAAATGGAACCTTATATATCTATATGGGGTGGTGGATCTTATTAGGTATGCCTAGATCTATGATAACTTTTTGAACTATGTCTGGAGTTATCAACCTCTTCCAAACCTCGTTTTCTCCTATAGATATATATGGGATATCCCACCTCCCTCTCTTTTTTAAGGTGGGGAGTAGGAGGTGGGGAGTGGGGTGGAAGCTCTAGTGGTGATATTCCCTTGAAATTATGGATAGTTTATAGTTGTTATGCAATAAAAAATAGACTCTAAGGGTATTATCTATCACACCCCATCTATTCCATTGTTCTTTCGATCAAGGTAGTGTTCAACAATTCAAACCTATCGACTACTTCTATCTAGTGGTCTCATATCTTATCTATTTAGGGGTTATGATAGGGAATTACACCATATACATATACATGCATGCATGCATAAATGAATATGTATATACATACATACACAAACACACACACACACACACACACACACACACACACACGTAAGTAGGTAGGTAGGTAGATAGATAGATAAAATGATATAGATATATAAATATATAGATATATATCGATATATATAGAACAAATTGGATCTTATTAGGTATGCCTAAATCTATAATAACTCCCTAAAGTGTGTCTAGAGTTGTCAACCTCTTCCAAACCTCCTTTTCCCCTATAGATATAGATGGAACATCCCACATCTTGCTCTTTTTTAGGGTGGGGAGGGGTGGAGGATCTAGTGGTGGTATTCCCTTAGAATGGTAGAGAGTTTATAGTTATTATGCAATGATGAATGGACTCTGAGGGTATTATCTATTATGCCCCATCTATTCCATTATTCACTCGATCAAGGTAGTGTTTGGAAATTCAAAACTATTGAATCCTTCTATCTAGTGGTTAGGATATGGCATCACACCATTTACATATACATACATATGTGCATAAGTACACACACACACACACACACACACACATTATATATGGGTGAGTGGATTACAGTTATATAGTTTGCCAAAAATAACTCTATATTATTGTGTTCTTGCATAATATAGATTATAAGGTAGTGCAACACTTCTTTGTCCCTTAATGTGGTGAGTGTAGTAAGTTATTCATCATTTGGGGAGAGTAAATGGGGGTAGGTATTACCCCTCAATGTGTCCATCTGTATTTATTTATAAGCATTCTTATCAAGTGGTCCGACCAGTAAATAAATTAGGTGGTTTGGGGCATACCCATTATTAAAGTTGATCCACTTGGGATTCATGCGTGTAACATCCCCATTAGGATGTACCTAGAAAACTATGATATTTTTTCAATTTAAACGCATATACTATAAATAGATTACACAACAAGAATATAATTAGAGATTATATAAAATAATCTAAGTACAATAATTATAATCAAGTCTACTACATAATACATTAATGATCATTATTACCATAAAAATCACATCATGAATAATTATAGAAAGTAATTATAATTAACCAACCACAGTTGATACATGCCTAAACCATTGATGTCAATGTATAATAAGTAATCATAGCTCATCATGATGATGTTTAAATAATAAATATAATACAATATAATTTACATATATAAGATATGTGGCACCCTGGATCATAGTTCCCCAAACTTTAGTAGCTATGGTAATCTCAAGTATCATCTCAAAAGTAGTACTATTGTGGGGAGGGAGAACATCATCTGAGCATTTTTCCACACCAATCATCAACCAAAAATCCCCTGCACTAATAATCCCATCAAGGAATGGCCCTTCACAAATGAGTAGATAATGATGGCATGGGAATCTAAAGAGACAAGTTAGTACTTGTGTGTTGTATGATTTTTTAAACTAAACTTGCAGTGTATCATAGAAACTTGTTCTTTTCAAGATATCATATAAGCATGTCAATCATACTCATGAAATGACAATGTCTCACTATAAATTATTGGGATCAAGTTTTTCAAATAATTATTTATCTCTAATATCAATCAAATTCATACACACAACTTGATCGATTTACCTTCATCTGGCATTATGATGCTAGGAAGCTAATGAAGTCCATCTCACTAGTATCAACAATGCGAGATTTGGTTAACATAATATAACCAATAGATTCATATAGTTTACATCCTACTATAAATCATATTACATAACATGATAAACACAAGATAATTTAAAAACATACATTTATTCCATCAAACGTATGAATGAATCTCACAATATTATCTATCACATAAATAATAAAAATGATAACTACAATTTATACCGCTTGGGTAAAATATACATTTAACTTTACTTTCCAAATATAATACATACTATGATAAACCATATTATCATATTCTAGTGTTTTAAATTACAACTACTAATTACCATAATTAGTTTTAATAAAGTAGTTATAAATCAATGGCAACATAAGTTTCTATTCAAGCAACTAGATATAACAAAATAGTTATAGTTCTCAAAAAACATTTAATATTTCATTCTAACATCTATTATATTCTTAGGGGGAGGCAAGGAGGGGTAGGGGGTGGGGGAAAGGCAATTTGGAACATATATGAATATAGTTTAGTGTACAAATCATTCTTATATATTTAATTACATAGTCCATACAAACATGCATAATTTAAAACTTTGCCTTCTTGAAAGACTGTGCTTGCATTCCTTTGGCTTAGCTTCTCTTCCTTCCAAGATTCTCTCTCTTTGCCATCTTCTCCTCTGAATGGTTCACCCCCCATTATTCTCTCCTTTTCTTAGACATATATTCTGATTTCTTTTCTTTTCCAAAGGCTCTTCTCATAAACATGGTGTGGCTTAGTTATAAAGATTTTTCCTCTTTATTTTATTTTTGTTTTTTATTTTTTTTACTTTTTGTTATTTTTATGAATATACTTTTTTTTTGTTTTCTTATATTTAAACATTTCCATTTTATCTTTAAATATTTTCCTTTTTTCTCAAAAAGGTTTACTCTTCTTTTTAGCTTGCTATTTTTTTCCCTTTTTCACTTTTTCTTTAATTTAACATTTATTAGAGCATATTTTCTAATTAATAATAATTAATATATATTTAATAATTAAATTAACACCTTAAATTTTAAAATGGTTCAATTATAAATCTATTAATCAATAACCTTGAATTTTCACTAATTCTTCAAATCACATTTCTAAAATCGCTTAATGGTCACACACACATATCACATAAGACAAATTACACAAAACCATTAAACTATGATAGCAACCATGTTTAACTATATAATTTAAATGACATCAAAACACATTATGGTAATCACTTAATTATGCATCTAACATGTGCTAACTATTATGGTGCATGCAAGGTTCTAGCTATTTTTTCTAGCATCCATCTCAGGAATTTAGTGATGATATTGGGCCATCTCTCTCAACTATTAGATTATGGGGCCCATAGCTAGATAGAGGGGATTGGGCCATCACTATTGAAACTATTAGATTGGGAGGGAATAAACCAACATGATACTATTAGATTGGGGATTGGACATCTCTATTCTAAACCCAAAGGTTCATGAATCAATGGCAAATATTCTAGTGCCAACAACCAACCTTGTATATATGTAGGGTCAAGTGAGTGCCAAAAATTTAACCAACCTATCAATACCAACGTCCCATATAGATATAGGGTCGAGTGAGTGTTTTTATATATAGGGGTGAGTGAATTCCAATCGAGGATTATCCTCTAATGAAATGAAAATGCCCTATTTATATAGGGCATACTTAGAAGAGGCTCTATATGGCATCTAATTCTATAACCACTGATTTAGATCTCTCATTGAGCACTCTTCCTCCACTCACCTCAAACCAAATCACTTTAATGACTATAAAGAAATGGTGGGAATTCCCATATAAATATATACACCTATTTAGGTAGATAGATCTGGGGGCCATATCCCATATATAGATAGGATAGGGGCCGATTGATTTCTCATCTCAGTTAAGGGCCCTAAATAATGGGGGGCACTAGACTATTTATATGTGCCTTTATTCTATGATTGGCCCTATCCCTATATACAATTCTAATTGGGATTCAATTGAATATCTATAGATTAGCTCTTCTAAATTTGGGTTGAGTGTGTACTCATTAGCTTGGAGGGAATTTGACTACATATATCAGGATTGGGCCCCCTTTATATATGGGATGGGCCCCCAAACATTTAATAATTGATATTTATGGTGTTTTTGCCATCAATTAAATGATTTTTTAAATCCATGGAATATCAATCCTCTATTTATCCATTCATATTTAGGCTCCTATGATGGATATTATTTTGAATATAGCTGATAAAAACCATCACTTTGAATGGTGCATATGTAGAAAACCTCTTCTTTTGTCATTATTCATAGTTCTAAAAGATTGAATTCTATAGTATAAATAGATGCACATAATGATATATTGGGCTTGTGTCATTAAGATATTGTGGTAAATATGGGTTTCATTCTAATGAATGGAAATAATATTCCAAAGCATTATTATGTTCCCCATTACTCATGTGGACAAGGTTATCAAGCTTGAGAACCATTTGCCATCCTTTAACAAAACTTTGCTCTCATCCTTGACAAGTGGTGGGCAAGCTTTTGAACTAGAGGGCAAGGATAAAGTGGATTTAGTAAGGCCATATAGATATATAGGGGACCTTATATATCTATATGGGGTGGTAGATCTTATTAGTTATGCCTAGATCTATGATAACTCCCTGAAGTGTGTCTGGAGTTGTCAACCTCTTCCAACCCTCCTTTCCCCTATAAATATAGATGGGACATCCCACCTCTCACTGTTTTTTGAGTTGGAGAGGAGTTATGGAGTCGGGTGGAAACTAAAGTGGTGGTATTTCCATGGAATGGTAGGGATTTGATAGTTATTATGCAAGAATAAATGGACATGAGTGTATTATCTATCAGGCCCCACCTATTCCATTATTCGCTTGATCAAGGTAGTGTCTAAAAATTCAAAACTATTGACTACTTCTATCTAGTGGTATGATACCTTATCTATCTATTGGTTAGGACATGTCATCACATCATATACATATACATATACATATACACACACACACACATATATATATATATATACATAAATATATATACATACATACATATATATATATATATATGTATGTATATATATTTATGTATATATATATGTATATATATATATATATGTATATATATATATATGTATATATATACATATATATATACATAAATATATATACATACATCCATATATATATATATATATAATACACACACACATATACATACATACATGCATGCATATAGTATAGAGTGGATTATTATATTACTCTTGACGTGCAGGATAACATCGATGGCCCTATACATATATATATATACATATATATATATATATATATATATATATGCATACATATATATATGCATACATACATATATATATATATATATATATATATATAATACACACACACACATATACATACATACATGCATGCATATAGTATAGAGTGGATTATTATATTACTCTTGACGTGCAGGATAACATCGATGGCCCTATATATCTATGGGGGTTGATATAGTTATTATGTGCACTCCCTTACCCAACCAAATATTATCAAAACTATATGGGGCCCTATATATAATCTAATAGACCTATGTATGTATCTAAACCCTATATATAGGCATAGGTGTTCACCCCACTATCTAGATAGATATAGTCAGGTTGGGGTTAGAAGACATGGGTGTGTTTGCACCAGGTGTAGAGTGCAAAGTATATAAATGTATGATCTCCTAAAAGGTCTTATAATGTAGTCTAATTAATCAAAACTCTCTTATCATCATAGGGACCCATATCTAGATAGGGGTCACTCCCTTCTCCCTCTATTCTATCTAGAGTGGGAGTTCTCCTATCTAGGTATGGGCACTCCCTACCCCCATATAGATATAGATATTTGGGGAGGGGTGATATTGGATTACTTATCCCTTGACCAAATATATATATATATATATATATATATAGAGAGAGAGAGAGAGAGAGAGTGTGTGTGTGTGTGTGTGTGTGTGCGTGTGTGTGTGTTTTCCCTATATACCCATCTAGTTGAGGGGTGAGCAAAGTGTATCATATAGAAACATAGGGAGATAGGATCCCTCCCAAATATAATAGATATATAGGTTACCCATATATATCTATATTATATATTGCATATATAGAGAGAGGGGGTGACCACCTATCTATATCTTTCTTAGTCTCTTGAGATAAATATAGATGGGGCTAAGCTACTTTGGATAGGCATATATTATTTAGACTCCTAGGCCCATTGACACCCTCCCAAGCATCAATTGATCCCTATATAAACATATGGGGGGTTTGTGTATCCTTATGGGACTGCTAACTATATATTTGTAAAAAGGGCTCATGGAAAATGACACTTCACTATTGGAAAGACTACATTATTTTGAACCCAATGGCTAATTCAGGTAGAGAGTTCTTGAAGCCCCATACTTCTCCCCTATTTATATATGGGTGAGTGGATTATATTTATAGTGTGTCAAAAATAAATCTATATTATAGTGATCTTGTATAATATAGAGTATAGGGTAGTGGGGTACTTCTTTATCCCTTAATATGGTGAGTGGAGTAAGTACCTCATCATTTTGGGTGAGTAAAATGAGGTTGGTGTGTACCCCTTGATGTGCCCATGTATATTTATATATAATCATGCTTATGAAGTGGTCTGACCAATATAGAAAATAGGTGGGTTGGGGCATACCCATTATGGAAGTTGATCCACTTGGGTTTTGATGTGTGAATGTTCACCTTTTTATTGTTATAAAGCTTGACTTCGAGGTGTGTGACATGCTAACAGATTCTATAGAATAACATGGTATCTATAATTTCCACTTAACATGGAGAAGTATGGTAGGGAGTGACCACATTAATGATGAGTAACCTACAAGTTATATAAAAGTGCTAAGTGGGCTGATGAGTAACCTACAAGCTATTATATAGAAGTTGTTTGCATGGTAAAACATAGTGCATTATAGTGTATGTTGTATTGGAAGTTATGATGCATTGGTGCAAAAAGCATGGAATTATGCCAAACAACATCAATGTTGCTTATAAAAAAAAAAAATTATGTCATGGTTCTTTAAAAAAACAAAAATGGTTCACTAAGACCATTTTATTTTGGAATTACTTTGGCATACCATGAAAAATATATATACTAGTGTACAAAATTATCAAGTGTAAATGATTTAAACAACCTGATTTATTTATGTTGGTTAAGGTTGTGTTGGTATAGGTGGTGAGTGTGATGCAATATTCTTAGGAATTAATGTGACATTATTAAAATGGGGAATCAATTCAATAATCTCATATATCTTATTTCCCACTAATATGGTGATACCATGAGGATTTTTTATGTACACACCAGGTGGTTATGCATGTATGCATGCCCATGGATTATATCATAAACATCAATTGGTGATATATCAAAAATTATCTCCTCTCTAAAAGGATGGATAACATATGAGAAATATCATTTTTGAGTGATATGTATATCTTTGGTGTCATATTAATCAATCCATCCCAAATGGTAAGCATGCATGAGGCATGGTTGGAAGATTTATCTACTTGATGGTTTATAAAGAGATGATATTTTCATTCTATCACCATCAAACTAAAACTCTAATGGTTTCCTTTACACCTAAACCTATGATTAGAATAGGCATTTTACTTGAGGATCTTATGTTGTTGTTGTTGTCATTATTTTTCTAAGACAAGTGTTTGATATTTGATGTATAATTTGCATGTGTTACACCCCTTAGGTACGTTTTTGTGATACAATATGTATTTTTATCTATAATAATAATAATAATAATAATAATAATAATAATAATAATAATAATATGGTCAGTGCTATGACCCATATTTTTATGGGAAACTATTATGGGTTGTACTATTGGCCCATGATTTTAGTACCCATGGTATTGTAAGACTATTTGGGAAATTACCTATTGATGTGCCTATATATAATCACACATGCTTTATGGGTCCAACATAACTGATAAGTACAATATTAAAGGATGTTACTATATTGGGTTTTTTCCCATAAGGATTTCCTCAGTGAAACCTTATGTACCATGTAACATTATGTGTCTGAAATTTATCCTATTAAATTTTTATCATAAATATTATGTAGGCATTGCTTCACTTGTTTTGGTTTATCAATCATTCTATCTTAAATTGGTATCAAACCTAGGTTTTATATTTTTTGTGAAAAATTAGGGTTTTTTTTAATCCATCATAAACTATTTCACAAGTGGGGGATCTATGCATGGTAATATTTTTATGAAATATAATGAAAAAAATCATATGGATATAAATTAAAAAACTCAATGGTCAACAAATTTGATTTTTGGAATCTCAAGATGAAAGATATTCGTATGGAAAAATAATAGAGGGTTATTGTATCAAGAGTGTAACCTATGGGTATGAAGGAAGATGGTTGGGGAAATATTGATTGGATTAGATTGTGTCTATTATGTATTATTTTTTTGAATTTATCAATGGATTAGATTGTGCCTGTTATATATTTTTTTGTTGAATTTTTCAATGGAGAAAACTTATAAGGAATAATGGGAGATGTTGGAGGCTTTGATTCAGATAAAATCTCTAGCGAACAAATTGTTTCTCCAAAAGAAGCAATATTCATTGAGAATGAATTATGGTAACTATATACATGAACATTTAAATGATTTAAATACCATAGTAAGTTAAAAAAAATTGTAAATTAAAATGGATGAAGAAGAGTGTATTAATTTTATTTGTTCTTTGTTTGACTCTTAGGATAGTTTAGTTATAAAAATAATTACTATTTCATCCAAATTAAAAATTGAGGACATATTAGGTTCCTTATTATCAAAATAAATGAGGTGGAGATCCTTTGAGTACTATGAAATAAAGTATGCATTGATTGTGAGAGGTTTTTCACAAGAGATAAATAAAAATAGATCCAAACAATCAAAGTTTAAAGGTAAATTTAAGACTACAAAAATAGATAATAAAATGTTGGAATTATTGTAAAATGAGGAATTTTAAGAGTGATTGTAGATGGTTCTAGTCCTATATAAATAAATACCCCCAATGAATACTTTGGGGATATATTACTTTAAACATCAAACTCACATGGATGCCATGAAGCATGTTTGATTGACTTGGGTGCTCCTTTCCCTTATTAAAATGTAGTTATCATAGTGTTGTATGTAGTCGACATATTGTTAATTAATAACAATAAGGAAATGAACAGTTAAGTTAAGTATTATTTACATTCTCATTTTGATATGATCTGATCTACGTGCTAAAAATTTAATTTTGAACTAGGAAATTAAAAGAAATCAAATAAAAAACACATTATTATCAAATCATTGAAAATATATTGAAATGAATATGTAAATTTTAGGATGAATGAAAATAAACATGTAAGTAAATCCTTTTTGGGTGGTAAAATACTATTTTCTAAATAATGTCCAAGACATAATACAAAATTGAGGACATGCCTCAACTCCTATATGCTAGTGATGTTGGAAGCTTGATGTATGCAATGCTTTGTACCAAACCTGATATTTTTCATGTAGTGGGAATAGTGAGAAAATTTATGTCAAATATGTGTAAGAAGCATTATAATACATGAATTATGATCTTCAAGTATTTACATAAGATGTTTGACTACATAATATGCTACTAGGGTAATCCTAGTGAAATCAAGATATTAATTCTACATGGCTTTGTGGATTCGGATTGGGTTGAAGATCTTGATTTCCATAGATAAATTAGTGCATATGTTTTTAAATTATTAATTAAATATGAAAGTGTTACTATATCCACCACACTAGATAAGTATATAGTTTCCACTCATGCAAGCAAGGAAACAATTTAACTTAAAAGGTTGTGTTCCCATGTTGGTTTCATTCAAAAGGCTTTAAGGCTATATTGTGGCAATTAAAGTTAGATTTTTATTACAACGATAAGTTATTGACTAAGTTTTTTCAACAAAGTCTTAATAATTATGTCTTGTGTTGGTTTTATGATCTCCATTTCCAATAAGGACATGTATCTTCAACCCATTGGTTGATTAATTTCTAACACACTTTTCCATCAATATTAGTGAGAAGATGTCATATCCTCAAATTGTAAAAATTAAGAAAGGATCCAATGACCCTATGACTGATTAAATGTTCTATATTACAAGACTATGCTCTCTAAAATGATGTAAGTCAAATGGAAAATAAGGAACAAAAAAATATATTTAAGAAAATATTTATTGCACCTATATATGAGTCTATTGTGTTAAAGAAGTTTCAATCATTTTTTGACATATGTCACATAGTTAAGGATTGAGAAATTAAAATTATTAAAATAAATAAGTTAAAAGTATGGGTCCAACCCTCTAAACACTACTAGTTTAAAGTTTCCAAGTAAACTAACTTTCAAATAAAAAGAGAATGATAAAAATAATGATTCAAAAACAACAATTAACCTAGTTTCACAACTACCTAATCAACTTGTTCTCTTAGCTCCACCAAGGAGTAAATTTACACATTACTAGAACCTCCTCACAAGGTATTATTGACATAATTCAATTAAACTCCACATTAACCTCCAAAATCATCTCCAAACTTCTTAACGCTACTTGTCATGTTACATCAATATAATTGCAATAATTTATATGAATGATGATCCTACATTATAAAATTTTGTTGTTTTTATAATATTAATTTTCCCTAATTTTATCATAAAAATATAAAAAATTACCAATGAACCATCCTTAGTTGAACATATCCAATCAAACAACCATATTCAACATTTCTTAATTTATAACCTAACCCTAGTTTATGTTACCCAAAGGGAATAGGTAAACAACTAGATAGACTTGAAGTTTATAATGAGAATATTTTCTTCCAAAGATATTTTGGAAGTTTATAATATGAATATTGATGATCATAAGTGGGGTTCTCATGGTCTTATCTACTTCTTGCTACCATGGTTAGGGTGAGTAGTCTTGTCTATTGTTGGAGATGATAAATAGTTCATAATACATGTGTATATATATGAATCTATTGGATATATTAATGTATATATCTAATCATGAAATCCAAAAATCAATGATAGGAAAATATGACATGGCGATACAAACAAAAGACCCACAAACAATTTAATCCATAATAAAAAGAATTCAATATCAATCTATATTTTATTTATGTGAGAAATTTAATATAGATTTTTTGAAAATAATATCTCTCCATTTTTTATATGATATTATTTAAAATATGTAAACTAATTATTAATTATCATTCAAACAAATAAACCTATTAATAATTACATGGTATCTTAAAAAATATTGTAAATAATATCCATCTATCAATTTATAATGGATGATATACTTTTATATATTTTTTGTTTAAATAATTTAATATTCTTTAATTTATTAATATATTAAAAAAAATTATATTAAAATTCAAATTAAGATATAATTTAAATTTCATATCAAGATTATCTTATATATTAAAAATTAAATTGTGAATATATTTCCCCAAAAATGTCTCAACACCTTAGAAACTCCATAAATATTAGCTATAAGGGAATAAAGGGCCACTTGTGCCCTTGTAGCTGACAAATTTGTGGTGGTTCAAGTATTTTTCTCATATATAAAGCCTGGCTATTTGATTTATTCACCCATTCATAAAAACATTCCTAGTTTCTTTGTCATATATTTCATAAAAACATGCTCAAATGGATGCATCATATTGAGGTGCCACAATTTTTGCATCTATAAATTATATTGTATAGTTTTTATTTTGCTCAATAATTTTGCAAGATTGAATGATTTTTTTATTTTTGTGAGACAAGTTTTTAATCTAATTATTAGGTCACATTATTTTTAATCTCGTAATTCTCTGGTGCACAAAAAACTATAAAGGAGTGCACACAACAAATGGGGTTATTAATGCATGCAATAATAAAAATTAAAATAAGTAATACAAATAGGAGGAAGGGATGTGAAAATACAAAACACAAATTATGGTGTAAGTTATAGATGGAGTGTTACGTTAAAATTTTATTTTTTATCTCATGATTATTTGGTGCATGAATAATTATGGATGAGTAGTTCACATAAGAAGTGGATTCACTGGTTTGTGCATCAATAGAGAATAGAATAGGTAACACATTTATGAGGAAGGGATGTGGAGAGGTAAAATGAAAATTAATGTGTAAGAAATAAAATAAATTAGAATTTAAGTTTTAAGAGTATTTAGGTTATATATGTATTTTATATTGATTAAATTATAGTTATATATTTTTTGTACTTATCAATCATCAATTATTTATGGCATATTTTACAATTTTTTTTAGTTTATTAATGTCGATTATTAAAATTGAACACACTCATTCCATTATAATGCACCACCACCCTCTAATGTCATTGTTGAATGTTTATCAACATAATTAATGTTTTTTGTTAAAATTGAATACACTTACTCCATTACAACCCACCACCACCACAAATACCATTATACAATGTTTCTTGACATAAATAGTCAAGATATAAGATGCATGTGAAAAAGAAATAAAAATAAATTGCATGGAGAAGTGGATGAATCTCAAGGCAAACAAATGATAAATCTAAAGGTTTTCATAAAAAAATGTGGATGATGAAAGACAATGAAATATATAATGTGAAGTGTTCCAATAAAATCATAATATAAACAAATGAACAAAATATGAAAAAACATGACAAAAACACTACAATTATATGGCTTATATTAAAATTATGTGTCTACATCTGTCTTATCGACAAAAATACTACAAATATATGAATTGTACTAAAATTATATGTTTACATCTACCTTACCATCAACTATGAATCACCCTGCACATTTAAACAATGTATCCCACATTTGGCATCCAACATGAGCTATATAAGCAAGGCCTCATATTCATTCAAATTGATTGTGTAAATAAAAATTGAATTAAAAGAAAACCTATGGTCCATTAGGGTCAATAAAACCACATTAGTTTTAAATCCGTCCTTTAAGCATATTCCATCAAGGTACATTCCAAAAATTTGATGGATCTATTTCTCTATATTTTTAGCACAAAATATGAGGCTGCCAAATTTTTTACAAAGTTTCAAAAAAAAAAGCATTACCACTATATAATAACCTATTTATTTAGATTTTATGGGATTTCCAATTGCATGTATCACCCTCTTCTCTTTACATAATTTTAAATTTTATACTTCTAATGGAATAATGGCAGAAGACATGTACATCTGAATGTTTCCAATTGATGATGTAACCCATTATATTAATAATAACATTCTTCACTTAGGGATTAGTCTAAAATTGTAATATTCATTACTCAAAACTTCATTAAGAAGGTAATCAACTACAAAGTTAACCCTTTGACATGTTATACTATATACACTTCTCTTAAATATATTGTAAAAATAATTACCATATGAAGTGGATATCTTGAATCAAATTAAATATTTAGTACCAATTACATTATATCTTTGGAGGAAGCCAAGTCAAAAATACAATTGTGCAACATCCATTTGCAAGTATGGAAATATAAAATGGTTGAATGTCAAGTTGAATTTTAACAAAGGGAGGTACCTAGGTATATTAGGGGTGTATATTTATCTTCAAATTCATTGACCGTAGATGTATCAACAACTTTACTTGCATTTGGTATTGGAATATCGACACTTAAGTATGCAAAAACTCTATTCCTATGTCTGATAGAAATAGGGACATGCATTTTTAGCTAACTCAAACATGTGTTTTATTATAAACAATGTAGAACATGTTCCATATCATAAACATTATAATTAAGTATTAGGGTTATAAATGGAAATGTGACATCATTGGTGTTGGGTATGTAAGGGTTCAATAAATGCTTTATAGGCTTACCCCTTTCTTGGTATTTTTTCTATGTAATACTAACCGATAATACAAGATATTTTGACATCTTGGTCTCTTCATTTTTAAGACCAACACTAATAAGTAGATGCATTATAACCTTAGGTCAAGGCACATATTTTATTGGATTAACATCCTGTGGTGGGATTAAATTATTCTAAAATAATAAATTTTATTTTCATATGTAGAGAAAATGATATGATCATTTTACATTTTTGTAATAATAGAGATTGCCTTATTCTCCTACATTGCTAGAACAATGATTTTGGGGATATACAATCCTTCTTTCTTTAATATATTGTTTATTTTAATTTTAATGTTTTAATCACTCTTAACTTGGACAAGAAAAACACAAGTCAAAGCTTGGATATATTCATATGAAGGTGTACCTCTTATATTTATTAATTATTATTTGTTTAAGTTAATCAAATTTGTGCACAATAAGTATATAATATTTTAATTTTTTAATTGAAATATATTAAACATTTAACATGTGTATGGACCTTCCATCATATGTCTCACTTTATTTCACTTCCTCTTCACCACACTCAACTATAAGATCTATGGAACATTAAACATGATGCATGAAATAAGTTTCACAATAGTCAAATTCATGATACTCACACCTCTTCCACATTATTTGTAATAGGATCAAGGGTATCCCTTTACATTGGTCTGTTGTTAGGTCTTATTTCCACAAATAAATGGCTCTTAAATTTCTCTTGACCATGGCCCTTTTCTTGATTTTGTACACTATATCTTGGTTATGGACCTTATTTGAATTATAAAACTTATTTTTGGTAGAAGGAAGCCCCTTTTCATTCATTTCTACTGTGTACCTTATATATTTAAGAGCTTTCATCATTTTTTCCATATTCTCATCTTGTTTAAAGGCTTTTGATTATATATGTTTTAATCATGGGAACTCAACTTAATCTCACCTCTCTCTAAATATTTCTTAGTGGCTTTGATATGATTATCAATGTTCACGCCCCCATGATGTAGGTTTGTCTTTGGTTTTTGGGTTCTTATCCATGCATTAGAAACCAAGTTTGGTATAAAATGAATCATAGTACATCACCAAACACATGGATTCATTAGTTCTTAAATTATCATGGATTTTAAGCATATTCTTGAAAAAAGTATTGTTAAACTCTTAAACAATCTCATTAACATGTTTTATACTATGGTAAGAGGTCATATACATACATACATACATACATATATACATAAATACATACATACATATACATATATATATATATATATATATATATATATATATATATATATATATATATATATATATATATATATATATATATATATATATATATATATATATATATATATATCTTGGGTTTGTTTTGTGACCATAATGAAATTTAAATAACCTTTTGAATTCATTCTAAGAATTAATACTTTTTTTATGAATTTTATTGTACCAACCTTTAACTCTTAACATCACATCTTTAGCTCTATGTCACAATCATCAGTGACCTTAATAAAATATTTTATGTGCTCTTCCCATGATATTGAATTATTATCATAAAATTTTGGGATTTTTTTCCTTAAAGAATCAAAGAATATGTTAAGAAACATAAGAATACTTATGAAAAACATTTTTCATGTATCTCAATAATCCCAATGCTGCAAGACAAGTATGTTATAGTTTTTTCCCATGTTTTAGATTATTAACTTCATTTTGCAAATGTCAGTTTAAGTTATTGTTATTTTTATTCATATTATTTTTATATTTATTAATGAATATTTATTTAATTTTAATGAAATTTTGAAAAATATGACCCAATATTTTAAGAGACTCAAAGATGATTTTGGTATGGAACCCAAAGCTTCTTTCAAATCCAAATATCAGGGTGATCTAGTATTTGAACAACCTTCTTATTAAATAGGGGTATACCTAATATAAGTAATGATTGGTATGATTTTTTTTACAAATAATGGGTATTTAAAAAAGATCAAGTTCATATTGGTATCATTTCATCAAACCCCTAGGTAGATGTCAAATAAAGGAAAATTCCTAACTTAGGGTGTTTTATCCCTTTATAAATATTAGGGATTGTTTGAATCCTTTGAGGATAATTTTATTTCACTAATATTTTTAAACCTTATATTTTCATATTTATATAAGAGTTAATAAAGTTATTTGTAACAAAATTTAGAGTGACATTATATGAAGGATAACCAAAAGATCCAACAGGATTCTGAGTATGTGGTTATTTTCTTGAAAGGTTTCCTTGGGGTTGGAAAATTCTTGATATAGTATTTGAGTAGGGTCTACCTTGAAAAATGACTATAACTTGGTGGATTGGTGTGTCAACAAGGTATTCTATTATACTATAGCATGCACCTTTTATCTTAGATATTTTGTTTTAATTAGGCCAAATATTTGTAGTTACTCTAAGTTTTAGACCATTAGAGTCACTAATACCTTTAAATATATACATAATAAATCAACAACTTGGTGTATATCTAAGATCTAAGAAAAGGGCATTCACCAAGGGAGATTTAAACTTTAAAGATTACTCATCTTAAGTAACAATGACAATATTTTGGGGCATAAATCCAAACATGTGGCTTTTGATGAAGGGGGTGAAAAAAATTATTTACGATACTTTTCACACTCACTCTTATTTAATTTACCATAAATAGATAAATAAACATGGCCTCTTAGGTATATTCTTATTCACTCTATCAAAAACATATCAGACACTCGACCATTTGAATAAAATAAATTAAGAAATGTATAAGTCTATTAGAAATTCATATGGAACTCATTTTAAAAATTACTCTCACTCTAATAGAATTATGACAACAGTAAATAAAATACAAATAATGGGACAACAATGGGATTTTAGTGGAATCACAACACACTTAAAGTTACATAAAATTCATAAAATTACCTAAATCTAAACATTTACTTAAATCTTACATGTTTATTTACATAATATATTTTCAATGAGAGATATGAATGCCTAATAAATAAATAACATCTAATTTACATAAGTTGATGAATGATTTAATGCATTTAATATACCATTTAGACAACACACATTGATAAAAATTAGCCCACAATTTGCAGAAAATACATATTACATTAATATGAAGAACCCAATTCACATTTTAACCAAGAAAAGAAAAGGTATTGAAAACCAAAGCATTATTGCATGATATTTTTTAATGGAATATAAAATTCTCAAAACATAAAGGGAAAGAGATTTAATAAAAAATTATAGAGGTATTCCCTTGAACTCCTAATTAAATATGAATAATTTAATAATTTTTTTATAATAACCACTAATACCCAAAAATACCCATAGAATTTTAAGTGATTTAGGTTTTGGATAATGTTACACATCCTTAATTTTCTTGGGATCCACTTTAACCTCATTAATTAAGATAATATTCTCAAGGGAATACCTTTATAATACGTTAATATTTGGAACATTTTGCATATATTTGATTATTAATTTATGTAATTACTTTGACCAATATCATAAGATAACATATAAATTACCAACTCTTAATGTTATTAGATGAATTATAACGAGACATGAATGTAAGATCTACATAATCCTACATAAATGTGCACACATTATGATGGAAAATATATTTGATGTCTATTGAATGCTTCATTTCCAAATTAACTTCAAATTTTCAAAAAAAAATATTCAAACAATGACAATACAAGAAATATAAAATTATTATAAATATTATATTTATAAAAAATAATATAATATAATTGTAAAAAATTTATAATCCTACTACAAATATTTTTACATATGATAACCAAAGATTGATTCGATGTAATTTTTGAAGAATATGTAAAACACCAATCTTTGAAAATTACATTCTTCCTATGACTAATACCATCTCTAAAAACTATTTATAAAATATGAAATCTACAAACACACTCCGAAGAAAAACTACAAATAGTTAAGAGAAAAGCATATAAAATACATAAAAAAATTGCATTTCTAATTTAGGAAAAAGATCAAAATGAAGATCAGATCCATGAATATATAAATAACTACATATTTTTCTTAATAGAAACATGTTAAATTCTCAATATAAACATGTGAAAGACATAATACAAACTATTTCATTCCTAATTTGGTAAAAGATCAAAATGAAGGGCCAGCTCCATCAATATCTAAAACCAACTACATAGAGTTTTCTTAGAGGTGAAGAAAGGTATTTTTGATAAAGTGGAGATTATTTCAATAAGTGGCAACAAGTCAGAGTATTCAATGTAATGGAATATGTATTGCATATGTCATGTCAGCTTAGAATATTTCCTTTTGTTGTAAAAGAATGCAATATTCAGAATAAATGACCATGAAACTTGGCATCAAGAGTTATCATCTAATGAGAATCAAAGCATGCACCAATGCTATCATTTGATGAGAATAAACATCACATGAAGACTATTTCATTACCAATAACTTAAATTACATTTTGAATATGGTCATCAATACTGGGTCCTATAAATTTGGCAAATTTATTTATGTTTCCTACAAAAAAGTCCTTCAAATTTTTGAGTAAGATTCAGTAATCATTTTAAAGCCTAATATATTAATCCAATGAATAAATTGATAGTATAATTAAATACATATTTCTTTGGATATAATTGTTTTCTCTTTATTCTTGAAGTATACAAGATGAGTTCATGAGTATGTGAGTGATAGAAACAAGCCCAATAATCTATTTTGAAATCATTGAATACAAATAACAACATGCAACAATGGTAGTAGACATGAGAGTTATTGAAGTCCAAATTCTTAACCATGATCATCCCACAGGAGCAAGAACTTCTAATTTTGTTTAATGTCATCCAAATGAATGTTCTCACAATTGTTACAACTGAATTACAATTTCTTGTAATTTTTAACAAGACTGAAGCCATATATAAATCCCTCATGAATATATTCTTCATCCATATTTGGCAAGTATTTATAAATCCATGCAGATGCCTTCCCTGAAGTTATTATTAGTAGGTGATTAATAAAAATCAATATTTTGTCCCAAAAGCTCACCTTTGCCCATGATTTTTGTCTTGTTATATCAACATGATGTTTACCTAATACAATTTCAGCCCCATATCTCTATGCTTCTTTATGTGCAATCTAAAACTTGGAGCTAGGAATAACTTTGGATTTGTGACCATATTTGTTAAAATATTACTATTTTTGACTCCCATCTAACACTAGAGTTAGCTCTATAATTTGACAACTTCTACCATTAAATGCATCCATTTAAAATTTAAAATCTAGAGTGGTTTAACCTTTTTAGAGGGAACTTTTGTGGTACATTAAAATAGATGTCAGATGAAAGTCAAAATAGGGAGTAGAAGAATTTCAATGCAATAAAATAGAATGTGTAGTAGAAGATAGTAACAAATGGAAAGAAAGGTGTGAGTAGTAGAAAAAAGGTATTCCACATAGCAGAAAGAGAGAATATATAATAGTATCCTATAGGGAGAGAGAACAAGGGAAAACATAGCTATAGATATTCCCACCAATATGTAGCATATACAACAAAGTGAATGAGTAACAGTCTATCAGAAAAGAGTAGAAAAATAGAGGAAACAGAGTAGTAGTAATCTACAAGTAAAAATATAGATTATTAATAAGAAAAGTTTTTTTATATATTTTTGTGAGTTATTTCTAAAAATAATAGTAGCTATGTATGTAATCAATTTCAAATTGTGTGTGTGTGTGTGTGTGTGTGTGTGTGTGTGTGTGTGTGTGTGTGTGTGTGTGTGTGTGTGTGTGTGTGTGTGTGTGTGTGTGTGTGTGTGTGTGTGTGTGTGTGTGTGTGTGTGTGTGTGTGTGTGTGTGTGTGTTTATTCCTCTATTTTCTCTCCTCACTTATTTCAAATCTTTGGTTTTTTATTTGTTATCCATTTGGGCCTATAGTTTTTTAGTATTTTCTCTCTCCTTCATAGACATTAGTTTTGTAGCATTTTATAACAACTAGTATTAGATCCATTGGTGAAGGGTAGCTAGGTTGTGAGTGCATTCAAACATGGAATCAAGAAATTTAGGGTCATGGAAGTAGCTCCCCATATTTGATGGAAAAAATTATGATGTGTGGAGCATCAAGATGAAAAATATTTTCAACTCTCAAGAGCTATGGGAGTTGGTTGAAGTTGGGTACAATGAGGTTGTAAACATGACAACCTTCAATGCCTTAACCTAAGAATAAATAAATGTGATGGAGAATAGGATGAAAGATGCCAAATCACTCAACTATATACAAATGGCATTGGCTGATGTAATTTTTCCTAGGATATCAATAGTTGTCCATTCCAAGTAAGCATGAGATATTTTATAGAATGCATATAAAGGTAGTGACAAGTTGAGGCTTGTCAAGCTACAACTCTTAAGAAGGAATTTTTAAACCTTACAAATGAAGGAGAATGAGTCTATCAATGACTTATTAACAAGGAAAATGAACATTATCAATCAAATGAAGACATGTGGTGATAAATTTGAAGATTATAGGATCATTGAGAAGGTATTGAGGAGTCTTCCAATAAAATTTGACTCTATAGTGGTTTCAATAGAAGAGTCAAAGGATTTGAGACAAATTATGGTTGATGAGCTAATGATTTCCTTGAAGACCCATGAACAAAGGTTGAATAGGTCAGCCACCTCCTCCCATGAGCAAGCATTCAAAACCAATGTAAATTTGAAAGGAAGGGGGAGAGGATCAAATAATAAAGGAAGAAGAAGAACTTGCATTAGCCAATAAGTTGGAAGCCGTAGCCATCAAGAGTCACATGGAAGAGGAAGAGGAAGGAGAAAAAACACTTTTAAAGGAGGTTCAACACAAAGGTATGATAAATATAGCATCCAATGCTATTATTGCAAGAGGTATGGACATTATGTTAGAGAGTGTAGAAATGAGTATGACATGAATAGGCAGAATTTAAAATTCACGCATACACAAGAAGTTGAACCTAATAAGAATGAGAAATGTGGAAGCTTATTTAAAACTTGCAATATTGCTAAGCAAAGTAGAAAAGAGACATGGTATTTGGATAGTAGTTTTAGCAACCACATGAGTGGGAATAAAGAGATGTTCAACCACATAGATGAGACAATGAAATCAAAATTGAAAATGGGAAGCAATGATAAGTTTCTTATCATGGGCAAGGGTAGCATTTCAATCCATAGCAAACAAGGTGACAAAAGGAAAATTCATGATGTTTATTATGTCCCCGAGTTGAAGCACAACTTTGTCAACATAGGGCAGCTTGTAAAAAAGGGGTACAAGGTCAGATTTAAGAATGGTGAGTGTATCATCTTTGATAAGAGTGTCTGAAATAGAAAGATATCATCAATCAATATGACAAGAAATCGAATGTTTCTATTGAGAATGCAAAGTAAGCTCATAGCAATGTTTAAAACTATGGTATTAGATGAGTCTACTCTTTGGCATATTAGGTATGGGAATTTGATATTTGGAAGGGTTGAACCTTCTTCATAAGAATCATAAGGTGAAGGGGCTACCCCTTATAGAATAGCCAAACAAGGTGTGTGAAGGATGCATATTGGGGAAGCAACATAAGAGTGCATTTCTCGTGGGTAAGGCATGAAGAGCTAGAGCTCTTTTAGAGATGATCCATTTAGACTTGTGTGGTCTAATGAATACCCCATATCTATCCAAGAATGTTTGTTTCATGAAATTCATAGATGACTAGAACTGATAGATATGGGTGTATTTTTTAAAGAACAAATTAGAAGCATTTGAAACCTTCAAGCAATTCAAGGCCATGGTGGAGAAGCAAATTGGCCACTACATTAGGATTTTGAGGATGAATAGAGGGGGTGAGTATATCTCTAATGAGTTCATGAATTTTAGAAAAGATCATGGAATAAAGAAATAATTTATAACCTGGTATACACCTCAGCAAAATGGTGTGGTTGAGAGGAAGAATATGACCATCTAAGAGATAACAAGGAACATGCTAAAGATAAAAGGTTTGCCTAATGTTTTTTGGGCTAAGGATATAGCAAAAATCATGCACTTATTGACTATATGTCCAATAGAAAGTGTGAGGAATGTGATCCCTCAAGAATCATGGAATAATTAGAAGCCAAGTGTAAAACACCTTAGAGTGTTTGGTTTTGTGTCATATGCACACGTGCCCAAGCAAAGAAGGAAGAAATGGGATAACAAAGGTGAGAAGTGCATATTCATAGGGTATAGTGACCAATCAAAGTCATACCAGTTATACAATCACATCACCAAAGATTTCATAATCATCCAAGATGTTCAATTTATTGAGCATGAAGCTTGGGAAGAGAGACAAAGAAAAAAGTGTGTGGAAACAAGGGCTATTAGAGCCTTTATTAAATCTTTAAAAAAAAGTGGTATAGCCACTAATGCACCAACATGGACTTATATTTCACAAAAGGTTTGATTCATCTAGTGGTAACAACCATCAAGGAGGTTAAAGAGTTGTTCATGAGTAACATCCTCCTCCTCCAGCTCAAGTCACCATCAAGTAAGGACAAGAAGTTTATGAGCAGTCAAGGTATGAGAAAAATGAAGATGAAATAATGAATTATTTACTCTTTCTATTAGCTGATCATATCTACTTTAAAGAAGTATTCAAGGATAATAAGTGGTGTGAGGCTATGGATGAAGAAATGCATGCCATAGAGAAAAAATAGACTTGGGAGTTAGTGGACCTACTAAAAGGAAAAGAGGTCATAGAAGTTAAGTGGGTGTATAAGACAAAAAATACTCCCTAAGGAAAGATAAAGAGCCATAAGGTAAGACTAGTGATAAAGGGATATAAGGAAAATCTTGGACATGATTAAAATGAAACATTTTCACCCATAGCAAGTTTAGAAATTGTAAATACAATCATAGCCATTGCTGCCCAACATAAGTGGAAGGTACATCAAATGGATGTTAAGTTAGCATTATTGAATGGAATGCTAGAAGAAGAAGTTTATATGGGATATCCACCTAGATATGAGATTCTCAAGCATGAGAACAAAGTTTATAAGCTGAAAAAGGCATTGTATGGGCTCAAGCAAGCCCCAAGAGCATGGTACAGCCATATAAACTCATACTTATTAAGAAACAGTTTTAATAAGAGTGAAAGTGATCCCACACTACACACAAAATCATGAAAATAAGGTATGTTTATTTTTGTATTATATGTGGATGATCTAATATTCACTAGTAATGCAAATCAATCCATTGAAAAATTCAAAACAACCATGAAAAATGAGTTTGAAATGACTGATTTGGGCTTATTGAAGTACTTTCTTGGGATAGAAGTAAATAAAATGGATTAAGGCATATTAATATGTAAATATAAGTATGTAAAGGAGATATTATAAAGGTTAAAGATGTTGGCCAATAAGCCTATGTTCACTTCAGCTGAGACAAGTCTTAAGTTGTGCAAAAATGATTGCAGCAGTAATGTGGACCACAAACACTATAAGAGCCTAGTGAGAAGCCTAATGTATTTGATTGCAACTAGGTTGTATATAATCTATGAAATCATCCTCATATATATATTCATGGAGACTCCCAAGGAGACACATTGGCAAGTGGGAAAGAGGATATTGAGGTACGTGAATAGAATAAGGGATTATAGAGTTTTGTATGCAATAGCATATGAGTTTCAGCTTAGTTACATGTATAGTGATTGGGAAGGCATTCTTGATGACCAAAAGAGAAATTTAGGGCATGTATTTCATCTTGGGTTAGGATTCATATCTTGGGCTTCAAAGAAACAACCCATATTGTCACTTTCTATAGATGAATCGAAGTATATAGTAGCCAGTGTAGTAGCATGCCAAGCTATATGGTTGAGAAGGATAATTTTTTATTTACATGAGGAGAAATAATGAACTTATATGGTGTATTGTGATAATGTATCATCTGTATCATTGTCAAAGAACCCCATGTTTTATGGTAGGAGTAAACACATTGTAATAAGGTACCACTTTATTCATGAGTTAGTTGAAAATCATGTCATAGAGCTTAGATTTTACAAGTTTGATCAAAAACTAACTGATATTCTCACTAAGATATTATCTTAAGACACTTTAATGCATCTAATAAGAATGTTAGGGGTAATAAATGTAGCAACATTAGGCATACATAGTGTTATGGTAGCTCCAGAGTCTTACAATAGAGCTATCGACTCAAACAATATAGCTCTAGAGTCCTACAACTAAGCTATGGATTACATTAGGGCAACTATGGATTTTGTTAATCTAACTACAAATTTAGTCAGTCCAACTATGGATTTTGATAGTATAACTATGGATTTTGTCAGTCTAACTATGGATTTTGGTAGGGTAGCTATGGATTTCATCAGTCGAGCTACAAAATCCATTAGTAGAGTTATGGAATTTAGTAAGGAAGCTTCAAACATGCATAAAAAAGGTGAAGAATCATTTGAGAACCTAAAACAAAGTTATAAGGAGGTTTTGAAGACTAAGTGAAGTCTAGCTGACCATGGTAGGAAGGTCAAAAATAAGGGAGAGTGTTAAAATATCACTATTTTTGACTCCCATCTAACACTACAATCAACACCATAGTTTAACAACTACTACCATTAAATGCATCCATTTAAAATTTGAAATCCAGATTAGTTTAAACTTTTTAGAGGGAAGTTCTATGGTAGGTGAAAAAAGCTATCAAATGAAAGATAAAACAGGGTGTAGAAGCAAAAAGGTATTTTATGTAACAATAGGAGAGAATATATAGCAGTAGCCTATAGGGAGAGAGAGTAGGGGAAAATAGAGATATAGATATTCTCAGTAGTTTTTAGCATATATATCAAAGTGAATGAGCAGTATTCTGTTAGGAGAGAACAACATATAATAGAGGAAATAGACTAGCAGTAGTCTACAAGTAAAAAATAGAGCAATAGTAAGGAAAGTTTTTTTATATGTTTTTTCGAGTTATTTCTATAAATAGTAGTAGCTGTGTATGTAATCAATTTCAAAGTGTGTGTGTGTGTGTGTGTGTGTGTGCGTGTGTGTGTGTGTGTGTGTGTGCGCGCGCGCGCGCGCGCACGCGCGTGTGTGTGTGTGTGTATTTATTCCTCTATTTTTTCTCCTCCCCTATTTCAAATATTTGGTTTTCTATTTGCTATCCATCTAGACCTATATTTTTTGGTATTTTCTCTCTCCTTAATAGCCATTAGTGTTGTAGCATTTTCCAACAATATTTTTGCAAATCCAAACCCTTATGTCATCACATTGAAGCATTGGAATTTCTCTCCTTCCATAATGAAACCATGATATCAGTAAATTTGGGTATGGGATGAAGATGATTTACATCAAGGCCATTCATAATATGTAACTGAGCTTTGCACAAATCAATGAATTTTTTTTTGTGGATGCAATGATCTAATAGTGGCTGCAACATATCAATAAGACTATTGAGAGACATGATTTGTGTTGATGAGATAAAGGTTATAGCTTTTTCCTTTTCCAGATTCACATTGTAGAAACACTATTTCCCTCCAAAGCTTTCTTAGAAGTTTATAAAGATCACTAGTGGGGGTTTCATAGTGTTGTCTATTTCTTCTTCCTGCCATGGTTAAAGAGTGATTCTGCAAGAACCATCTTATGAAAGCTATTTAATCTAAAAATTATTTCTTCATATATATATATATATATATATATATATATATATATATATATATATATATATATATATATATATATATATATAATCATGACATGTAAGGTTAGTGAGTTTTTCATGCTTTCATTCCTCTATATATAAAGTAGTTATAATTTTTAAGTATTTTATTTTATAAAATTGTAATTGAATTTAAGTTTATTTATATTTTTTATTAAAAAATCTAACTCTATTTATCATTTAATAAAAATAAAAATAATAGTTTTCTATATATTAGTGTATACCCATGCACTTTATAAAAATAGTTTTTGGAAGGCGAATTTAAATAAAAGGCAATAATACATTGACCTATAAATATTCCATCTTTCTATATATATATATATATATATTCATTCTGGAGATTGGAATATAATTTTAAATAAATTTATTTCTGAATCAATCTAATTTCATTAGTTTCTTAATGTGACTAAAAATAAAAGATAAACAAATTTAGTATAATACATGATAAAAGGGGGTTTAAGCAAAATATTTGATTTCATATAAATCTGGAGATAATCATCAAAAACATATAGTGAAAAGTGGTTTTAAAAAAACAAAAAATAATATTAAGAGAGAGTAAAAATTTCTCCATAAAAGCATCTAGGCACTTTTAAAAGAGTATGGTCATTTCTATAAATTTGAGGTTGGACATTGTACATAATAGATATGCAAAAACTAATTTGACGAGTTTGTTTATTAACTCTTAGGCTCCAAAAATCTCACTCACTTTGCTAAGATTTGAGGAACACCTAAAAATAAAGGGAATATATACAAATAATATTTTAATCTTAATTGATAATCTACAAAAATAAAAGTACCCTAAAATAATATAATTGCACAACAAATAATTACTCATGTATGAAAATTACGTGTTTATGTCATGCCTTAATTTGAGGTGTGCATGTGTATACATATCAAAGTTAAACAAATATAAACATGTGATATGAAAAATTATGCACTCCTAGAACTTATAAAACAACTCCAATGCTCATATAAACCTTGAAAATACATGTGCAAGTGAATAAGTGCCAACTTAATCCATAAGCTATTGAAATATAATAATTTACAAATTATAACTAATATACTTGGTTTGGCTAGCAATTAGGTAGTGACACTTGTTTGAGTTCTTCTACTCTTGTTAGTTTTCATTTTCCTTCTCAAACTGGGCTCAATGCTCCACTTATTACTTATTTATTTCTTCAACTATCTTAATATGTTTCCAAACTTTAATTTCTTCATAGTGTTTTTGAAGTTCCCATTACTTCCATTCCTACGTATGCACTACTCTACCTTCTATTATAAACCCTAAAGTTATTGCCCTTAAAAAAAACTTGTAATATGTAAAATCAATTCAAATCACTCCCATTGATCTCAAAATTCAATTTCTAATATCAATTCACATGATATATTACATAATCCCTTGGTTTATGATATTATTTCTTACACTTTGTCTTTAGGGTCTGTTCCTTCACAATTTGAATTATTGAATTGTAAAGGGGATCCTTTTCATCATATCAAATCTTATATGCTTCATCTCTACAATTTTCTCACACTAATAAATTGTTGACAAAGATATTTCTTAGTTTTTAGTTAATCTTTTACATTGATTTTTTATAACAAATTCGTATATTTTGGGAATGGAAGAAAAACATGATACTCCATTTAGAATGAGTTTATAAATTAAATTATTTATATATTTTTAAAAGACCACGCCATTTGATATATCTTAGTTATCATTTAATGAATTAATTGGGTCATTATTTTCACATGAGCAAAGGTTAAACCATTCAGTGTCATCTTCATTGGAGAATGCATTCAAAAATAAGCTTTCAGTCAATAGAATAAGAGGGGGATCAAATTACAATAGAGGCAAAGATCATTTTTCTTCAAGAGGTGGTAGATAATATCATCAAGTTGAAATCAGATCAATATCAAGCCCACGTACATCTTTCACACCATCAAGAGGAAGAGGAAATAGTCATTTTTAAAGCCATCATCAAGGAGAAAGATATGAAAAATCCAATATCCAATGTCATTATTGTAAAATATTTGGAAATTTTGCATCTGAATATAGGAAAAGGCAATATGATATTAATGACCAAAAGGCAAATTTTATAAATTAAAATCATCCCAACACTAGTGAACAAAACACAATATTGATAACATGTATTGTTGCACAAGAGAGTTCAAAGGAAGTATGGTTCTTAAATAGCAAGTGTAGTAATCATATGAGTGGAAGTAAGGATTTGTTTGCAACAATAGATGATTTGATAAAATTAGAATTAAATTTGGGAAATGATCACAAAGTATCAGTCATGGGGAAAGGATTAATTAACATAAGAACAAAATAAGGTGAAAATAAATATATCATCAATGTATAGTATGGTCCTGCATTACAACATAATTTAATAAGAAATGGTCAATTAGTGTAAAAAGGGTATAGGATATACTTTGAGAATGGTGAAGTGTGATTTTGGATAAGAAACCAAGTAATAGGCTGATTGCAAAAGTTGAAATGATGAGGAATAGAATGTTTCCTCTTAAGATCCAAAGTGAAATATTTTTAAAACCTCAAGGATTGCAAACAATTGTTGAAGCAACATTTAAAATTTCATTGAAGGATCAATACTGGTTATGGCACTTAAGATTTGGACATTTAAAATTTAGAGGTTTACAACTGTTGTATATAAAAATAATGGTATATGGATTGCCACCAATAAAGCCACTTAAAACAAAATGTGAGAGTTTCATACTTGTAAAGCAACATAGGCAAAAATTTCTAGTTGGGAAATCTTATAGGGAAAGACATGCACTTGAAATAGTCCATTCAGATCTTTATGGACTGATGTAAATGCCCTCCATAAGTGGAAATCTATATTTCTTGACATTCATTGATGATTTTAGTTGCAAGACTTGGGTCTATTTCTTGAAATACAAATTAGATGTGTTTGATATTTTTAAGGAGTTCAAGGTAAAAGTTGAAAAGGAAAGTGGATATTATATCAAACATTGAGAACTAATCAAGGTGGTGAATACATATCAAATGATTTTCTAAATTTTTTCAAGGCAAATAACATAATCACATAATTCACAACAAGATATACTCCTCAACAAAATCAAATGGTTGAATGAAAGAATAGGGTAATTATGGAAATGACATGAAGCTTTATAAAATCTAAGCATTTGCTAAATGAATATTGAGCTAAAATGGTTGCATGTGTGGTATACATATTAAATAGGTGTCCAAAAAAATCAATGATTAATAAGATACCACAAGAAGTTTGGAGCAAGAAGAAACATAGTGTCTCACATTTAAGATTCTTTGGATGTGTTGCATACTCTTTTATACCACAAGAGTTGAGAAAGAAATTGGATGACAAAGGCAAAAATTGTATTTTTTTGGGATACAGTAAACAATTTAAGGCATACAAGGTATACATTCCGATCATAAAGAAGGTAATAATTAGTCATGATGTAGAATTTGTTGAAGAAGAAGCATGGGATGAAAGCATTGACAAAAAAAATATAATTACATCAAGCATATCACATGAAAATGTCATCATAGAAGATGATACACAAGTAAATGTTCCTCAATTTCCACAATAAAATGTTCCTAAAATGCCTTCTAAGGCACTAGGCACTCCAAATCCATCTACTCCAGCTAGTAATAACAATAGTGAATAATTTAATCCAACACTTGCATCATTGATATCATGGTATGTAAACACTTCAAATAAGACTTGTAGTCTACAAGAAATTTATGAAGAATCACTAGAAGCTGAAAATATGGATTTATGTTTAGATTTTGCATTACTAACACAAGTTTATCTAATTTACTTTGAGGATGCAATTAAAGATGACAATTGGATTGTAAGCACGGATAAAAAAATTTAGTCAATTGAAAGAAATCAAACTTGGGATCTTGTATAAATTCCTAAGGGAAAGGATGTGATTGGATTAAAATGGGTTACAAAATAAATTTTAATGCAAATGGTAAAGTTGAGAAACATAAAGCAAGACTAGTAGCTAAGGAATTCACACAACAACTAAGCATAGACTACAATGAAACATTTACACCTATAGCAAGACTTGAGACTGTAAGAATGGTGTTATCTATTATAGATCAAAATATTTGGAAGGTTTCTCAAATAGACATAAAATCAACATTATTGAATAGTAGTTTAGAAGAGGAAGTTTATATAAAAAATCCACCTAGTTATGAAGTTTAAGGAGAAGAGCAAAAGGTCTATAAGTTGAAAAAAAGCCTTATATGGATTGAAAGCTCCTAGACCTTGATATAACAGAATAGATTAATATTTTATGAACAATAAATTTATCAAATGTGACATTGAACCAACTTTGTATGTCAAATGGAATGACAAAGGATAAATCTTGATAGTATATGTGGATGACTTGATTTTTACCAGAAATTTGTCAATAGAATCATTTAAGGCAGTCATGAAAACTAAATTTGGGATGACTAATTTGGGACTCATGAGATATTTTCTTGGAAAAGAGGTAAATAAATTTTAGAAAGTAATTTTCATATGCCAATCAAA
This sequence comes from Torreya grandis, assembly GCA_037957365.1. NCBI lineage: Eukaryota > Viridiplantae > Streptophyta > Pinopsida > Cupressales > Taxaceae > Torreya > Torreya grandis. Next base: position 464,657 of record JARHVA010001441.1, read on the forward strand.
GTATGATAATGATTTGTTGAAAACGTTCAATATGTTGAATGTTAATTCAGCTCCTACACTAGTTGAAATGGGTTTAAAACTTAGAAAAGAGGATAAAAGTTTTAGTGTTGATGCAACTTTATTCAAGAGATTAGTTGGAAGCCTCATGTATCTAACCACCACAAGATCAGATATTATGTATGGAGTTAGTCTTATCTAAAGATTCATGGATAAGCCAAAAGAATCTCATTGGAAAGCTAGAAAAAAAAATTCTAAGATACATAGCTAGACTAAAGAGTTTTGGGATCACATATACATCATCAAATGACTTCACGTTGATTGGTTATACATATAGAAATTGGGGAGGCAGCATGGAAGATAGAGAAATCACTTTAGGATATGTTTTTCATCTTTGATTAGGTGTTATGTATTAGGTATCTAAGAAACAACCAATTGTAACACTTTCATCAGTCGAAGTGAAATATGTTGTAGCCACATCAATAGCTTACCAAGCAGTTTGGATGAAAAGAGTACTTTTAGATTTGAGGAATACTCAATAAGAATCTATAAAAATATTTTGTGATAAAATTCAGCCATTGCATTATCTAAAAACCATGTGTTTTATAATTACAACATGCATATAGACACTAGATATCACTTCATTCATGAATTGGTGAACAATGACAATATATGTCTTGAGTTTTGTAGGTTTGAATAAAAACTAGTAGACATTTTTGCAAAGATGTTTGCAAAGAATGTGTTTTATCATCTTAGAGAAAGCTTGGGCATAACTAATTTACATGGCAATGAAGATTAAGGGGGAGTGTTGGTAGATGTAATTTCCAGCTCAACTAAATATTTGATCTTTATTCCATGTCACTACCACAGCTCAACACTCTTCATTAAAACTTCTTTATTTTCCTATGGTTGTTCACATGCCTCCAATTACGTCCATCTAACTCAATTAATTCATTTTCTCTCTCTCCTTCTATATGTTTCGAGAGACTTATATGTTATGCCATTCCATAATCTATTTTGTAAATAATATAACATTACATGCTCTGTGTGTGTGTGTGTGTGTGTGTGTGTGTGTGTGTGTGTGTGTGTGTGTGTGTGTGTGTGTGTGTGTGTGTGTGTGTGTGTGTGTGTGTGTGTGTGTGTGTGTGTGTGTGTGCATGTAGCGCAATCCTACCTTTTACTTTGTAACCAATAGATATAGGAGAATAGAGAAGTGCAGTTCTATTGGCAAAAAAAGATTTGAAAATTGTATTATTTTTGGTAATAGAATATCAATGATAAGTAAACAATTCTATGTTTGAATTTATATGTTTGTGTTAAAATTTTTGTGTATTTCTTCTATTTTTATTTATGTGTTTGCATCCAACAACTGTTATTAGAGCTCCCAACAACTATTAGTTTATTACATATAAATCCATGCAGGTGTCTTCCCTGAGGTTATTATTAGTAGGTGATTAATAACAATCAATATTTTATCCTAGAACCTCACCTTTGCACATGCTCTTTGGCTTGTTATATCAGCACAATGGTCACCTAGTACAATTTCAACCCCATGTCTCTATGTTTTTTTATGTGCAGTCTGAAACTCATAGCCAAGAATAACTTTGGCTTTGTAATAACTTTGGCTTTGTGACCATACTTCTGTAGAGCCAAACCCTTAAGTCATCACATTAAATCATGATAATTTCTCTCCCTCCATAATGAAACCATGATATTAGTAAATTTGGGCATGAGATGAAGATGATTTGCATCAAGGCCATTCAGAGTATGCAACCGAGCTTCACACAACTCTATGAAATTTTTTTTTGGATGTAATGATCTGATATTAGTTGCAACATCTCAGCATGACTATTGAGAGACATGATTTGTGTTGATGACATAAATGTTGTAGTTTTCTCCTTGGCCAGATTCGCATGGTAGCATCACTATTTTCTCCTAAAGCTCTCATGGAAGTTTATAATATGAATCTTATTGATCACAAGTGGGGTTCTCATGGTCTTGCCTACTACTTCCTACCATGTTTAGGGTGAAGAGTCTTGTTTATTGGTAGAAATGATAAATGGTTCAAAGTAAATTTTGAAATGGTTCAGAGTATATGTATATATATTTGAATTTTTTAATTCAAATTATAATATATTCAGGGGTTGGCTAATTATGGAAAATGATGAAAGTTAGCAGGCATAAGAAAATATGACATGGTGACACAAACAAAAGATCTAAAAATAATTTAGTCCATTTTAGAGTGATAATAAATAATTCAAAGTAAATGTCTATTTTATTTATGTAAAAATTTTAATATCTTTTAACATCTTTTACATAAATTTATTTTAAAAAATATATTAATTATTAATTATTCAAACTAATAATCCTATTAATAGTATATATTCTAAAATATTTTAAAATATATTATAAATAATACATATCTATCAATTAAGTTCTAAAACTATAGATAATACACCTCCAGAAAAAAATTATTAAAAAAATATATATTTTTTAAAATTTATTAATATAGTAAGACCACTTTTTATATTCATATTTAAATTACAATATAATTTCAATTTTATATTTGTTTAATATATTATTAAGACTATATTAAATCTTAAAAATTAAATTGTGAAAATCTTTTCATAAAATTATTATTTTTTAAAATATTAAAATATTTTAAGATCTTCTTTCACAAACATAATTTTTTTATAATTAAAATAATAAATAAAACCTTAATAATATAAATGAAACATCATAACCAACTTTTATTGTAATTGACAAAGTTAAAAATTTAAAATTATTAATTTTTTATTTTAAAAAATTAATTATAATTAAATTTAAAAAAAATCTCCAATTAAATATTATATATTAATAATAATTACATTTTGAACATGTCATTTTAACTATTAATTTATATTTCATCCTTCAAGTATAAAAGCTATAGAACAAAGTGACAATAATTTAAATTTGATGGTGTTTCCGCCTTACAAAAATTATGAAATAAATGACTATAACATGATCAAGAGGAGGGAGAGTTTGAAATAAATAATGTTTTTTTTGGCTTATCCTTTATGTCCCAAAAATATGATTCTTCAAGATTCATTTTTTGCAATACATATAGTAAGATCATTTGTACATGAATAATATGAAAGATTAACTTTGAATAAGAAAAAAATGAGAAAGGCCAGCTTGAAAATGGATAAATGCAACCAACCAAAAACATATATATACATACATAGTGAGAACACATCTTCTGTGAAGATCACAATATTATCAAAAATAAATAAAGGGTCTTTGCCTTCTCATGTCATCTATATATTCTCCTTCCATTGGCATGCCCCTCCCTAACTACAAAAACCCAATATGAATGGCCTACACACAACATTGGACAAAACCACTAAAAAAATATAGCAGATGAATAGAACCTGAAAAGTTACGGTGGAAGAAACTAAAATCCCCCTTGCACAATGTATTTTCACTAAGAGACTACAGGCATAAGATTATGAAGCACTCTTTTTGGCATCTTTAAAAAACAATTGATACCTCCCCTACACCTATACATCATGGCAATAGTAACAACATCCATCTGGGAGTCTCTCCACTATCCGCTCGAGACACGTCCTCCACTACTATACTAAATTCCAACCATGTTCATATTATTGTTAATTGATTATTTAAAATAACATACAAAATAGAACTATTTTATTTTCCCCTACTAGAAATACTATTACTTGTTTAATGATAACTAGACAATGCAATAAAATATTAATATTTCATAAAGACTTTGAAAAATAATTTTGATTTTTAACAAATCCATTACTATAAACTTTCCTAGGAAGGCAACCGACTATAAAATTAACCATATGACATGTTACACTATATGCACTTCTCTTAAATACATTATAATAATAATTACCATAGGAAATGGATCTTTATATCAAATTCACCCTTTATTACTAATGGCATAACATTTCTAGAGGAATTCGAGTGTAATATATGACAATGCAATAACCATCCATTTACAAGTAGGAAAATATAAAACACAACAAGCGAGGTGCCTAGGTATGCTTGTTGTGTATATTTATCTTCAAATTCATTGACCTTAGATGGCTCAACAACTTTGATTTATTTTGGTATTAAAATCTGGGAACTTAAGTATGCAAAGGCTCTATTTCTATGCTTTGATCTCAATATTTCTATGATATGGACATACATAATTGACTCAAACATTTGCCATATCATAAACATTATAATTGTAATTGTGACATCATTGGTGTTGGGTATGTAAGGGGTCAATATATTCTTTATAGACTTACCCCTTTCCTGGGAAATATTTTAGGAAATACTAACATATAATACAAGATCTTTTGACATCTTGGGATCTTTCATTTTCATTCTTTCCTTTGGGTGATCTTGGCTCAAGACCAACACTAGTAAGTAGATGAATTTTAACCTTGGGTCTAGGCACATATTTTCTTTGCTTAGAATCTTCTGGTGGGATTAAATTCTTCTCAAATCATACATTTGATTTGTATGATATGATCCTTTTACATTTTTTTAACAATAATGATTGCCTTATTCTCCTGCTTTGTTACAACAATGATTTTGGGGATACACAATCCTTATTCATTTTCCATATTGTTTATTTCACTTTTCAAGTTGTAATCACTCTTAACATGGACATGAAAAACATTGGTCAAGGCTTATATATACTCATATGAAGGTGTGCCTCTCTCATATTTATTAATCATTCTCTACCTAAGGTAATCAAATTCATGTGCAATAAGTATATAATATTATACCATGTTAATTGAAACATCTTCCAAGTCTATCATGTGTATGGCCTTCCATCATATGTATCACTTCATTTAACTTCCTCTTCACCAACTCAACTATAAGAGCTATAGCACATTGAGTATGAGGAATGAAACAAGTTTCACACTAGTCAAATTCATTTTATTCTCACCTCTTCCACATTATTTATAATAGGATCAAGGGTATCCATTTCTACTAGTCTATTGTCAAGTCTCATTTTCATAAATAAATGTCTCTTACCATTTTATTTACTATGGCCCTTTGCTTGATCTTGTACACCATATCTTGGCTATGGAGCTTATTTGGAACTTGTAAGGCTTTTTTTTTGTAGAGGGAATCCATTTCTTATTCATTTATACTTTGTATCTGATATCTTTAAGAGATCTCATCATTTTTTCCATATTCTTATCTTGTTTAAAGGCATGTGCATGCACGTGTGTGTGCACACGCACGCATGCGCACACACACACACACACACACACACACACACACACACACACACACACACACACACACACACACACACACACACACACACACACACACACACACACACACACACACACACACACACACACACACACACACACACACACACACACACACACACACACACATAATGGGTACTCAACTTAATCTCACCTCTCTTGAAATATTTTTTGGTGGTTTTGATAGTATTATCAATATTCATAGCCATGGTTTACGTTTGCCTCTGATTTTTGGGTTCTTTATGAATATAATAGAAAACTAAGTTTAGATTAAAAGGAACCATATCAAGTCACCAAACACATGGATTCATTAGGTCTCAAACTATCAGGAACTCTTAAATATTCTTAACAAAATTATTGTTAAACTCTTGAACTCTCTCATTAGCATGTTTTCTAATGGTAGTGAGGTCATATATATAAGAAATATTAGGTTTTTTTAGTGACCATAATAGAGTTTAAATAACCTCTCAAGTTCTTTCCCAAAAATAATAACTTTTTTTGTAAATTTACTGTACTAACCTCTAGCTCTTAGCATCACATCTTCAACTCTAAGTTACAATCATCAGTGACCTTAATGAAATATTTTAAGTGCTCTTCATATGATATTGCATTATTCCCCTAAAATTTTGGTATTTTCTTCCTTAAATAATCAATTAATATGTTAGGAAACATAATAATACTTAAAAAATCAATCTTTATATATCTCAACAATCCCTTTGCAAGATAAGTATGTTGCAAATCTTTTCCATGTTTTAGATTATTAACTTCAAAATGAAAATTTGGGTTTAAGATATTGTTATTTTTATTCATATTAATCATATTATTTTCATGTCTATTAACAGATATTTCCTTATTTTTCATATAGCATTTTAACAAACTTGACCCAAAGCTTCATGAGTCTCAAGGATGATTTTGGTATCAGACCCAAATCTTCTTTCACCTCCAAATGTTATAGGTGATCTAGTATTTAAAAAACCTTCTTCTTAAATAGGGTTACACCTAAAAAGATTAATGCTTGAGATGATACGTTTTTCCAAATATGGGGGATTTGAAAAATATCAAGTCCATACTAGTATCCATCACTTAACCCTTGGGTAGATGCCAAATAAAGAAAAATTCTTGACCTAGGGTGTTTTATCCCTTTATGAATATTCAGGGTTGTTTGAATCCTTTGAGGATAAGTGTCTTTCACTGATGTTTTTAAATCTTATATTTTCATATTTTTTAAAAGGATTAATAAATTTATTTTTAACAAAATTTTGAGTGACAAAAGATGAAGAATAACTTGAATATCCAACAATATTCCATAGTAGGTGGTTATTTTATTTTAAGGGTTTCCTTTGGGTTGGATAATTCTTGCTATAGTATTTTAGTGGGGTGTACCTTGAAGGATATTGTAGTCCCTCAAACTTGGCAAAATGGTGTATCAATAAGTTATTTTGTTGTACTATAGTATGGACCTTTTATCTTAGATATTTTATTTTAATTAGGCCAAGTCTTTATAGCTACTTTGAGTTTCAGAACATCAAAGTCACAAATATCTTTAAATTTATACATAATTGATACAAAAATTGGTGTATATCTAAGATCTAAGAAAATTTAATTCACCAAGGGAGATTTAAACTTTAAATATCACTCATCCTAAGAAATAATGACAATATTTTGGGGCTCAAATCTAAATATGTGACTTTCAATGAAGAAGGTGGTGGAAAAAATTATTTACGATACTTTTTTATGCTCACTCTTATTTACAATACCAAAAATAGATAAATAAATATGACATATTATGTCTACACTCTTATTCACTCTACCAAAAATATATCACATTTGACCAATTTAATAAAATAGTTTTTGGAATGCATAAGTCTCTTGAAGCTCATAGTGAACTCACTTTCAACATTACTCACTCAAATATAATTATGAAAAAAAAATAGAAATAATAGGAAAATAATGGGATTTAAATGGAATATCAACACACATAAACATACACAAAAATCACAAAATTACCTAGATTCAAACATCTACTTAAATCTTACACAATTATTTACATAATATATTTGTAATGAGAACTATAAATGAATAATGAATAAATACCATATCATATGCATAAGTGAATGAGTGATTTAATATATTTAATACACTATTTTGACAACAAACTTTGTTCATAATTAACCCATGACTTAGACAATACGTCATTCATTAACATGAAGATCCTTGTTAACATTTTAACCAAGTAAAGCAAAGCTATTGAATACAAAATTATTCTTGTATGATATTTCTTAATGAAATATAGAATTCTAAAAACATAAAGGGAAAGATATTTAATAAAAAATTATAGAGGAATTCCCTTAAGCTTCTAATTGAGTATGAATAATTTGACAAATTTGTGATGATATCTAATGAGACCTAAAAATCCCTAAAAGAATTTAGGTTTTGTCCAATGTTACACATCCTCAATTTTCTTAGGATATAATTTAAACCCATTAACTAAGATAATATTATCAAGGGAATAATTCTATAGTACCAAAGTATCACTTAAAAAAATCTTGCATATATTTGATTATCAACTTATTTAATTACTTTGACTAGTGCTTTAGGATAACATATAAATTATCAATTCTTAACATCTATAGACACCTAAATGTCATTTAGTGTTGAAATTCATCTAAATTTATTAATAATTATTCTTAAATTAATAATTAAAATTTCTTCTTAAAATCAAATAATTGATTAATTCAAACATTTTGAAAAAATCTATTGTGCACCTTTTAATCTTTATTTTAATTATTTAATTCATTGATTTTCCACCTATTAAAACCTCTCCCTCATTTATCTCCCTCATCCCAACCAAATACATGAAATTCTCAACCTTTTATGACTCCTCCTCTGATTTATCAAGCCAATTGACTATGTCAGCTAACCAACCCCACTTTTTTCTCAACCAGGTTGAAACGATCTTCATCCTCATGAATGAGGGCTCATCCTAAACCGTTGATCATTTCGAGAAATGAAAAATTATAAATGATCCTCCACCATTAGATTATTTTCTAGGATTTTATAAATAAGCTTTAAAATATCCATTTTTACTCATCCCTTTTGAAATCATAAATTTGAGAAATCACAATCAATCACAAAATGTTGAGAGATCACAATCGTAAATGTATCTTTTGTAATCAAGAAATCTTGCATCTAAAGTGAATCAAAGAAAATTAGATTCACCATTTTTCACCAAAATGTTACTCATTCTCTCGTTGCATTAGAGGAGTGAGCACTACATTCTTGATAAAGCAAATCAGACTCAAATCATAATGGAGGATTTTTATATTTAAAATATGAAAGTTTTGATTGTTGTTTTTTACATTTGTTGCTCTATATTTAGTTGAATTTAGATTATATTAGTTCATTTTAATTGAATTTATAGTTATTTCATACATTTTTGGCATGCCCAATGGGACTTACCCATGTCTTTTCAATCTTTTTGTCTTCTTCTTTTGCATTTAAATAACATTGATTTTCTAGTTTTTGTTGTTTATGTCTATCTTTTGCATTTAATCGTATTTATTTGTGAGATGGTATGGCCTAAAGGTTACTGGCTTGGATTTTCTATTTAGTTGTACATTTTTATTACATAACAACAAATTTGGATAACTTTTCAACAAAAATGTAAGACCAAACAACAAAATTGTGCATGTTTTCTATGTTTTTGTACTTTTTGTGTTTTTCTAGCTTGGCAGAGTTTTTGTGTCAAAATAAAAATTTTGTGGAAGAATATAAAAATTGTTGTCTTACAATGAAATCCTTTTACTCTACAATTAAATCATATCTCTCTGTGGAATTTTCATCTCTATATGTAGCATTTTTTTCTGTCTGTAACATTTTCATTTCTACCCAGTGTTTTCATCTCATAGCATTTTCATCCATCTTCACAGTGAAATTATTGTTCTTCACAATGAAATCATTCAGTAAGCTTGTTTTTTTTTGTCTTTTTCATGCGTGTTCATTTTTTAATTTCATTTTTCTAACTTGACTGTGTAACAACATTTTTGTCATAGAAGCTTGTTTTTTGCTTGTTTTTCTTCGTTTTTCACTTGTTTATTACAGGTTATCTCATTTTTTAGCCGAGGTAAATAATCTAACACCTTGTTTTCAATATGATTTCTAAATGGAATCAATAAATAATCAACATAAAATCCAATTTTTCTTTTTGTTAACGTTCTTATTTTTGCTTTTCAATTTCATAGTAATTACATCACTTTTCTTTTTGTATCTTTATTTGTAATTATGATATATGTGTATGCTCTTTCCTTGGCATTACATTGGTAATGATACTTGGAAATCAGAAATGTTTTCACAATTTATCTATTTATCCAAGTGATATCCACGTATGTTATTTTCTTAGTGTTACACTGGTGATGAAACTTTGAAATCAAAAATGGGTGTTTACTTCTTTATTTTTCTTTTATTAGGGACTCTATCAATTATGGATTTCACCACCATAAGAGAGGCCAAACTCTATTTACCAATGGGGTATATAAATTGAAACTCAGCTATTTCAATTATCTAAATAGTTGTGTGTTTTAAGCACACCATGATGTGAGGGGCTTTCATGCTCTAATACATAGGGTTTCAATAGATGACTTGAGATCTTATATTGCTTATTATTAACAAATTAAGACCCATACAACTATTTTGGACATGTTAGGACAAGACCCAATAGTGTACATCCATATATCAATTTCTTTCATGATTTTATTCCTCCCTAGATAAGCTCATGTATACATTAATCCTAGGATTGCCTTTTTGTCATTCAACTTTGGTACATCAGTTAACGATTAGCACTAAGAAGAAACTTTACACACACCTTTGAAACTGAACTCAGTGGGCCATATAAATGGTAAGATCCTTAATGGTTAGTGTCATGAAACATTAGGCCAAAGCTAAGAGCACGGATGAGTGAGTGACAATGGAAAGCCCAAATAGTTTTTCACAACCCTTCATCCTAGTTTTAACCCTTTTTGTGCAATTTCTTGTCTGTTAGAGTAAAATTATTTATGATTTCCTTGTGTTTACCATGTGTTGAAAAATCCTTTTTTGTAAACAAATCCTTTTGATTTTAAAGGCTATGCTAAAAAATCACAACTTTCTCTCTAAAAGCTTAAAACTATTTAGTTAGAAATCAAAATTTTAGTCACTATGGTACTTTACTAGAGTCTAATTTCAAGTCTTTTTCATTATTGAGTCAAGCCTTTCCTTAGTAACATTACCCATTTCAAGAAGCACGGCTATGTGGAATAATCCCTTGACCAATTTCATCTCAAATCACAGTCCCAATAGTTCATATTATAACTTAGGATTCTATCCAACCAATTTTGATTCAAATGCATATTTGAATCAATGCCAAGTCAGTCACCAAGCCAATCCAAATTTGAGTTTGAATATGTATTCATCCTCATCCATCCATTAATCAAATCCAAACTTGAATAATCATTCAAGTTTTCCAAATAAACATTTCTATAGTAATCAAAATCAATCCTTTGATTTTGCATGTAGTTCACCCCAAAACCCAAAATTCTTCACCAATCCATCTATTTCCAACCTTATCATCAATATAAATCAAAATTTTGATTCACCTTCACCACCACTTTCAAATATATATTTTAACCAAAATCCATTCACTAGGCAAACCTAGATTCAATAAAATCCAAATATATTCCATTCCAATTCACCTTCCAACTCCTACACCCTTCAAAACTAACCTTTACAAATTCATCAAAATTAATCATTTGATTTTGCATCCAACCCATTACCAAACTACATCAAATCACATTTTTTCACAAACCCAACAAATTCAAGTCCATCAACCTTCACAAATTCATCTTTCCAAGACCAAGATACCTCTCTAAATATAGAATCCCAAAACATTACACATCAACATCATCTTATTTTCTAAAACCAAATAAGTCTTCCCTCTACTATTTAGAGCCTTTATTTTAACATCCCCTATCACACTAGCAAAGGGAATCCAATTCTATCACCTCTACTATCTAGTATCATTCTACCGCTAGAGTTATAACTTCAAAACTCCCAACCTATCAAAACCAGTACCATGCCTATTAAGAAAAAATCACTCCTTTAGGGGAACCATATGATGTATTATATCAATAATTGGTCACTACAAACCTAGTCATATATCCAAACACCAAATAATTTGAGCTAAATGTCCCAAAACCTAAGTGGTATAGACCTAGAGAATATTATGATTATCACAAAATTGAAGGTCATTCTATAAACCATTATATGAGCCAAGATCTGATTGATAAAGGTTACATCAAGATAGATCCAAGTGTATCCACATCTAAAAATCATAGCTTGAGGATGTGCCAAGATGTTTATCCTGAGCCTAATCAAGCCACACCACTTCCAAGTCAAGGTCATAATATTCCATCAATTTCCCAAGACCCCATTATTGACACATCAATTTTTAACCAATCCATAGCTGATCAACCTACCTTTACAAACCATGGATTACCATCCATTTGTTATTAAGAACTCATCTTTATTAAAGATCCAATATTTGATCAAAAACCTATCTTTGATCAAGATCCTATTTTTGACAAATATCCCATTTCTGACCTCCTATCTTGGACAAATGCTCCTTCAACCAACTTAGCCTATCACCCATTGTCCAACCACCGAAATCCTTATCACCTATTTAATCTCCCATAATCCTACAACATGCACCCCAAGTGATATAGGTACTTATAGATAAAATAATCCATGAGCAAGGAATTATTGAACCCATCCATTTTGAAGTAAATTCTAGACCATATAGCATTAGTCACAGACCATTTGAAAGTCAATGTAAAGATGTTAGTGGTAATTTTATAGTTTCTAAGGTAACTTCATCCATAATGAAAACATGATCCATTCATTGTCTCTACGAGGACTTTACTGCCATTACTCCTTTCCTAAAAATTACTAATCCTACTTTATTGAAAGCCAATATCCTACACCTTCTAATTGGGAACAAATATCTTACTTACAGTTAACTTCCTTCCATGATGATAAAATAATTGTAGACTTCCTATCTAGTCTCCTACTAGAAGAGCATCAAGAAACATTTGCATATTCTAAGGAACAACAAATATACCTCAATCAAAATAAATCTTGAAATCCATATCTAAAATTCACACCCCATAATGAAAAGCTCTTGGAGGCACTATCAAATGATCAAAATACAAATTTTAGTCAAAATCAAAATCAAATATTAAAAATAAAAAATATGAGTCCCTTAGTGAAAACATGTTTGAAGCACTATTGGACAATCCAAATCTAAACCCCAATCAAAATAATCAAGAAGAATACTTTAGTGAAAACCTTTTTATAGAACTATTGGAAGAGAAAATTAATATATCCTCTACATTAGCACAATTACAGTATAGATCTCTATCACAAGTTGAAGATATCATTAAAAAAGAATTGAATTCCCAAAATATCCAACTTGCATTTACTCCTAGTCTTGTTGAATGTAATATTGTTGCCAAATAGGGTGAAGTGAAAAGTGGTGTCACCTTGGGAAAGTACCATGATGAATACTAATGTTTGACATCTTATGTCATATAATCAGTTATCTACAAGTACCCTACACTTGGGAGCAAGCTCATTCTATTTCAATCCTATGCATTCTAAATAATCCCTCCATCCTTACCCATCCTAAAACATTTTTAATCCCATCCTTTTACCCTAAACCATCCATGGTTACTTATCCTAAGTTATCCTAAAGCATACTAACCCATCTTATACCTATCCAATCCATCCTAAACTCCTCCTCAACCAACATACACTATCCTTGAGTACCCTTACCTATTTTAATGCATCCATATCCATTTAATGCCAAACCCATCCAATAATTGCCATCATAAAACCATCCTTCTTCCCATTTTGATCTTGATAAGGAAGAGGAAACATCTTGAGACATGTTCTTAGAAACATCTTGATGTATCCTTGCAATATCATTTTGATAACTAGACACTTGGTTCTTACCTCATGTGTTCCCTAGAGATTATCATATTAATTCTAATCCATTCATATTCATCCATACTCTATATATAATGTATTCATTCCATCCCCCTACCACTCACTCTTCGGTTCTAGAATATGGTTTTCCCTTTGTTGTTATTCCTTGTATGTACACCTATAAATCCATAAAAAAATCCAAAAAAATAAAAATAAAATTACAAATCTCCAACAAAATCCAAAAAAAATCATTACAACTTCAACAAAATCCAAAAACATTATAAACTCCAACAAAATAACCCAAAAAAAATAGAAAATCCAAACAAAATCCAAAAAATCAATCAAAAAATGTCCCTTGTCCTTCCCTTATATGGATTACTCATCAGACAGTTCATCATTGTCAAAAATAGCATATGCCAAAGGGTTATACTTTAGCCAAGGACATCCAAAATGGTCATTTGATTACTTATTTTAGTCATTTGCTTACTTATTTGAGTCATTTACTTACTTGTTTTAGTCATTTGCTTACATGTATGTATAGTTATTTACTTTCTTTTAAATCATGATTGTTTACTTGCTTCTACAATATTTGTTTACTTCCATGTTTGTTTTACTTACATCATTTTCATTATTGCAAACATCTCTTTTTATCTTCTCTTTATTGTTGTTTTTTGTGTCTAGATCACTTTGTACATTACTAATGGTGTTATTATGATCTTTCATATCATGATGCACTAAGTTTTATTTTTGTGAATCTATTAGTCCTTATGTGTATTAAATGATAGTCATCAATGTTTTTCTAGAATATTGATTCATATTGTCATGAGCAATATCAAACATCAAGTTGTTCAACTCTTGGTTGGAATTATTTTTAGAAATCCAATGTAAAGAATGAAATAAATACAAGACAAATATCAAATCATCTCACATTCTCAAAGAAAGCATATGTGTGTCATATTTTTATTCAATCCATCCTTATCTCATCCATGTTTTCGAATCATTTTATCCATCATCATTAATCCATGTAGATGATTCATTTATTTGTTAATGCTTGCATATCAATCATCCATAATCATTTCCTAATTTGTCTATTCAATCTCCCACACTTGTTGATTGGGACCAATGAAATCACATTTTCCATCCTTTTTCCATCATTCAATTATAATGTGTAATCATTAAATTAAGTATAGCATACATGGGTCAATATTACATTACACCATCACTTCTCTTCCCATTTTTGGGAGAACTACATCTGGCCTGATATCCCCACTCAGACTTTGTCCATGGTGGATTATGTAAGAAATGCTTAGAGACATGGGGTCTTTAGGGTTAGTTTGGCCATTGCCTCCACCATCATCCATCCAATTCATTTCATCCATATTTTCTACTATCATTTAATCAAAGTTATATATCTCCTTATCAATTTTACAAATATTAATTTTGTAAATCTCTATCACAAATTGGATAATCTATATTTTTCATTTTCTGGCATGTGGCTTACCATCATTAGGATATATCATTCCCACATTCACTCTTGAGACCCTTGCATCCAAAATTAAAATCCAAGCATGTAGTCCATAAAGTGGGATATGTAATCTTCCAATATCTTTTCTAGCATTTAACTGCTAGGGGTAAATCATTTTACACATACCCTCTAAAATTTTCCAAACACTATTACTAAGACAAGTATATATATTTTATGATAGTTTTCTCTTTTATATCCCTCCATAATTCTCATTATTCATCCATTTTCAAATTTATAGAACCAATAAATCAATTTATTTTGGATTGTATTCAAATTCTTGCAATCATTTATTAGCATAAAATCCATAATCATTTGCAAAATCAATACCTTTTTTTATTTATAGATCTGTAATTTATTATTGTTGGCATATATGATTCCCACACCTACTCAATTAACCCCTGAGTCATTAGCAAACAACAATAAGTGTGCAATCTCCAAGTGGTTAAAATTATTGATTTTCAAATCAAAGTTCTAGTTTTAATTAACTAGGGCAACCCTTTTACGTTATCAAGATCTTGAATATTTGACATCAGTCCTAAAATAACTTGAATTTACATTCATCCATTTCACTATTTCCTCTTTTCCTTAATTTTGACCATTTATCCATTTCTCGCACAAACCCTCGAGGGGGAATCATCACACTCATTTTCATTCATTCAGGGGCAAATTTTTGCTTTTCTATCATCAACATTCTACTTCTTCTATTCTTTGAAATAGTATTGATTCACAACACCATTTCAAAGAGGGGAAAATATAGACACTTAAATTTCATTAATGTCAAAATGCATCTAAATTTATTAATAATTATTCTTAAATTAATAATTAACATTTCTTCTTAAAATCAAATAATTGATTAATTCAAACATTTTGAAAAAGTCAATTATGCACCTTTTAATCTTTATTTTAATTATTTAATTCATTGATTTTCCACCTATCCAAACCTCTCCCACCTTTCTCTCCCTCATCCCAACCAAATCCATAAAATTGTCCACCTCTTATGATTCCTCCTCTAAGTTGTCAAGCCAATTGACTACGTCAACTAACCAACCCCACTTTTTCCTCAACTAGCCAGGGTTTACACTAAGCTAAAAATGACCATTGGAGAATAATTTATAGAAGATTATAATTATCATAGAGTGAGCACGAACATCCTTATACCAACAAGAGTTAAATTAATTTTTCTATTTTTATCTCTATTTTGTGATCTTGTTTACTATGTTATTCTCCCCCTAGCTTGTAGTCAAGAGTGTTTAGTTCTAATGTATTTTTATTCTTAATTTTTTTATCATTTGGAATAAAAAGGAAATAATCATCATTTTTTTTGCTCTTAAAATTCCTAAGATAAAATTTATTAATAGAATATAGAATTCCCAAAACATAAAGTAAAATAGATTTAATAAAAATTATAGAAGTATTCCTTTGAGCTTCTAATTGAGTATGAATAATTTGAAATTTTTGTGATAATAACTAATGTGACATAAAAATCCCTAGAAATTTTTAAGGCATTTAATTTTTGCTCAATGCATCCTCAATTTTATTAAATCCACTTTAATCCCATTAACTAATATAATGTGCTCAAGGGAATACCTCTATAGTAGGAAATTATCACTTGGAGTATTTTTCATATATTTGATTATTACCTTATCTAATTAATTTGAATAGTGCCTTAGAATAACATATAAATAACCAATTCTTAAAATTATTGTAATAATTATAAGGAGACATGAATGCAAGATCTATATGATCCTACATAAATTTGCACACAGTATAGTAAAAAATGAACTCGACATACTTGAATGTTTCATTTCTAAATTAACTTCAAAATTTGAATGAAATCACTCAAATAATGACAATAAAAGAAATATAAAACTATTATAAAAATTTCATTCATAAAAAATATCTTAATCTAATTTTAAATATTTTACAATATTACCAAAAACATTTTTATATGTCCCGCATTCAATCTAAAAACCAAACATTTAATTGATGTAGTTTTTAATAAAAGTTTAGAACACGAATCTTTGAAAATTGAATTCTCCCTATGAGCTCCACCATCTATCAAAAAATAATTGTAAATAATGAAAACTATAAACACACCCTAAAGAAAACCTAAAAACAATTAAGAGACACAAACATGTGAAAGACATAATACAAACTATTAAATTCCTAATTTAACAAAAGATCAAAATGAAAGCAAGCTTAACCAAGTTGTAAAAATAACTACATATATTTTTCTTGGAGGAGAAGAAAGGCATCTTTGGTCAAGTGGAGAATATTTCAACAAGTTAAAGTATTCAATAATACATCTGATTATCATGGAAGATGCATTAGATATGGCATGTCAACTTAGAGTATTTCCTTTTGTTGTAAAAGATTGTATTCTTCATAATAGATCAAACTTGGCATAAAGATTTATCTCTACTAGTATATTTTTTTGATGAAATATATCTATATATTAACAATTATATAATATACAAATAATTCAAAAAAAAAAGTAGTATGGAAACATGCCTCAATGCTAGACTAGGTCAAGCCTATGAATAGGAAAGCAAAAGCAAAAATCACTAGGCCCCACCTAGGAATAAGTCACATAGTGACCATCATTAGTCAGGTTGACTATCATCAGTTGGGATAGCCATCACCAGTTTACTGACCATCACCAATTTAGATAACCTTCATGAATTGTGATAACTGTAGCCAGTCTTATATATTTTTAGGAAACTTTAGAAAGAGTGTTGTTCAGTTAGTAGAATGGGTATAACAAAATGATGGGGGTCTATTCAATATCTAGGAAAGGGTAAATGATAGATAGTCTGGATTAGATAAATGGTCAAGTTTGGTTTAGGTAGAAGTGTTAAATTGAAACGACGTAAATGAATATATGAAAACAAATACTTAGCTTTGAGATTGGTTGAAGATGTTTCTGAAGCTTGGAGGAATTTTGGCAAAGGTTTAGGTCTCTTTTGTTGATGTTGAGTTGCTGGAAGAAACCTAGATGTTGAAAATCTTGAATACATGTATGCTTGATAACCTTTTTTGGATGTTAGTTTATGGATTATCCTCCCTTTCTTCACTTCCTCCTCTCCTTTTTATAGGATGAAGCTACTAAATGAGTAGGGGGAAGTTGTTAATTAGGTAGAGGAAAAAGATGCTATTTAGGATGCTTTAAAGTTCATTATCATCACAATAAATAAGTTACTAAATCATGACATGCTTATCTTGTACATAGCTAGAAGTGGCTTTAAAGTAGGCTAGGAAACTTGATCGACACTGGTCAAGCTAACTGACACCAGTTAGGATGATCAACACTAGTCGAGGGCCTAAGGCAAAATGAGTGAAAATTAATTTAAAAGAAGGTGGATTAAAAAGTTCAAGTTAGTAAATTAATAAATGGGCTAAGTTAACTAGGTGGTCAAATGGTTCCAAGGTCAGTTGAGGGTTCAAGGCATGGGTTTGACATCAAAAATTGGCCAAGGTGCAGTTTTCAAGTGTTTACATTTTACCCCTTTTTGTTATATAGCTTTGGTTCGATAAGCTGTAGAAAAAAATGAATATTTTATTAGTCAAGGTTTGACTACCCCAAGTATTAATGGAGGTATTCCCCCTTAAATTGGGAATCAATGAGGCAAAAAAAAATTGAGTCAGGGTTTGATATATGGTGAATTGGGAATCATGAGGTGGATGACATGAAAATGTTGGGCATTTGAGATGCAAACATGTGCATAAAATGTGACTAAGTGTGATATTCAAAATCACACAAAGACTAAATTTGGAAATGTTGGTAAAAATAAGGTTGGGGTCTAGGCATATGTGATAGGGTAATCAATCCACGGTGTTGGTCATAGCTAATCGAGTCATGTTTATCAAGTCATCTAGACATGGTCAATGTTTTCATGGGTATCTGAGGTAGGAAGTTTTCCCTATAAAAACACAAATGGTTGGGTCATGCATGAGGTGGTTATAAATTAAACAACATGTCAATGTCATTGAATGCAATCAAAATGACTAAGGTAAGGTTAGCACAAAATATGCAAATAGGTTGGTTCAAAAATGGCCAATGTCAAGAAGGGCATGGTCAAATGGGTTGGAAGGGGATGTCCAAGCTAATTATAGATTCACTAGGTAAGTGGATGTTTCCTACATATTTCCATGCATAGGAATCCAAAAATAACTTTACCAAGGTTTTCTTGGTCTAAGGTTGGTGGAGAAAGGGTGATCTCCAATAGTTGTGGGAGAAGGTAATCCCCAAAGGTTGACTGGTTGAGGGAGAATAAGTGACTCCCTGATAGGTGGTCTAGGTGATAAAAATATCCCAAGGTAAAGTCACTAGGGAGCAAAGAGGGATTTATGAATTCAGCCATGCCCCAAGAATTGTTAGTTGTTAGGTGTTAGTTGTCAGTGGGTGAAGAGGTTAAGTTAGAGATGGTGGTTCAGGTGGAATGTCAAGTTATGGTTGATTTATTTAGTTTAAATGTTAGTTTTATTGATTGAAATAGGTAAGATAAATGGTTGATTTGGTTCGCTTGCTTGGTTAGGTTGGTTTCTTGGTTTGCTGGGTAAGGTAGGATGGAAAAGTTGTGGCCATGTTCTTATAAGGGATTGAACCAAAGGTAATGCTATAAAGTAGCTATCAAATAATTGTGTATCTTTGGTTTTGGTTGAGGTTAGGTTGGCCTTGAGTGAGGTATTATTGGTTGGAAGTTGATCTAGTGAAGGTTAAAGTAGAATAAGTTGATAGGTTGATAGGTTGATAATTATGTTGGTTGGTTTGATTGGTTAAGGTTGATAAGGTTGGTTGAGATGAAATTGATCCAATAGAAGGTGAAGTGGATAAGGTTGGTTTTTTATTTATGATTTATGAGATATAGACTCAATAGCTTTAGGCATGTAATGTTTAGAAGATGGATATATGAGGATGTGATAGAAACACGATTTTGATTAGATAGTGTAAATGATGGTTGGTTCATACAAAATTGATGATGTGTTTATTCATGATCATGAATATGTGAGAGATGGTTTTCGATGATGTTGTTTATGATTAGATTATAGTTTATATATTGGAAGATGGTTATGTGATAGATGATGTAAGCATTGTTTATTGATAATATTGTTCATAGGTAGGATAATGTGATAATGTGGCTCCTAGATAGGATTTTATATGATGATGTTTTGGAATTATTGTAGGGATGATGTTGATGATGTTTTATGATGATAATATTATGTTATGATGTTATAATGTTTTGATGTGATTATTTATGATTGATGGTTCTTGGATTTATGGTTTTATGGTTCATAATGTTATTATCGCATTGATGAGAATGATGTTTAAATGTTTGTATATGATAGGGGACCATAATGAAAGCACATAAATTAGACTTAGGTAAAAAACTAAATGTGAGAAAGAGATAAGAGTCATGAGACATATGTCTACATAAACTAATTAATAGAGGGCAAGGAAAAGGCATGATGTTTTTGGTTGACAAGGACCTAAAAAAAGGAAACCATAGTTGGATTGACTTAGTGAACGTAAGCCTATCGATTGTTTTGCATGATCATGATTTGATTGAAAAAGAAGGTGTCTTGATCACTTTGCATCAATAAATCTCATAGTCCCTTGATTTTAGAGAGGGTATGAAGGGAGAGTAGGTGATAGGTAAATGGTTGAATGGGAAATGGGTGATATGGTAATCTAATGTGGGTTAGCTTTCCCCTTCTATAGGTGACTAAAGAACCATAATTGACAAGTCCATGTCCTAATAGAGTATGTATATTGATCAATGTGGGAAGTCTAAAAATGCCACATATAAGAGTCGATCGTGGCTTATTTGCTTTGATTTGGGCATAGGGTTTGTTACTTTTCTTCATTTTATAGGTTGGTGAATCTGACCGATGTGGGAAGATTTAAATGATTATTGAACTTAGCCATCATTCAAGGGATTGGTCCAAAATTAGATTTTTATAGTTGTCCTTCAAGCGAGCAATCTATTTTTAAGTAACTATTAATATTGGGTAGCTATCCTTTAAAGGGAGCAGTCTATAATGCTAGAGATGTGGATCCAATTGATATTTTAGAATCCTAAATGATTTTGAATGATAGAGTTAGACATGGACAAGTCTACTTAGGCTTGTAGGTCTACCCTTATGGAGGAAAGACTTATTATCACGAAAGGTTAATGATAGATGAAGGAAGGTGGTTTGCGAGATAAATGATTATGGCATTCTATTTTATTAGAGATGAAAAGTATCCATGAGAACCATGTCATGGGTAGAGCCATCATATCCATGCTTAAGATTAGGATATAACTATGATAGATAATCACATGGTCCTATGTTGTAATCAATTATCCCCAAGAGGTGAAGGGATATGTAGGTGAAGGTAAAAATATTATAAACCAAGTGATAATCTTAAGTAAGACACAAGGGTGGATGTGATCTTACTTTAACAAAAGAAAGGACGTAGATGCAAAGCATTGAGAGGCTTAGGTTATGGTTTGCCTTCAAGAGAGGACAAATGATAAGCTCCTGATCCATACTTATGGGTTATGATGTAGGGTCCAAGAAAATTGAGATCAAATATAGATTAGATGTCCCCCAATTACTTTTTGACACTTGATTAGATGTGAAAAATATTTGGATTGATAAAAAGGGAAAGGTGGGCTAGGTGATGGTTTGGTGGAGAAAAATAATCTCCAATGATTTGGGGGGAGAAGTTGACTCCCAAATAGGTAAGTTGGTATCCAAATGAGTTTCCCCAACTTGGTATATCACTTGGTTTTTGGTTTGGCTAATGAATAAGGTACTCTTGAAATGTGGGGTGATGTAGAAAGGTAATCTCTAATAGTTCAAGGTTGGTTGGTTAATAGGTTTGGTTAATATATTGAGACAAAAATTCCAAGGGTTAGTTTGGTTAAGTTTGAAGATATGGTTTGGGTTAATAAATGGTGAAATACTTATGGAGAAAAAGTTCCCCCAATTTAAGGTGGAAAAAAAATCCCAAGGCAAGGTATTAGTTAATAAAAGGGTTTTGGGGGGGGTGAAGATGAATTCTTCCACGTCCCAAAATGGGTTGTTAGTTGTTAGTGGTTAGTAGGTCAACTTTGTATGTGGTGGTTTATGTGGGATTTTCTTTAGTACACCAAGACTAAGAAAATATTTGTGGACCTAATTTAGGTAGGTTAGGATATATTTGGTAGGTTTGATAAGTTGATCTTGGTTTGAGTTGTTAGATAGGTTGGTTATGGTTAAGTTAAAAGGTATGTTTATTGTGGTTGATTGATTTAGTGTAGAGGTTGGTTTGATTGATTGATTTGGTTGAGTTGGTGAAGTTGGGTGGATGGTTTTAGGCAAGCTTAGGTTGATGGTAAGTTCAGTTGGGTTAATGGTAGGTTTGGTTTGGTTAAAGGTAGATAAGGTAGGGCTCAAGGTTGGGTTGATGGTCAGTTTAATGGTTGTTAAATTTGGGTTAATGGTTGGTTCCACAATATTGGTAAGTGGAAGAGGTAGGTTGATTGGTTCCACATGGATGAGTGAAAAGGGTTGGTTGGTTGGTTCCACATGGGTGAGTGGAAAAGGTTGGTTGGTTGGTTCCACATGCGTGAGTGGAAGAGGTTTGTTGATTAGTTCCACATGGGTGAGTGAAAAATGTTAGTTGGTTGGTTCTACATGGTTAAGTGGAAAAGGTTGGTTGTTTTCTTTGATTTAAAAAAAAAGGTGTGAAGATTCTACTTGTTTAACAAGTGGTTTATTTAAGGGTTGGAGAAGGGTTTTCTTAATTATAGGTTCACTGAGGACCAAATCAAATGGATGGGCCTCATTATGTTGAAGGATTTGATCATAGGTTTCCTAAAAAATGAGTGAAGGAAGAGATTCAATGATTTATTCCTTGAATATATTCAAGGCTAAGTTGGGGGGAACATGGATAACATCCTTTGAAACCTCCTTGTGATCGATAAGGTTTTGAATGATCATCTTAAAAGAGCCACATTTGTCTATGTCATGCCCATATGTGCGATGATATGTACAAAATTAATTTTCTATAAACCAAATTGGATTTGGAAGAAAAATATTGATGGGTTTGATTTGAATAAGGTTAA
This sequence comes from Torreya grandis, assembly GCA_037957365.1. Classification (NCBI taxonomy): domain Eukaryota; kingdom Viridiplantae; phylum Streptophyta; class Pinopsida; order Cupressales; family Taxaceae; genus Torreya; species Torreya grandis. The sequence continues at coordinate 487,576 of JARHVA010001441.1, forward strand.
TGATAGAAGTTTTCAATAATTTTTCAAAGATTGAGGCATATGATTCCCACAGGGGGTATATTTCCTAGGAAGAGGGTGCACCAATAGCTTTTGATTTTATGAACTAATTGGTTGGTTTGATGAGGCTTGTTGGTTTGATAGGTTTGGTAGGTTTGATATATTAGGTAGCTTTGATAAGTTAGATAGGTTTGGTTGGTAGTTGTTGTTTTGATTTTATAAATTTGATAAGTTTGGTAAGGTTGATAAGGTGGGTTGGTTTGATTGGCTTGGTTGCATTGATAGATTGATAGGTTGTTTGTGTTGATAGGTTGATGGATTGATGGTTTGATAAGTTGAGGTTGATAAGTTTAGTTGGGTTAATGGATATGATTGTTGGTGTAGGTGGCCCAAGGTTTGGGGTGATTGATATGATAGATATTGGTAGGTTTTTAGTTGGGTATGATGATGAAAAAATGGTCGTTGATAGGGTTATCATTAGTTTTAGTTGAGGTTTGATTGGTTATCAGCGACAGTTGATGGGTGATAGATATAAAAAATAGATGATTCTAATTTAATGATCCAGTCTATTAACATTGTAACTAGCTCAAGTGGTAGTTGATGGTTTATTGGTTGCTTAGAGTTGAAGTTTGATGGGATATAGGTAAGGTTGGGTTGATTGTAAGTAAGGTAGGGAGCATGAGTGGCTCGTGATGCAAGGTAATACTTTAAGGCAAAATGATTATCTTTTAGTAATTTAGAAAAGCTAAGATCTCTAGGGAAGATTATAGGGAGGGTTTCCACTAAATGAGGTAATGGATGCAAGATGGTGAAAGGTAGGCCCTTGGTTGGTTTGATTCCTCAATAGTTGTCTAGTATAGACCATGAGAGGAAATAGGAGATAAAATGATGGAACACACACCTTAATCAAAGAGCAAGCAAAAAAAAGGAACTCAAAGAAATCAAACATACACTAAAGTGCATTTAACAACCTAGGGTTTTTTTTAAATCACTTTTGGCTTATTTTTTAGAGAATGTGAAGAGGAAATTTGGTTTGTAGATCAAGTACTGAAGAGTAAATCTAAGGTTAGTTTTAGGTTATGTTTAGGTGCTCAAGAGATAAAATTTGTATTAAACTTCAGTATGTGGCTTGGTATTGGGGCTTACTTCCTTACTTCATGGTCCCACAATAGTAAGAGTGTTAGGTGTTTGGCCAAAATTTACCAAATTTCAATGTTTATACTCAGCTAGAGAGTTGAGTTGGCTCTCCCCTTGGTAATGCCCTCCAAGTAGGATTTCTAGGAAAGGGTAATGTTTATCTCTCGGTGATGAAATCCTAGTTGGGCCTTATCTTAGGTATGTTTTGATGTGCTAATTAGTTATGTGGTTTAACTACAGTGTGTGATAACAAGTGTCAAAGATATAATTAATTACTTTTCCCTCTAAGTTACTAGATGAACTAAGACAAACAATTAATCAATGTATGCAAGAGTTTTATTTTAAGCCCAAAAAGAAATTTTCACATTTCATTTGATGAGAAAACAATAAAATAATAAAAAGGGAACTAGGTCCCACTAGGCATGCCAAAATGTTATACTCAAATTTTTGCTTTTCATTTAATGTGAAAGAAGAGATAAAACTGAAAGAGAAGGGTGTGTAAAGAAATACCTAGTAGAAAATATGTGCGTGATCTAGACGATGTAAGAACTCTTCTTTGGCTAGGGAAGAATACTTGCAATAAAATAAGGCTAAAGAAAACTTGTTTTTTAAACAAGTACATGGGTGGATTGCCTAGCGGGAGCTAGATCCAACATAGTGTGAACTATTTAGAAGGTTGTCAATCCACATTCTTGATGCAAGTTAATGTTTGATAAAAAGGAAAGTTGCATAACATGAAAGTACTAGATCTAAATAAATAAATACTTTTCAAATGAAATGATAGTGTTCTAATAAAATAACATTAAGGTAAATGATAAATTATTAAAGAAGTGTTTAGGTCAGGTTAGGTTGTTGTTTCTAGTCTATGAGGTGATAGGGGCCAAGAAAATAGGGTTTTGGTTGAGGTGGGAGGTTTATTGTTTCTTGTTGGTTTTTTGTCACACAGTGACCATCACTAGTCAGGCTGACCATCATCGATTGGGCTAACTATCACCAGTTTATTGACTATTGTCGATTTAGATAACCGTCACCAGTTGTGATAACTATAGCTGATTCCTATAGATTTTTGGGAAACTTCAGAGAGAGTTTTATTCAGTTTGTAGAATGGGTACAATAGAATGTTGGGTGTCTATTTAGGATTTGAGAAAGGGTAGATGATAGATATAGGGTATGGATCAGATCAGTGGTTAGGTTTGGTTTAGGTAGAGGTGTTAAATTGAACAAAGTAAATGAATAAATAAAAACAAATACTTAGCTTTGAGATTGGTTGAAGATGCTTATTAATCTTGGGGGAATTTTGGTAGAAGTTTAGATCTCTTTTTACTGATATTGAGTTACTGAAAGAAACCTGGATGTTGAAAAGCTTGAATACTGATATCCTTGATAACCTTTTCTAGATGTTGATTTATGGATTGCCCTCCCTTTCTTCACTTCCTCCTTCCCTCTTTTTTATAGGATGAAGTTATTAAATGAGTAGGGGGAAGTTGCTAGTTAGGTAGAGGGAAAACATGATATTTAGGACGCTTTAAAAAAATTTAGCATCATAATAAAGAAGTTGTTAAATCATGCCATGCTTATCTTATACATAGTTGGAAGTGGCTTTAAAACAGGTTGGGAAACTTGACCAGCACTAGTTAGGCTCACTAGCATCGGTCGAGGGCCTAAGGCAAAATGGGTGAAAATTAGTTTAAAATAAGGTATATTAAAAAGGTCAAGTTATCAAATTAATAAATGGGCTAAGTTAACTAGGTGGTCAACTAGCTCCAAGGTGGGTAGGGATTCAAGGCCTGTGTTCGACATCGAAAACTAGCCAAGGTGCAATTTTCAAGTGTCTATAGGCTGAGTATGGAAAATTATGAAAGGCAATAATCAATGTATAAGAAAACATGAGATGGCGATACAAATAATAGACCTACAAATGATTTAACCATTTTCATAGTAATAAAAAAGAATTTAAGATCAATCCTTATTCTACTTATGTAAGAAACTCAATATAAACTCTTTGAAAATAATATTTCTAGATTTATATATATATATATATATATATATATAAGAAATTCAATATAAATATAAACTCTTCTACTTATGTAAGAAATTCAATATAAACTCTTTGAAAATGATATTTCTAGATTTGTTTATATATATATATATATATATATATATATATATATAATCAATGAAATTAATAAACCTATTAATAAATATATATGTTATGATATCTTAAAAAATATTATAAATAATACACATCTATCAATTTAATTGTTAAATAATTGATAATACATTTCTAAAAAATAATTTTATTAAGAATAATCTATATTATTTAATTTATTATTATATTAAAACCAATTTTTATATTCAAATTCAATTTATGATATAATTTAAATTTCCTATCTTTTTAATATATTATTAAGACTATCTTATAGATTAAAAATTAAATTGAGGATATGTTTCCCTTAAAATGTCTAAACACCTTAGAAAGTCCAGAAATATTAGTTGTAAGGGAAAGTCTAGTTATGTTGCCCTTGTAGCTAACAAATTTATGGCGGTTCAAGTATTTTTCTCATATATAAAACTTGTCTATTTGATTGATTTCTTCACTCACTCATAAAAATATTCCCAATTTCTCTGTTATATATTTCATAAAAACATGCTCAAATGTACACATTACATTGGCACCATTACATTTAGGTGCCATGATTTTTGCATCTATAAATTGTATTGCATAGTTTTTTATGTTCAAATGGATGCATTACATTGAGGTGCTATAATTTTTGCATCTATAAATTGTATAGTATAGTTTTTATTTTTCTCAATAATTTTCTAAGATTGGATTGTTGTTTATCTTTTTGTGGGATGAGTTTTTAATTTAATTATTAGTTCACATTATTTTTAATCTTGTAATTGTTTAGTGCATGAATAATTATAGAAGAGCGCACACAACAGACAAGGATATTGGTCTATGCAACAATAAAAAATAAAATGGGTATCACAAATAAGAGGAAGGTCCATGTGAAGATGTAAAACACAAATTAGGGTGTAAGTTATAGGAATGTTACATTGAATTTGCATTTTATTTTTTATCTTATGATTGCTTGGTGCATGAATAACTATGGATGAGTAGTGCACACAAGAGACGGATTCACTGGGTTATGTATCAGTGGAAAATAGAATAGGTAGCACAATTATGAAGAAGGGATGTGGAGAGGCAAAATGAAAATTAAGGTGCAAGAAATAAATAAAATTAGAATTTAATATTTAAGAGTATTCAGGTTATATATGTTTTTTAATTGATTGAATCATAGTTAGGTAAATTTTTTACTTGTCGATCATCAATTTTTTATGGTATATTTTACATTATTTTTTCTTAATGTTCGTTATTAAACGTGAACACACTCACTCCATTACAAAGCACCACCACCCCAAAATGTCATTGTAGAACGTTTTTCAACATAATTAATGTTGGTTGTTAAAATTCAATACACTTACTCCATTACAGCCCATCACCACCACAAATACTATTGTACAATGTTTATTAGAGTAAATATTCAAGATATAACACCCATGAAAAATAAATCAAAATTAATTGCATGGAGAAGTGGATGAATCTCAAGGTAGACAAATGATAAATCTAAAGGTTTTCATAAGAAAATGTGGATGATGAAAGACAATGAAGGGTCTCATTTGAAAGAAAAGTGTTCCAATAAAATAATAATATAATAAAATTAATAAAATGTACAAAAGCATGACAAAAACACTACAAATATATAGCTTTTACTATATAATTATGTGTCTACACGTGCCTTGCCCACAAAAACACTACAACTATATAGCTTGTACTAAAATTATATGTCTACATCTATTTTAACACCAACTATGAATCACCCTACACATTTAAACATTGTATCCCATATTTGGCACCCAACCTAAGCCATATAATAAATTCCTTGTATTCATTGAAACTTTTTGTGTACAAAAAATCCAAATTAAATGAAAACCTATGGTCCATTAGGGGCTATAAAACCATATTAGTTTTAAACCCCTATTTTGATCATGTTCCATCAAATTACATTCCACATATCTGATGGGTCTATTTATCTAAAAAATTTGGTAGAGAATATGTGTTTTCCAAAAATAATTACAAAGTTTTTTTTTGAAAAAATCATGATGTTAATACCACTATATAATAGCTTATTTAAAAATTTAATAGGATCTTCAATTACATGTAGCATCCTCTTCTATCTACATAATTTGACATTTTCTAAAATTAGAAGACATGTACATATGAATGTTTCCACTTGACGATGTAACCCATTTTATTAATAATAACATTCTCCACCTAGGGAGTAGTCTACAATTGCAATATCCATTACAAGAAACTTCACTAGGAAGTTAACCGACTAGGAATCTAACCAACTACAAAATTAACCCTTTGACATGTTATATTATATGCACTTCTCTTAAATCCTTTGTAAAACATTACCATAGGAAGTGGATATATTGATATCAAATTCACTCTTTAGTACCAATGGCATTATATTTTTGGAGGAAGTTGAGTCCAACATATGATTGTGTAAAAACCATCTATTTACAAGTAGGGAAATATAAAATGGTTGAATGTTAAGTTGAATTTTAACAAGGGACATTCCTAGGTATACTTGGGGTGGATATTTATCTTCAAATTCATTGATGTTAGATGGATTAACAACTTTGTTTTCTTTTGGTATTGGAATATAGACACTTAAGTATGCATAAAATCTATTCTTATGTTGTGATCTCAATATTTCAATGATAAGAACATGGATTTTCAGTCAATTCAAACATGTGTTGTATCATAAACATTGTAAAACATGTGCCATATCATAAACATTGTAATTAAGTATTAGGTTTATAAAAGGCAATGTGACATCATTGGTGTTGTGTATGTAAGGGGTCAATATATGCTTTATAATTTTTCCCCTTTTTTAGGGAGTTTTGATAGGAAATACTAATAGATAATGCAAGATCTTTTAATATCTTGGGCTCTTAATTTTCATTATTTCCTTTGGGTGATCTTGGTTCAACAACAAAACTAGTAAGTAGATGCATTTTAAATTTAGATCTAGGCATATATTTTATCCACTTAACATCCTATGGTGGGATTAAATTATTTTCAAATCACACATTTTATTTGTATAGGCATGGAAAACAATCTGATCATTTTACATTTTTGTAACAATAGAAATTATTTTATTCTCATATTTTTTTAGAACAATGATTTTAGGGATACACAATCCTTCTTTATTTTCCATATTATTTATTTTACTTTTCAAGTTGTAATCACTCTTAACTTGGACAAGAAAAATATTGGTCAAGGCTCAGATATATTCATTTAATGGTGTACCTCTCTTATATTTATTAATCATTCTCTATCTAAGCTAATCAAATTCATATGTAATAAATATATAAGATTATACCATGTTAATTGAAACATATTCAAAATCTAACAAGTGTATGGACCTTCCATCATTTGTCTTGCTTTCTTTCACTTCCTCTTCACCACACTCACTATCTGACCTATGGCACATTGGGCATGAGGCATGAAAAAAGTTTCAAACTAGTCAAATTCATGATACTCACACCTCTTCCACATTATTTTTAATAGGATCAAGGGTGTCCCTTTCCAATAGTCTATATTTAGGGCTTATTTTCACAAATAAATGTCTCTTGCCTTTGCCTTGACCATGGCCCTTGTCTTGATCTTGTACATCATATCTTGGTTAAGGACATCATTTGAATAATAAATATTATTTTTGGCTGAGGGAATACCCTTTTCATTCCTTTATACTTTGTATCTTATATCTTTAAGATCTTCCATAAAATTTTCTATGTTCTTATCTTGTTTAAAGGCTTGTTAATATATATTTTTAGTCATGAAAACTCAAATTAATCTCACCTCTCTCAAAATATTTCTTAGTGGCTTTGATATTATTATCAATATTCATGGCCATCATGTAGGTTTTCCTTTGATTTTTGGGTTATTATGCATGAAATAGAAAAAAAGTTTAGATTCAAAGGAATCATAGTAAGTCACTAAACACATGTATTCATTAGGTCTCAAATTATTAGGCACTCTTAGCATATTATTGACAAAACTATTGTTAAACCCTTGAACACTCTCATTATCATGTTTTATAATGGTAGTGAGGTCACATATATAGAAAATATTGGTTTTATTTGTGACCATAATGGATTTTCAATAACCTCTTGAATTCATTCTGAGAATTAATACTTTATTCTTAAATCTTATTGTACCAACCTCCAACTCTTAGCATCACAGCTTCAGCTCTATGTCACAATCTAATGAAAATTTTTAAGTGATCTTACCATGATATTGCATTATTACCCTAAAAATTTTGGATTCTCTTCTTTAAATAATCAAGGGATATGTTAGGAAACATAGGAATACTTAAAAAATCAATCTTGGTGTATCTCAACAATCTCATTGCAAGACAAGTATGTTGCAATTTTTTCCAATGTTTTAGATTATTAGCTTCATTCTACAAATGTGAGTTTAAGTTATTGTTATTTTTATTCATGTATTAATCATATTATTTTCATGTCTATTAACAAATATATTTTTTTTATTTTTCATAACATTTTGACAAACTTGACCCAATGCTTCAAGAGACTCAAGGATGTTTTTGGTATCGAACCCAAAGCTTCTTCCCCCTTCAAATATCAAAGGTGATCTAGTATTTGAAAACCCTTCTTATTAAATATAGGTACACCTAACATGGGAAATGATTGAGATGCTTTTTTTTTTCAAATAAGGGGTATTTGAAAAAGCTTAAGCTTATGCTAGTATCCTATCATTTAACCCCTAGGTAGATGTCAAATAAAGGAAAATCCTTGACCTAAGTTGTTTTATCCCTTTATGAATATTTGGGATTGTTTGAATATTTTGAGAAAAAGTGTCCTTCACTAATGTTTTTAAACCTTATACTTTCATATTTTTTAGAAGGGCAGATAAAGTTATTTCTAACAAAATTTAGAGTGACAGAAGATAAATGATAACCTAAAGATCTAACAAGCTTCCAATTAGGTTGTTATTTTCTTTAAGGATTTCCTTTGGGTTGGAAAATTATTGCTATAGTATTTTAGTAGGGTCTAGCTTGAAATATGACCACAGGCCCTCAAAATTGGTAGAATGATGCATCAACAAGGTATTTTATTGTGCTATAGCATGCACCTTTTATCTTAAATATTTTGTTTGAATTAGGGAAAGTATTTATAGTTACTTTGAGTTCCATACCACTAGAGTCATCAATACCTTTAAATGTATACATAATAGATCGATAAATTGGTGTATATATAAGATATAAGAAAAAGGCATTCACTAGGGGAGATTTAAACTTTAAAGATCACTCTTCCTAAGAAATAATGATAATATTTTGGGACTCAAATCCAAACATGTGGCTTTCAATGAAGAAGGGTATGTAGTAAATTATTTACAATGATTTTTGACACTCAATATTATTAACTTTACTAAAAATAGATAAATAAATATGACCTCTTAGGTCTACTCTTATTCACTATACCAAAAACATATCACACATTAGACCATTTGAATACAATAATTTTAGAAATGCATAAGTCTCTTGAAAATTGTAGGGAGGTCACTTTTAACATAACTCTCACTCAACTAGAATTATGACAATAGTAAATACAATGCAAATAATGGTACAACAATAGGATTTCAATGGAATCACAACACACATAAAGATACACAAAAATCATAAAATTAATTATATTTAAACATCTACTTAAATCCTACACATTTATTTACTTAATATATTTGTAATGAGAACTATAAATACCTATTGAATAAATAATATCTAATTTGCATTAGTGAATGAGTAATTTAATGAATTTAATACACCATTTTGACAACACACATTGCTCATAATTAATTTATGACTTAGACAATATAAAAAACCTAATTCACATTTTAACCAAGAAAATCAAAACTATTGAACACCAAAGTATTCTTATAATGAAATATAAAATTCTCAAAACAAAAAGGGAGAGAGATTTAATAAAAGTCTATAGAAGTATTCCCTTGAGCACCTAATTGACTATAAAGAATTTGACAAATTTGTGATAATAGCCAGTAATACCTAAAAATCCATAGAGACTTCTAAATAATTTAAGTTTTGGCCAATCTTACACATCCTCAATTTTATTGGGATCCACTTTAACCCCATTGACTAAGATAATATTCTCAAGGGAATACCTCTATAGTACCAAAGTATCACTTGGAAAATTTTGCATATATTTAATTATCAACTTATCTAATTACTTCGACCAGTGCCTTAGGATAACATATAAATTAACAACTATTAATGTCATTAGAAGAACTATAAAGAGACATTAATTTGAAATGTTTACATGATCCTACATAAATGTGCACACATTATGGTGGAAAATGAAATTGACATACATTGAATGCTTCATTTATAAATTAAAAGCAAATCTTCAAAGAAATTACTTAAAATTTGATAATACAAGAAATATAAAATTATTATAGAAATTGTATTAATAAAAAATAACATAATATAATTGTAAAATTTTTACAATCCTACTATAAACATTTCTATATGTGATAACCAAACATTTATTTGATGTAGTTTTTAACGAAAGTGTAGAACACCAATATTTGAAAATTGAATTCTTCTTATAAGCTCCATCATCTCTAAAAAATTACTTGTAAAACATGAAAGATACAAACACACCCCGAAGAAAACCTATAAATAATTAAGAAATAAACATTTAAAAGACATAACATAAACTATTGTATTCCTAATTTAACAAAAAGATTAAAATGAAGGCCAGCTCCATCAATTTATAAAAAAAACTACATAAAGTTTTCTATACACAAACATGTGAATGATATAATACAAACTATTGCATTCCTAGTTTGGCAAAAAGATCAAAATGAAGGGCCAGCTCCATCAATATGTAAAAACAACTGCATAGAGTTTTCTTGGTATCTTTGATCAAGTGGAGAATATTTCAACAAGTCAAAGTATTCAATAGCACATTTGGATGTAATGGAAGATGCATTGTGTATGTCATGTCTTTAAAGGATTTCTTTCTATTTTAAAAGAGTGCAATCTTCATAATAGATTCGTAATAGGAGGACCATGAAACTTAGCATCAAGAGATATCCCCATGGGTGCAGGGTCTTCCATTTATAATTTCATCATGGGTAGAGGTCAAAGCATGAACCAATGATATCATATTGTTAAAATGTATTATTCTATCTTCTACCTACTTGCCCAAGCAACTCTGAAACTAATAGAATTAAATGTAGTTTTTAAAATTTGAAATTTTTTCTACTGTTAGAGTTGGGCACTAAAGAAGGAAGTAGGTGAGACAATTGTTAGTAGTAGTCAGTTATAGATAAAAAGAATAGAATAAAAAACATAAGAGAATGTAATTAGATCATTATAATTCATCATAGCAATAGCAGCTTATAAGAAGAGAGCAAAGGAATTGAATACAACAGAGCTAGAGATAAAGATGCAACAACAGTCCATAACAAGAGAAAAGATGCAACAATAGTCCATAACAAGAGAGAATATACAGTAGTAAAAAAGAAAGTAGCAACAATCTGCAAAGTGAAAGAGCAATAGAGTTAAGAGGATCAAACAACAGGGGAAAAGGTAGAAAATAGAGTATCAGCAGTTAAGGAAAGTTTTTTTGATTATTGTCTGTCATTTGTAAATAAAATAAACTATATGATTTATTTTATGTAATAGAAGATTTAAATCATTTTAATAGATATAAATATACAATTTGATAGCCATACTCTGCCCTCCCCTATTTTATATTTCATCTTTTATTTTTATTGTCTACTGCCCATCTGGGCCTACATATATTTTTGGTAAATTTTCCCTACAATAGCTATTAAAGTTATATGCTTTTACAACAACTAGTATCAAAGCAGCCATGTTGTGAGTCCATTTAGACATGGCAATAGGTAGTTTAGGTTCATGGTAGCAACCCCCTATGTTTGATGAGAAAAACTATGATGTGTGAAGCATCAAAATGAAAACTATAGAGCTATGGGAGTTGGTTGAAATTGAGTATAATGAGGTTGTAGACATAGAAGCCTTCAATGTATTAACTCAAGCACAAATAAATGTATTGAAGGAGAATAGGAGAAAGGATGCCAAAGCACTTAGCTACATACAAATGGCATTGGTTGATTCAATTTTTCCTATGATAACAGCAGTTATCCATTCCAAACAAGCATGAAATATTTTATAAAATGCTTATCTAGCGAGTGACAAAGTGAAGCTTATCAAGTTGAATCTATTAATAAGGGACTTTAAGACCCTAAAAATGAAATATAATGAGTCTATCAATGACTTCTTCATAAAGATAATGAACATTTTCAATCAAATAAAGACATATGGTGATACCCTTGAAGATCATACGATCATTGAGAAGGTGTTGAGGAACCTTTCAATTAAATTTAAACCTATAGTGGTTAAAATATTAGAGTCAAAGGGTTTGAGGCAAATTAAAATGGATGAGCTAATGGGTTCCTTGCAAACTCATCAACAAAGGTTGAATAGGTCAACCACCTCATCCCATGAGCAAGCATTCAAGACTAATTTGAATGTGAAAGGAAGGGGGAGAGGATCAAACAATAAAAGAAGATGAAGAACTTGGAGTCAAGAAGGTGGAAGACATTGGCATCAAGAACCACATGGAAAAGGAAGAGGAAGGAGTAGCAACACTTATATAGGATGTTATACACAAAGGTATGATAAATCTAGCATCAAATGCTCTTATTGCAGGAGGTATGGACACTATGATAGTGAGTGTATAAATAATGAGTATAATATGAATAAATAGAATTCAAATTTATGCCATAAAAAAGAGCCTAAACCTAATATGAATGAGAAAGGTGGAAGCTTGCTTATAACATGCAATATTGTTGAGAAAAGGAGTAAAGAAACATGGTACTTCGATAGTGGTTGTAACAACCACATGAGTGAGAATAAAGAGATGTTCAACCACATAGATGTCTCAATAAAATCAAATGTGAAGATGGGAAATAATGAGAAGGTTCCCATCATAGGTAAATACAATATTTCTATTTGTACCAATCAAGGTGACAAAAGGCAAATTCAAGATGTTTATTATGTACCCAGGTTGAAGCACAACCTTATTAACATTGAGTAACTTGTCCAAAAGGGGTACAAGGTCAGATTTGAGAATGTTGAATGCATAATTTTTGATAGGAGTGGCTATAATAGGTATATTAGATGACTCAATCAAATCAGATGTGAAGATGAGAAACAATGAGAAGGTTCCCATCATGGGCAAAGACAACATTTCTATCCGCACCAAGCAAGGTAACAAAAAGCAAATTCAAGATGTTTATTATGTACCTAGGTTGAAGCAAAACCTTATAGCATTGAGAAGCTTATCCAAAATGGGTACAAGGTCAAATTTGATTATGGTGAGTAAATCATCTTTGATTGGAGTGGATGCAATAGGAAGATTACAACAGTCAAGATGATAAGTAATCAAATATTTCTATTGAGAATGCAAAGCAACCTCACAGTAGCATTTAAAACTATGGTAGTAGATGAGTCTACTCTTTGACATCTTAGGCATGGTCATTTGAGCTTTGAAGGTTTGAACCTTCTTCATGAGAAGCACATAATGAAAGGGTTGACCCTTATAGAACAACCGAACTTGGTATGTGAAGGATGCATATTGGGGAAGCAATATAAGAGTGCATTTTCTGAGGGTAAAGCGTGGAGAGATAGAGCTCCTTTAGAGTTGATACATTCAAACTTGTGTGGTCTCATAAAGACCCGATCCATATCCAAGAATGTCTACATCATAAAATTCATAGATGACTATAGCTAGAAGATATGGGTGTATTTCTTGAAGAATAAATCGAAAGCATTTGAAACCTTCAAGAAATTCAAGGCCATGGTGGAGAAGCAATGTGGCCACTACATCAAGATTTTGAGGATGGATAGAGGGAGAGAGTATATCTCTAATGAGTTCATGAATTTTTACAAAGATCATGGCACAAAGAAGTAATTTACATCTAGGTATATATTACAACAAAATAATGTGTCGAAGAGGAAGAATAAGACCATCCAAGATATGGCAATGAGCGTCCTAAAAGTAAAGGGTTTGCCTAATGAATTTTGGGCTAAGGGTGTAGCAAAATTTGTATATTTTTTAAATATATATCCAATGAAGAGTGTTAAAGATGTGATCCCTCAAAAAGCAAGGAGCATCTAAAAGCCAAGTGTAGAACAATTTAGAGTGTTTGGTTGTGTAGCATATGCACACATGCCCAAGCAAAGAAGAACAAAATGGGATGATAAATGTGAGAAGTATTTTTTGATAGGGTATATTGACCAATCAAAGGCATATCGCTTGTATAAACCCATCACCAAAGAACTCATAATCAGTGAGGATGTTCAATTCATTGATCATGAAGCTTGGGAAGAGAGACAAGAAGAAGAGCATATTTAAACAAGCGCTGGTGGACCCTTTATTGAATCTGAAATAGCAGTTGATACCGCCACCAATGAACCAAGTTGGACCGCTATTTCACAAAGTGTTGATTCATCTAGTGGTAGTAGTCATCAAGGAGGTCATAGGAGTTAAGTGGGTATATAAGACAAAAACTACTCCCAAAGGTAAGATAGAGATGCATAAGGCAAGACTAGTGGTGAAGGATTACAAGTAAAGGCTTGGATGTGACTATAATGAGATGTTTACACCCATATCAAGGCTAAAAATGGTAAGAACAATCATAGTTATTGTTGCTCAACACAAGTGGAAGGTGCATCAAATGGACGTGAAGTCGGCATTCTTGAATGAAGTGCCAGAAGAAAAGGTTTATGTGGGATAGCCACCTAGATATGAGATTCTCAAGCATGAAAAAAAAGTGTATAGGCTAAAAAATGCATTGTATGGGCTCAAACAAGCCCCAAAAGCATGGTACAGTTGGATAGACTCATACTTATTGAGCAATGGTTTTAACAAAAGTGTGAGTGAACCCACACTATACATCAAAGAATGCAAAGAAGGTATTTTGATTGTTGTATTGTATGTGGATGATCTAATATTCACCATAAATGCAAATTAGTCCATTAAAGAATTCAAAACAGCCATGAAAAATAAATTTGAGATGATTGATTTGGGCTTCTTGAAGTAATTTTTTGGGATAGAGGTCAAGCAAATGGATTAAAACATATTCATATGCCAATATAAGTATGCAAAAGAAGTTTTGGAAAGGTTCAAGATGTTGGATAGCAATCATGTATTGACACCAATGGAGACAAGTCTTAAGTTGTGCAAAGATGATTGCAGCAGTAATGTAGACCCCACACGCTATAAAAGTTTAGTGGGAAGCCTAATGTATTTGACTGTAACTAGGTCAAACTCAAACAACATAATTTCATACTCCTATAGCAGAGCTATGAATTTTTGCAGGGTAGCTACGTATTTTGGTAGGGTAGGTATGGATTATAGTAGAACTACAGACTTCATCAAGTTAGTTATGGATTTTAGTAGGCTAGCTACGGATTTCAGTAGGTTGGCTATAGACTTTAATAGTCCAACTATAAATTTCGACAGTCCAGCTATGGATTCTATCAACTGAGCTATAGACTTCAGTAACGAAACTACATGCACAAAAGAGGAGCAGAAGTATTTTGAGAAGATGAAAAAAAGTTATAAAGAAGTTTGAACGCTGAGAAAAGTTCAGTTGATCATGGTAGGAAGGTGAAGAATAAGGAGTGTTAAAATGTATTATTCTATTTTTCTACCTACTCGGCCAAGCAGCTTTAGAACCAACAGAATTAAATGCAGTTTTTAAAATTTAAAAATTTGTCTATCATTAGAGTTAGGCGGTAAAGAAGGAAGCAGGTGAGATAGCTGTCAGTAGTAGTCAGTTGTAGACAAAGGGAATAGAATAAAAAATATAAAAGAATGTAAGCAGATTATTATCATTTATCGTAGCAATAGCGCCCTGTAAGAAGAGAGCAAGGGAATCAAACACAGCGGAGCTAGGAAAAAGGATGTCGCAGTAGTCCATAGCAAGAAAAAGATGCAACCGCAATCCGTAGCTAGAGAGAATATGCAACAATAGAAAAGAAAGCAACAGCTCTCTGCAAAATGAAAGAGCAACAGAGGTAATAGGATCAAACAGTAGGATAAGAGGTAGAAAACATAGTATCAACAGTTAAGGAAAGTTTAGTTTTTTTATGTCTATTGTATGTCATTTGTAAATAGCAGCAGTTGTATGATTTAGTTTATGTAATAGAAGAGTTAAATCATTTTAATAGATATAAATCTGCAATTTGATAGCCATACTCTGCCCTCCCTTGTTTCATATTTCATCTTTTGTTTTTATTGCCTACTGCGCACCTGGACCTGCATATATTTTTGGTAAATTCTCCCTACAACAGCCATTACATCTGCTTTTACAACACATCAGATGAAGACTAATTCATTTCCAATAACTTAAATTACATTTCGAAGATGGTCTTCAATGCTGGGTCCTATACATTTGGCAAATGGACTCCCATGGAATTAAAAATTTATTTCTGTTGCCCAAAAAAAATTCCTTATAATTTCGCAGCAGGGTTTGCTAATCATTTTAAAGGCTAATATATTAATCCAATAAAGAAATTCATATTATAATGAAATACATATTTCTCTCCCTATAAATGTTCTCTCTTTATTCATGAAGTATACAAGATGAGTTCATGAGAATGTGGGTGAAACAAACAAGCCCAATAATCTATTTCGCAATCATCGAATACAAATAACAACATACGGCAATGGCAGCAGAAGGGAGAGTTGTTGCAGTCCAAACGCCTGACCATGATCGTCCCACAGGAACTTCCAATAAGGAATCAACTGCAATATGTTTCTTCCAATTTTGTTTAATGCCAGCCAAATGAGCCCTTCCCACAACTGCTACAACTGCATTACAATTGCTTGCAATTTTTAACAAGCCAGAAGCCATATATAAATCCCTCTCATGTATCACTTCTTCTTCCATATTTGGCAAGTATTTATAAATCCATGCAGGTCGCTTAGCAGAGATTATCATTAGTAGGTGAATAATAACAAACAATATTTTGTCCCAGGAGCTCACCTTTGCCCATGCTCTTTGGCTTGTTACATCAACAGGACGGTCACCTGCTACAATTTCAGCCCCACATCTTTCTGCTTCTTCACTTGCAGTCCGGAAGTCGGAGCCGGGAACAACTTTGGCTTTGTGACCATACTTTGGCAGAGCCAAACCCCTGAGTGTTCCCCTTAAAGAATGAGAATTTTTCGTTCTCCATGATATAAATAAATCTGGGCATGGGACGAAAGATGGATCGCTTCAGTGTCATACCGATGATGCAGCCGAGCTTCGCACAACGCTATGAAAACTTTTTGTGGACGCAACGATCTAATAACGGCTACAACATCTGGGCAAGATCGTTGAGAGACATGATTTGTGCCGACGAGATAAATGTTGCAGCTTTCTCCTTGGACAGCTTCAGTTAATATAAATAAAAATTATGGGAAAGAGAATTTAGCCATGCACCGTCTAAAAATAGGCGTTTTATGGGAAAGCGAATTTACTTAAAAGGCAATAAATTTATTTCTGGCTCAATCCAATTTCATTAGTTTATTTGCATGACCAAAAATCAAGGATAAAAAAATTTAATGTAATAATTGATTTTATATTAATCTTGAGATGTGAAAAGCAGTTTTAAATAGCGAGGTGGGATGGATGTGTGGAACGAACAAAAATTGTTTCATAGAAGTATTTAGGCACTTTTAAAAGAGTGGTTGTTTTTACAAATATAAGGTTGGATTTTGTAGATAATAGACACCAGTTTATTTTGTAAATTTTGGGTTTCTAAAATTTTATTCATTTCATTAAAATTTAGGACATAATTAGAAATAAAAGGAAGATACAGAAATAAGAATTTAATTTTAAATTATAATTTACAAAAATAAAATTATTTTAAAATAATGTAATTTTACAATAAATAATTATATATGTATTAAAATTAAGTGTTTATGTAAAATCTTGATTTGATGTGTACATGTGTATATATATTAAAGTAAAACAAATATAAATATGAGATATAAAAAATTATATACTTCTAAATTTTTTTAAACAATTTCAATGTTTTTGTAAATCTTGAAAATACATGTGCATGTGAATAAATGTCAAATTAATTAAGCTATTGAAACATAAAAAAATAACCATTATAATTAATACACTTTGTTTGACTAACGGTTTGGTAACAACCCTTGTTTAAGATCTTCTACTTATGTTGGTTTTCCTTTTCCTTCTCAAAATGGTCTCAGTACTCCACTTATTACTTATTTATTTCCTCTACTATCTTAACATGTTTCCAAACATTAATTTCTTCATAATATTTTTTAAGTTCCAAATGCTTCCATCCCTGCATATGTTACTATGCCTTCTCAACCCTAAATTTATTACCCTTGAAATTTTTTTGCAAGTCAAATTACTCTCATTGATCTCAAAAGTCAAGTTTTAGTGTCAATTCACATGATATATTATACAATCCCTTGGTTTATGATATCTTTTCTTGTTAGGAACCCGTGGAAGCACACAATTGATTACCATATACAAGCAACTTAAGATGCAGAATTAACCAAAAGTAACAAGTAACTAGAAACTAGAAACAACACAGAATATGAGAGACATTACACAACTTGTATTAATACTCATACAGAAAAGAATACAATAAAGAAGATGCCACTTCTTCTTCACCACCTCTCAGAGGCTTCCCACACCTCAAGTGAACAGTAATTCTCTCCTCAAATCTCTCTCTCTTACGGTCCCAACACACAACTCAAACACAGAGTTGGTGTTCACCTCCAACCAGTCAGTATCCACTACTGCCAGTACACCAGTGCTCCACGCACTCCAACAAGTACTCAACGTACTTCAAGTAGATCTCCCAAGAACTGCAACAACTTGCAACCCAAATGATCTTACTTATGGAAGGAACTACCTTGCCTTCCTCTCTTGCTCTAGACCGAGTACACACCGTACTTCAAGTAGATCCTGCCTGATACTGCTCCCTGTTGTGTTGTTGTCCTCCTTGATCTTGCACACCTGCAAATCAATTTGGTTCTGCACACCTGCAAACCTGGACCAAGATCCTACACACCTGAAGAACCCTTCTGATTCTCCAAAACCAGCACCCACACTTGGCACTGCTGTGGAACTAGGAGGAACACCCTTGCTCACTTCACACACAGAAGGAGCCAACTTTGCTCAACTCAAACTAGAACACCTTACAATACAGCCCATGAGTCTATTATATAGATCTCATGCAAACAATAATTAGACACCTAATTACAATAATTAGATCCGTAACTTTGAGTCTAAAATTGGCTCTCATCATGCAAACATCGGTTCGTTAACTAACTGTCCGTAACACTCACAATTTTGAACCACATAGGTGACCGACGTCGGTCCTTATCTGCCTGGAGGTGACCGATGTTGGCCGATCTCTGATCGACGTCGGTTGCTCTTTCTGTCTAATCCTACTGACATCGGTTGGCCTGATCGACACCGGTGTCTGTGACACTTCAGCAACCTCCTCCAACCTCCTCCATGTATGCATCAGTGAAGCTTTTAGCTCCACAACCTAACAATCTCCCACTTGGAGATAAATAGTTGCACTGTACCTGTACCTGTTCCCCGTCTAATCTATTTTTTGGCTTGTATCCCTCTTCAAGCTTAACCTTGAAGACCAACCACCACACAACCTGTGGTGCACCACCTGTCATCTGAGTAACCTGCCACATCCGAACCTACAAACCCATGTAGTGAAGTCCTGACCCTGCATAGCATGAATCCCTGTTGCTGGTCCCTCTCAAATCCTGAGAACCCACTTCCCTGAATTGGCTCCTAACTCTCTGATAGCACCCACTGCTTGGGCAAACTCAGGTCTATACCAGACCTCATGTGATTTTAGACACTGAACTGTCCAGCCCTTGGTGCGCTCCAGTTTTGCATCCTGCGTATTGAACCTCGCCAACACCTGATTCACATCAGCTCCCACTCGAGACAAAATCAACCTGTGATCTTCCATGTCTCCCATGCCAAAGAATTTTGCTACTCCAAATTCCTCATGACATGCCACTGAACTAACATTACCCTTAGCTCAGCAAAACCCTGTATGTACAAACCTGCTAGCTAGCATACCATCCACATACAGTAACAGGATAATGTAGCTATCATCATCCACCTGGTAAGATAAACACAATGGTTACACTGACATTGACTAAAGCCCTGCTTTGTCATCTACTTATCAAAACCTGTACCACTGTCCTGCAGCTTCCTCAAGACCATATGACATGGCCTTCCATCTCATGTGTCCATTCTCTCTATTATTTAACTAAGGTATCCATTCATCTCAGTGCTTTCCATACCGGCTGGAAACCCTACCAAATCTCCCGTTTGGTCCTGCATCCTGTTCATGCCATGCTCCCACTATTTTCTGGATCCTTCCTGCTCTACAGTCAGCAACTAGTATAAAAAAGAGGAACAACAAATTTGAGGCTTACTTACACTTTCAGTCCTCCCCATGGGCGTTTGAAACTCCATGACAACTTGTTGTCCACCTAAAATCTGTTACAATCATCGACCTTGGTCACCACACAGTCTGCACCCGACCGATGTCGATTCCATGCACCTATCCTAACTATCGACCCCACTGACGTCAGTGTCTACCTGTTGCCGATGTTGATCCTCCTGACCGACGTCAGTCTTATTGTCACTGACGTCAGTCCTCCTAATCGATGTCAATCTTATCCTGCCTGACACCACCAGCTCTGGTCTGCACATGACCGACATCGACACCTATCTATTCGATGCTGGTTCCTCCTGACTGACGTCGGTACCTGTGTTCACCTGTGAGTGATGACTTTTTACCTGCGAGCTTTTTTGAATCAAAACCCATGTCCAAACTGCCCTGCTCAGAAGTATCTAGCCCCATCCACTGGTCTCTGTCCGTCATCTCCTCCAAAAACACTAAGGCTTTCCAGTTCTTAAGTCTATCAAACACATATGTCTTTTTCTTAAGAACATGCATCTCCTTCTTGCTCATGTGACCAAACCTACAAAGCCACGTCTTCACAACAGAAAAAGAATCAGTAATATAAGCAAGTAGATAAAGAGTACCTGCTTTCTTACCACCCGCTAATTCAAGTGCATTCACTGTGAGAGTTCTTGTGCATCTCTCATCACCTAATTTTTCTGAAGCAATTAGCTGCATCTCTAAGACTGAGACCTGCATGACCTTCTTCAACACCCATGTGTTGGCCACCTACAATTTTAGCAACACTTCCCCTTTGCCAATACTATGACAAGGCTCACCAACCCCTCTACTTGGGGCTGCATGGAAAGAGGCAACAGAATCTATTAACCAAGATTCAACTTTATCTAAGAAATATCTCAGAGCATCCTGTGCAACAACACCTGCAACATCTACTTCTTCAGTTTCTTCATGCTGATCTGCTATCAACCAACAATATTTGTTTACCTGCTCTTTTTTTTCATAACACCGTAAATGACCATTCGTGCTATTTAGTTTCTCCATTCGTAGTTTACTTTTTTCTGCCGTTGCTATACTCCCACTCAATCAGAAACCCCTGAGAGTGACCTGTAACCAAACACAAAACCTGCTCCCTGCAACCTTAGCTCTGATACCAACTGTTAGTGGTATCAAGCTATAAGATGATCTTACTTATAGAAGGAACTAACTTGCCACACACCGTACTCCATGTAGATCCTGCTTGATCCTGCTCCCTGTTGTGTTGCTATCCTCCCTGATCTTACACACCAGCAAATCAATCTGGTTATGCACACCTGCAAACCTAGATCTTGCACACACATACACCTACAGATCAATGATCTTACTTACCATGTAGATATCCTAATGTAGCCATGCACACTTGTTGACCAAGATCCTACATACATGAAGAACCCTTCTGATTCTCCAAAACTAGCACCCACACTTGGCACTATTGTGGAACTAGGAGGAACACCCTTGCTCACTTCACACACAGAAGGAGCTAACTTTGCTCAACTCAAACTAGAACACCTTACAATACAGCCCATGAGTCTCTTAAATAGATCTCATGCAAACAATAATTAGACATCTAATTACAATAATTAGATCCACAGCTTCAAGTCTAAAATTGGCTCTTGACATGCAAACACTCAGTTCATTAACTAACTGTCCATAACACTCACAGTTCTGAACCACACAGGCTATTTGATAATCTTTTTTTTATAAATATATTCATAATTCATTTTGACAAGGATTTTTTAGAGTTAGTTTATAGTTTTCTTAGAAATGTATGAATACTGGTAAAGTTACACAAAATTTCAATATATGAAATTTTTAATATTATGAAAATAACTTTTCACATGTGTTCTATATGAAGAATTCTTATGCCTAGTCATTTTGTGTGATTTTATTCATAAATATTATATTTATTAATATTATTTTATTTAATATATATCGTAGAAATATGTGTTTTGTTACACACACCTTAAGGTGGCATAAAACATGTAAAAATCTAACTTTTATTAGAATGAGGAAAGACATGTGCATTGTGTGTGTGTGTTACTCGCCAAAATTAATAATCTATTAGCATGATTTTACTCATAGTTTTAAAGACTATGCTTGCTCTTGATTGGTTTTATTTTTTTCATCAAATTTTTTGTAATATTTAACCGCTTTGGTTGATGAATTATTAGTCCATTTTCCTTCAATATTAGTATGAAA
The DNA here is from genome assembly GCA_037957365.1 of Torreya grandis. Classification (NCBI taxonomy): domain Eukaryota; kingdom Viridiplantae; phylum Streptophyta; class Pinopsida; order Cupressales; family Taxaceae; genus Torreya; species Torreya grandis. The sequence goes on from JARHVA010001441.1 coordinate 509,589, forward strand.
ATCACATTTTTAAAAATTTATCAAGTCAAAAAAGGATCAAAAAAGAATGTTAGTGCACATGTGCTTAGATTCAATATTATGATTACAAAGATGACTCGCCAATTATCTAAAATTACAAAGTATATTTTCTCAAACAAAATTATTCATCAAAGACAAAATGATGTTCCACACTTACCAATATTTTAGTAATATATATTATGAATTTAAAAAATATGAGATGGAGCTTTTAGAGGCATGCCAAAGAATAATATTGTGTCCCACTAGGTGGCCAAAAAATAATTCAAAAATTAATGTTAAAAAATATTTAACTTTTTAAAAATTTAGAAAAATGTATATATATATATTACATCTCTATATATATATAATCTAAAATACATATATTTAATTAATATCAATTATAAAACTCAATATATTTTGAAGAGAGTTTGGAAGTGCATGTGGCCTCTTTATGTCAAAAAGTGGGACACACTATTATGTTTTTTTTGTACTTGTTCTACTTAAATCCAAATTCTAATGTAAATCAACACTCAAAAATAAGTGTGGTGATAATAGTTTTCAAGTTAAGATTGATGCCAAGAATGTAGTGAATATGGTGGACCAATAATTTAATGAGGTAGCATCATCACAACAAAGATAGTGAATAAAGTTTACAAGATTGAGTGAAAACCCTCAAAATCTGCCCAAAATATTTCTTGACTCTAATATAAATACCGTGCATCTTATGTGAGGGTTTGATCCATTAATAAACTTTCCTCAAAAATATGATGCTAATGTATAATGTGATTATCATAGAGTCGCTCGACATTTTTAAAATAGATGTTTGGCATTAAAACATAAGATCTGAGGCCTTGTTAGGAGTAATAAAATTTAAGTATTATGTCAATGGTAATTTTAATGAATTAGTGGTGTAACTAAATTAGAATTTGAAAAATTATACTAAACCTCATCCAAATCATGTCCCTCAATCCAAAGACCAAGAAAATGTTCAAATGATAGCTTAAAACAACCATATTAACATTTTCAATCTCACGCTCCACTTAATGAATTCATAGGTGTGGTTAAGACAGTGCATAAATAACCTCCCCTAATTATATTCTATGATCATGAGATTTCAAAGGATGACTCTAATAATAAACCACTCTTAATTTGAGCTTTCATCAATACACATTCAAGGATAAAAATAAAAGTATGGTTGATAATGGTTCAAGTATAAATCTTTGCACAAATAAATTTATCATTGGTATTAAATATAATAAATAGATTTAGATAATACTACAATGAGAATTGAAGGATATGATGAGATTACCTAAAAATCACTTGGATACATTACTTTGCCTATCATAATGAGTTGTAAGTGTATCCAAGGAATCTAAGGAAAATGAGGTTAGCTTCTCTTTGTTAGTCTAATAAACAAAAATAAATCAAATGAAGCTATGTTTTCAAGCCTAGGATCTAGGGGGAGCTAGTTAACAAAGCAAAATAGACCACAACTAGAAGATAAATGATAAAAACACTTACCTTCCTTGTAAATTTGGAGAGCTTGTTGGCATCAGGTTTGGCTTGAACTCATCTTGTGATCAATGGATCTTTTGCACCATCTCCCTTTGTACACTTGGTCTTTGACCTTGGCATGTATTGGTCTTTTGAAACTCTTCTTATGAATTTTGCATAATAACTTTAAACAAAAGAGCTTGTTGAAGAATGGTATGAAACCTTATATTTTTAGCCTTCAAACTAACTCCAACCTAGGTAGGATTAGGTTTAGGCTAACCCTAGGTTAGGATTAGGATTTCAATGTAATAAATGATGTCCTTAATTATGCATTTATGGAGGCATTGCTCAAAAAAAATTATTTGTATGGCATTTATGTTGATATTTTATAATTCTTGACTTTGAGGATGATGACATCATCATGACCTCATTTCCCTGGATATTTGTTGAATTTTGATTTTTGAAAAAAAATTATTCACTAATTCAATATGTAATATTTAAATAAGCACTTAATTTTATTTACTTGGTAAAAATTAATTTTGCTTAGCCTATATTGTATTAAGTGCCCCACTTAATATGTCAAAAATATTAATTTGCATAATCGTAACCTAATTGTGAATGAATCCATGAGAGGTTATCATTAAATAAATGATAATACCCCAAATAAGGATGTCTTAACATAATTTATGGCACGTACATTACATATGTGAACAAAATTAGGTGTTTCAGTGATTTCTAGGCTTATATTGCATTGTTTGCTAAAAATTGGTTTGATATCCATTAAGACATAGAAGGTTAACCAAAATAGAGTCTAAATTTTGCCCTTTTTTGAGAAGGTGTTGAAAGACACAAGAAAAATAACTTATTTTCAAATAATGAAAAGGCCATTAAGTCAAAAAAATTAATAACATGAAAACATGATGCAAAAAAGTGATGTGTTGAGAACCATAGGTTGTTACATGCCAACAAGCATTGGTTAATGCCCCAAAGGGTGATTTATTAGCCATGGATGCCCCCTCGAGATAGTGAGTGATAAATGGTATCATTGAATTTTCCCTCAAAAAGAGGAAAATGACACGGTCTAGTAGTAATAGAGGTAAAAAATAATGATTTTCCCAAAGGTAATTATAATCACTATTATAAACGAAGGTTGAGAAATAATGATTTCCCAAAGGAATTTATAATAATTAAAATGATGATTCCCTAGAAAGGTAGATTAATCATTGGATAAAATCTTTTTTTCCCCAGTAAGGTTGAGTAAATTATTAATCGGTCACAATAAAATGTTACATTCAAGAAAATTGGCAAGGGGAGCTTATGTAATAAACCCATAAAAAAAATTGATGATGAGTTCACATAGAATAAAAACTTGAATGTGAGATACCTACTAGGATGAAGATGAATGTTTAAACTATCATGGGGTATGCCCAAATAATAGATTTATTAAATGGGTCTACAAAGAGGCCCAATAAGATGGTCTAGGAAGAAAAACAATCAAAAAATAACAAATGTAGGAATAAACATCATGAGAATGAACATAGGAGACAAAAATAAGATCTCTTGCAATGGAGGAAGGAAACTTAGGCCTTTGGGGGTGAAAATTTAATTTTCCAAGCTATATATTCACCCCATGATGTGAAAATTTTTCATTTTCACCCAAACCATTTGAGAAATTGGAGCTCTGACCTTGTGGAGAAAAATAGCTTGTGGACAAGGATGGAGGCACATGAGAAATTGAGGGAGGGAGTAGGGGAGACCACTACATGATGGGTAGATAATAATTCAACTTATTTGAGCCTTTTAGTGCATTTATGGTGCACTAATGATTATATTTAGGGGGGAAATGGGTGAATTCACCATTTTTATGGAAGGGAAAATGATGATTTCATCAAAAATGATCGATAACTATGCAAAAACAAGCAAAATCTCAAATCATCATTCTGTAAAAACAATGACATTGCCAAAAGACATTGAAAAATGTTGAATCAGTGATTTCTCTTAAGTAAGGTAAAGTGATCATTTTCATAAATAATGAAAACAATGATATTGCTGAAAAAAGGGTAGAAAATGCCAAAACAATGACTTCGTCATTTTATAAAATAATGAATTCACCCTAAAAACCAAAATGGATAAATTAGGGAAACTAAAAAGGGTCCAACCTTGAGGAGAGAGGGGTACATAGGTCTAGGGCATGAACTAGGTATGATAGGATAGTCAAAAGAATTTATATAGACTAATGTTAATCTATCTATGGTTGAAAGAGTGATTGGAGGCATTAATAGTGTGTAAATGGCACTTGCACTACCTATGGACATAACAGATCTAGATGAAGGAGATGATTACATTCTTGGAGACCATAGGTCTTTTGGAGGTGGCTCAGATGCTTTTTGTCTAAGTAAATTGAGCCTACTTGAGAACACTATTTGAGTGATGGCATTAAGAGACTTCCAAATTTCATTTGCTGACTTGAAAAGTGATAATAACACTTTAAGATACCTGGTGTATCATCAAACTACCGATTAGAGGCCAGAGACTATTTTGGACATGTCCAATAAAGGAATAAGTAGTGTTGGATGTCTTGATGAGCCACATAGACATTCCCATGTCATATAATAAGGTTTACATTGAGTTTCTAGAGTTCTTTACAAACATTCAGTCAGAAAACTTAGCACTAGAGGAGTCGACACTGCCAACACTAGTAGATAAAGATGTTATTGTGCTCATGGCCATTGTTAGTGACATATTGTTGCCTAAAAAGAGCCACCAATATTTTCACATGGGCCTAGGTAGAGTTATTAGATGTATGATGGATGAAAATATAAGATTTTCTTGGTGGCTAGTAGTATTGGTGTATCTTGATAGGGACTTTCACATAATGGCATGCCAAGGAGGCTAGAGTATTGGTGTAGTGACACTACTCTAGGTGTGGGGATGGGAGCATATAGTGGTAGAGTGCCCTTTTGAGGAAATGAGGGTATGGGACCCATAATATCCATTAGCATATGCCTATGTATAAATGATTATAGGATATAGAGGGCTTTATGGAGAGATTTATTTTTATTGATGCATGCTATATAATCTAGCATCTAAGTTTTTTGTGTGCTGGCCATACTTTACATTATAGTTGAAGTGGTCATGAGATAGGTGGTAAATAACCTACATGATGACTATGTGTTTCTTGATAGGTAGACAAACACATAATATCGAGGAGTATAGGCCTAATTGGGTGTAATGTTAGTTTGGGATGCACCAAGATATCCTAGAGGAGCCTAGGTGGTTTTCTCATAGTTATCAAGAGAGAAACTAAGAAACACCGATCATTTAGAGGAGTTTAGTAGTGATCAATTATGTATGAGTTTCATGAACTCTATGGGCCTATATAGGGTGTCTTGTAGACATAGGCATGACACTAGTTTATGTGATATGGTGGCAACAGGTATGTCCATTGAGATTGGCAGTGTTGAGGTAGGCACTCGGATAGGCACCAGTTGTAAAGGCATAAGTTGTGCAAGTTAGATAGGTATAGGAACTATTTTGGTAAGGGCCAGTGGGTAAGGGTGGAGAAGATATGGAGGTGGAGGTTTATGATGATATTGAGGTGTAGTAAGGTGATAATTTGATATAGGTAGAGGATATCATGATGGAATTATAGGATACTTAGGAGGCTAAGAGGCAGATAGATTAGGGTGAGGCTCAGGATATGGACTAGGCTAGGGAGGCTCAAGATATTGGATAGACTAGTACTCGAGGTACCAAAAGGAGAGTAGTTTATATGGACCCCAATGAGTTAGGGACATTAGGACATAGGTGGATCTAGGCCAGGTAGGGCCTTTAGATACACATATAGCTAGGGATATTTTTATTTTGTATGAGGAGATCATTGTTAGGCTAGGAGAGATTCAGGGATGGGAGAGCATAGTT
>JARHVA010001441.1:522500-710000 GCA_037957365.1 Torreya grandis
TGTATTTCCATAATTAGGGATGCACCAATACATTTCAAAAACTTCATGTGATGTGTGCTGATGAATTATAATGTTTCAATAGTATTTAGTATAATTTATGTGTTATTGCAATAAGTCATTCTGACTTACAATTTTGATATAGAAGTGGTAAAAATTAGATGTATACATACATAACATCAATCTCTATTTATGTATGTGGGTCTTTCAACCTCTTATATAGCTTATGGAATTGAGTATTGAAAATACTCATGGGCTCGTTAGGTTCCCTATGTGTAGCTATGAACTAATGGTAAATTTTGCATGATCTATTAATATCCTAAAATGGTTAATGAATGCAGTCTCAATATTATCCCAAAAATTGATGGATCCATCTATTATACCAAGGTACCAACCATAGGCTAACTCATTTAATTTATAAGGGAACAATCTATAGGCCACTTCTTAATGTTGGACCTAAGTTCATTTTAAGGCATATTTGAAGGTTTGAATTTATTCCTCTATTTTCTTAACCTTGGTTAAAATTTATCTGGGTTTTTATGGAGGTCATGGGTGAGTTTTATAATATTCATAAGACAATAAATCCCTCCTAACCACATAGGATGGGCCATTTTTGAGATTTAAGGGACAACGAAAGAGTTAAGGAAAGGAAAACTAGTAGTAGGAAAGCTAATGAATGAATAGATTTGTCTAGTTCTAGACTTTATTTTATCATTTCTAGTTATTTTATGTCTTGATAGGTGCAATAGATCAAAGTCACCCTCAACTGACTTTGACCTCATAACAATTCTTCTATTTTCCAATTTTATAAACCTATAACACTCATGTCTAAGTAAATCCTACAAAATTTCAAACATAATTGAGCATGAATATCAAAGAGTGATCTAGTTAGGCTCTCCATCTAGCACTAATTATATTGATGTGTAGTTTATGCACCCCAAATCTAGGTATAAATGGAGGTTAAATGAGTTATTCTCCCCTTCATCTCTCCTAAAATGAAGGATTGAATAAATTTTCCATGCTTCATGTTTACCATATCATGATGAATTAGATACCTCAATTGGTTGATGCAAGTTGTTCCATACGAGGGGTCTATTTATAATGTACTCCAATAATTATGAAATAAACTTAGACTAGGAGAGAATAAACTCATTTATATTTATAAATGAACTCATCACTGATTAGTGCTTGCCTTTAGACTAATATATTAAACAATGCATTAAAGGAGACAAGTAGAGTTCATGCAATCTAGATGAAACTTTAAAGCACTAATTACAGATAGACTATTCTAAAAGTAAGCTAACAAGTTATAAAAAAATTATCAAAATATAAAGGTTGGAGATAAAGAGAAGTAAGCCTATCTTTTAATGAAGATAAATTTGGTTCATTTGATTATACAAATCCCATAAAACCAATCTTTTGTCTAACCAATATTCATAGAGCCAAAAATAAATATGGTGCTAAGGTCTAAGGAAAACTCAAATATGAAGAAAGAGGGAAAATAACACCATTTACATGCATAGATCATGAACATTAGCTTCATTGACTTTAAATTTAAACATATTGTATGATAAAAATCATTTTGGATTCACCCTTATCAGTTAAAACAATATAAATATGCCTTAGAACAACATAACTCATGGTAAAACTAACTAGAAATTAGAAAATGTAGGAAATTAAAGGGTTTGAATATCTAATTTAGCTTTTAATTATAAATGAAATAGACCTTCTTACAATGAAGAATCAATCTTACAAATGCCCTTTCGTTCTATGGATATTCCACCAATGGGTGGTTGTGATAGCTCAATGATGTGGGTCTACCTAAGATCAAATTAGGTTTTGTTCAAACCACAATCATAGAATTAGGGACCACACTAATTAAATCCCACTTTAATTTCATGTAGTGGAATATTATTATGATCTTCTAAGGATTTTTAGTTGGCCACATTCTATGTAGTTAGAGGTCATGCCTCATTTAAGGAATAATTTATCTTGTGTTGATCTTTACTTAATCCCAATGTGTATGTCATTATTTAGTCAATGCCATTACCTAATGTACTTGGAATTATGCCTCCCATGATCCTTTTGCTTTTAGGATATAATATATTACCTAATTTCCTAGATTTGGTTAGACCCACAATCAATATATATATATATATATATATATATATATATATATATATATATATATATATATATAGTGATAGCCTTAATGGGATGGGATGATGGTCAACTCAAATCCAAGTCTTAATTCTTTTTGTGGATGCCCACATATCTTCATTAGGAAGGCCACACCATGTGGTCACTTCTCTCTATTTAAAAAGGCTAGTGTGTCTTTAGTTTTCATGGTTATTCCATTTGGCATCTCCCCACTTGTCACTACATGACTAGGGGATCCCAACTATATTGTAGCTAAGAGGTAGTGATATATCACCATGTGGCATGATCACTCATCTAGAAACTTGAAGGAAATTCCCAATGATCAAGGTGTCTCAATGAAGAGAGGAAGATAGATCATGACAAGTTTTAGGATCTTGGGAAACTATAAGGTCTACCATAAATTAAAGTTTAATACCCATTTAAGGTCATAGAAAAGTAATGTTTCATGGCTCATCCCATTCACCGACTTGATCTCATACTTGACACAACTATTCTAACCATCTTGGGGCCATGGTGAGTCAAAATATTACCATGTGGAATCATCCCACTCACCCAAAATATCTTAGGTAGGCTCAATGTTCAAAGTGTTTCAGATAAGTGATGAAGTGATATCTTGATAAGTGGTCACATCTCACTAATCTAGAACCTGTAGGGAAATAGATCATGTATGGATCAACCTCAGGAAGTGATGTAGTGATATTTAGATGTGTAGTCACATCCTTTTTATTCAATTTAAATTCCCTTCCTCAAATATAATCTAAGTCCATAAGTAGTGGTGAAGTAACTAGTCAAAAGTGATAGTTTCACACTCATCTGAAGCCTATAAAAGAAAGGAGATAACCATGAAAATCCAAACAAAGAACATAGCTATTATAATTCCAAGTTAAATAAAATGACTAAGTTAAAAAACATAAATAAAGGTGAAGAAAAAATAGTAAATAAAGAATAACAACCATTTTTTCCAAACTAACAACTAATTTAGTCTAAAATATATAAAGTGACTAACTCTAAATATATAAACATGTAAACGCTTAGCCATTTTGGCTTGAAAATATGTAGAAAGAATCATATCTCGTGAATAAAAACTACTTTATTTTACAAAACCTCAACCAATATAGTCCATTTTTAAGGGAATCAACTAAGTCTAAAAATGAATTGATACCAACTCTTAGTCCATTTAACTTGAACTAAAATAGGATTAGACCAAACTAATAAATTAAAGAGTACAGAACTCTAAAGTATAGCTAAATAATTTGTATATGTACCATTATATTTTATCTAAAGGAAATTTTAAATTATTTTGAAATAAGTTTTAAAATAACTAAGGCTCTTTGGACTTTGAAATTTCACAAAATCATATCAAAGAAGTCCCAAATGTGATACTTTAGACCAAGATCATAGGATGAAAATTTACCTTTTCAAACTTTGTTAAAATACTGAAGCACTTTGTTAAAATACTGAAGCAAGCTTAAAATCAGAATGCAACATGCCAAGGATTATTTCAAGTTAGATTAAGGAATCAAACAAGCCAAGAACACCAAATCCATTAAATCAAAAGACTATACTCCCAAGCAAAATTATATTACATGATTTCATTATGAAATTAGGGTATGTTGTGTAAGCAAAAACATATTCCTCATTGTGTGTAGGCTATTCTACCACTTTAACCCTCACCCAAACATCAAAATAGGTTTTAAAATATTCTTATTCACATGATAATACATTTAATAGGTCACAAAAAAAGTAAAAATAGAAAGTGGAAAGTAATATCAAATCATAAAGTGTCCAATACAACTTATTCAAGAAGTTTGTTTAGATGTCTATGCCAAAAAGGGGATTTTTTCCTATTTATTGGTTCTATCAGGGCTAGTTAACTCTAGATGAATCCAATAAAGTTAGTATTTTTTGAGTCTATAAAGAATTAAATTTTCCCCTTTACTCATAAGGATTAGGTAGTCTTCCATTCAATGCAAAAAAAAATGATGTATAGTTTTAATTTTACCATCTCATGTATATCCCAATTTTCCTTTTCATTCTTTTGCTACACATTGATGGTCATATGTTGTGTAAAAAAAATACATCAGTCATCACCTACAAAACAACCATTAGCATATTTATATTTTCATATATGTCCACCACATTATGTCATTTGCATTCATTTTTTTCACATTATATATACATATATATATATATACATATATATATATATATATATATATATATATAAACATTTCCATAACATTATAAAAACATTAGATATGGTATATCATCATATGCCTAGTCATCTAAAGTGCACAAACTAAAAAACATACATGATAAATTAAAACACATAACATTATGGTAAGTAATTAAGATAGATCAGAAGACCTCCATATATATCATAATTTTTTTTGAGTTTTTACAAATCATATCTCCATACAATCCACCATCGTAGAGGGTAATGATTGTAAAAATATAAAAAAAATAAAACTATAATTTCTATATAAAAATGTATAATAGTGGTCTTAAGACCCTATCCACATCCTATGAGAGGGTCATGATGTTGATGCATGTCATGGGTTTTGGATCAAGGACTACCTCATACTAGTCCTTCCCTGAGAGGTAGTGTCTCCTCCTATCCATTTTATTAAGTAATATCAACCCCCTCTCCCAGCTAGCACATCAGTCAAATCAAGATTCAAAATATTTAAAAATTAAATGAATTTTGAGGACTAAAAACTTGATAAGAATATAGACACTTGTGTCGACACAAGTGTCCCTATATGGGACACAAGTGTTTGGTAAGCTAATAATCTATCGAAGATATGAAATTGATAGTGAAGGATACACACACACACACACACACACACACACACACATATTAGTTTTTTTAAAAATTGTACTGTACATAAGATATGGGTCATCCTAATGATAGGTTTGGACCAAAAGATAAGTAATTTTGCATAATGAGATGAAAATGCAAGATTTTCACCATTAGGGAGGTATAAAACTAAAGGGTAGATCCATGATAGGTATTTTCAAGTGTACAAGACTGAGATGATATATAAATAATTTTTTAATACCTGCATCCCCCCTGACCACTTTAATATATTAATTCATAAGGATAAAATTACTAGTTTAAAGGAAATAAATCCATACATGGGTATGTAGAACACACCTTACCTTTATTTGAGCCACTTTTATTATTTTTATAGTGTATGACTTATAACCAATAGTATGTTATAGTATAATTCAATGTATATGATCTCAAATTTGACATAATTTAAATGCTTGAAAAGAAAAAGAGCAAGGACGGAGTACCCCTATGTGTTGATGCAACCATGTTTCACCTTGGTACTTTGAATTTGTAAAGATGATTCCTTATTAATCATTGGAGCTAAGAGAGGTTCAAAAAAAAACCTTAGATATTTTAATTGGAGGATTGGAAGGTAATTATACCCTAAATCCAGTGCAAGGGTGAGTTGTGACATGGCCAATGATATCATTGAATTCCAATCATATAACTCAAGTGACAGTATAATAAAATCCAAGTTAAGTGGTATAACCAACTCGATCTTAATAATGGAAGTAGTTTTAGGTCATTGAAAGAATTGAATATCAACCACACTACTAAAAGGATCCAATTACTATAGATAAGAAAGCCTCAAAATGGTGCTTCTTGATGAAAATGATGTTTCTTAGTAAATTATTGGTGTTTCTTGGTAGATAAGTTTGAATAAGATTGAATATGTAGTTACAAATTTTGGTGCACTAGCATGAAATATGCACCTATAATTTATCTCAACCTGAAGTATCTATCAAAATGTAACCTCTACTTTATAACTATGTATACTATCTATCATAAATTTGAAAAACTTTGTCCTAAATATATTTTTTTAAAATGGTATAATGTGTATAGGATTCTAACCCAAGTGTATATTTGAATCATGTAAACTGTAACAAAATTATAGGAATTCTAAGAATTTTATAATTCTGAAGGTCATGTCTCTATTACATGCCCCAAATAATATTCTCTCATTTTGAGTGAGGGGAATGGAATTTGGTAGTTACCTTACCTCAAAAGGATAAGATAACTATATAATCTCCTTATGAATCATATAACATATAAGAGTAGAATTTTATATATATATATATATATATATATATATATATATATATATATATATATATATATATATATATATATATATATATATATATATCAGTAAAAATCATAGTTTGTGATCAAAACAAGACCTAATATGCATGATATGGATCATAGCAATGTATAGAAAGTAACAGTATAATCTCAACAAATAATCAAGTACACACACAAGATCACTCAATGTCACATAGAAGGGGGTATAAGGAGACCTCAAACAAGGGGCATGTTCAAATGCTACACACGCAAAGGATTGACATATTAAAATGTCCAAATATCAAATGGAATCAACATACAATGGTACAAGAGCCAAAAATCAAGGAACATATTAAAATGTTCCAAAAGAAAGATAATGACAAACAAGAATAAGACAATCAATGAAGTGAAAATGTGAATAAATTAAGTATATTCAACCATCATAAACATATCATAGTATTTCATGCCTATATGTGTTAGAAAAAAATGTCATGTAAAATAGCATCTCAAGTACATTGTGAAAGATGTAAACATGAGTATAGGCATGTGTAAGTGTTAGTATATCATCTCAACATGATAATGGAAAGGTAATCATAAAGTAATGTATCTTATATCAATCATGATCAAGGAAGTAGATGCCCCCGACATAGTGTATCATGTGGGAAGAGGAAACGTCTAACATATGTATGTGCATGTATCATGTATTTAGTGTATTCATGTATCAAACTCATGTATGTATGAAACATACGTGTCTCTAGAAAATAAATGATATGCTATCAACTAACATAAAGTAAACAACATAGATATCAAGGAGCTATTAAACATGTGAATGTTGATTTTTTTATATTTTTGAATTATTTTAATGTTATTGTATTTTCTTAAATATATTATTTTTAAGGAATTTTTTGAGTTTTTGGAAAGAAAAAAGGTCTAACCTATTATCCCATCTAAGGGATGCTCATAGGAATCTTGAAACTTAGAATATGGTACTTCAAACTAGTGATATTGCCAAGGGGCATGCATAGGTGTCATATCAATAACTATAAAATATGTGGTATTATGTGTATGTCTTATAGGACTTTATGGTCGTGAAGGGGTAGTATAAGGTGTAGTTTTCATGGAACCTATTGTTTATTTCTCTATATTTTGTTTGATTGAGCTATAATTAGAATATGTTTATTTTCTCTTGGAAATTTTTAAAATATATAAGTTATCCAATTATCTCAAGGGGATGACCATTATATATGAGGAGTGGTAAATGAATAACATTTGTTGAATGAATTGTGCCATATGTAAGAATAGTAAAATTAGAAAGTGTATCATGTTCTTTTGGTAAATTTTTACTTAGTATATTTTATTTAGAGATGTTTTCCTTTATTTATAATAACCATGGTTCTCTGACTTTAGCATTATATTTATTCAAAAATAGATTAATATGTAGTACAATAGAGCATGATTTAGATCCAAGTGTGACATTTCATTTAATAAATCCATCAAAAAATTGGATGTAGTAGCTTAATTCACGTGCTCCATGCCATATCCAAGAGATGTAAATAATTTATAGGTACGTATATTAAATTCACAAGTTGGGCCAACTATGATATTTTTACCTTGCTTTCCATCTATAAAAGGTTTAGTTATTTCATGATTTTAGGAATAATTTTTAATTGCTTCATATGAAGGTGTGTGTGCAATATTATCCTTTTGAAGTATGTCTTTATTTTTTTATAAATGTTCCTTTTGTACCCATTCTTATTTCAAGTTTCTCTTTTCTTGTTTCGTTTGTGCATTTTCCTTGGACCTATTTCCATTTTTAGTTATTTTTATGTTTCATTAATAAAATAAATATGCATCTTTGAAATATTTGCATCAGTATTTAAAATATATCCCAAGTCTTGATGATCATTATGATTATCTATGGAAATAGTATGAGTGATTGCTTTTGAATGTTTTCCTAATCCTTTACCATGATAACCAAAGTGTTGTAAATATTTTTTTCCAAAACCATATTATTTTGAATGGTGGTTATCATTATTGAAAGGTAGATTTGTATCATTTTCATCTTGATCACTTTGTAACATTTAGCTTTACCTTTTTAATCTTTTCTTGCTCTATTTTTAAAATTTGCAATTTTTTTTCTCTAAATTATCCTTTGGTAATCATATTTGTTGTTTTGGCACTTGTGTTTAAGGAGATATACTCATAATGTGAGTGGATTTATTGATTGTTGTATCTATTATAAGATCATCCCTATCAATTATACTTTGTATTTTTTGCTTCAAATCCAAAAAAAATATGTATGATTATGGTGCATTCTATTATATGCACAATAGTATTTTGATATCTTTATAGGATGTAGAGGAGGTAGTTTGATCACTTTTATTTTATCATTTATCTTAGAATTTACTTGATCTCATAGTATTATTTTGTATAGTATTTGAATCACTTGTTTTAGATGCATTATTTTGTAGATTTTCATTTGGATATGAAACCTTGTTGGGTATAACATTTATATATGAAGATGTAAACACATGATTAACACTAGAATATTTTTGATTATGTAGGTATATAATATTATTTTCTAATGATGTGATATTTGAACTAAAATTATTTTTCAAATCTTTGATGAACTTGATCATAGTGATGATTTTATATTTTAGGGCTTCACAAGCACAAAACTTAGGTACTTTAGATTGAATATGCATGCAAACACCTTCTAGATAAGATGTGGGAGTTGGACGGGTTTTAATAATGTTATATTGATTACCTTTATTTGAAACCATAGGACGGGCCACCTTAGCTCATGGAAAAGTTATAACTTAGACATAGTTATAGGGATGGTAACTATCACCCTCTCAGGGTGAGAAGAAGGAAGAGGCTCAATATTATTTCAATAATAGTTGTAAAAGGAAATTAGATTTTCATCCTATTTTAAGACACTCTCTTTATAATTACCAATTTGGTTACTTTATTTGATTATACCTTTTATTGATTTATAAATGTATAATATTAACATCATATATTGTGAAATGAAATAATTACTAGATGTATCCATATTATACACGATTGATTCATTTATAATAAATAAAAATCTAATTTTAATATTGTAACAATTTATAAATTATAAATTAGGAAACCCTATGTTAAACTAGGGTTTTGCACAAGAAGAATTATAGGTTGGGTTCACCAAATGTTTAACCCTTTTTAATATGTTTGGGTGAGGGTTAAATGAAATACTAACCTATACACAAGGATGATTAAAAATATTATAGATTAGGGTAATTAATTAAAAACTTATATAAATAAATATTCTAAACTAAAATTTGAGTTATGTTAGATATATAAAGTAAACTCAAAACATTAATTTGGTCACATAAACATAAAGAAGAGATAATACTTATATTATTCAAAAATTCATATATATATATATATATATATATATATATATATATGAATTTTTGAATAATATAAGTATTATCTCTTCTTTATGTTTATGTGACCAAATTAATGTTTTGAGTTTACTTTATATATCTAACATAACTCAAATTTTAGTTTAGAATATTTATTTATATAAGTTTTTAATTAATTACCCTAATCTATAATTTTAATCATCCTTGTGTATAGGTTAGTATTTCATTTAACCCTCACCCAATATATATATATATATAATAAGTGAAAAGGTGGAAATAGGTAGTAATAATATCAAGATCTAGTCATCATATTTTATAAATATTATTTTTGGAGGCTTGGACACTTGCAATGGCCTTGGGGCACATCAATACAAGTTATTGATATCAATGAAACTATCTAGTATAAAATACTCAATGTATTTTAAAGTGAACACTTAGATCCTTTTGGGTTTTTTTATCACCTTTATACTTATATGTTTTATTCATGTGCATAGGTTGTAGATGATTATATGTGGATCAAACCCTAGCTCTTCACCTTAGGTCTTTATACCTTGCCAAAAATGGGTTAGTTGGATCATGAAGTTGAGATGACCTAAAGTAACCCTTTATCAAAATAAAAAACTAAATATATAATATTCTAAGGAATGTCTTAGATATATTTATTTATCCCCTAGGTGTTGGCTTGTGTGTGCACAAGGGTGAAATATACTATATGCAAGGGCATGTAATGATCTAGCTTGTAACATGAGAAATACTAATTATGGGAAATTCTTTGAGTGACTTAAACATGTAATATGATTGATCCTATGATATATATGAAAATATAAAGTAATATATAATTATAACTTAGTTGTGAAATCAATTTAATGAGCTTTAATAGGTGATTTCCTATTATTTTCTAGATCAATAATGAGTAGGCTTCGATTTATATTTATACCACACCTTTTGGAAATATCTCATGAAAGGGTTAAATAAAAAAATTGGTTGACCTATATGATTTTAAATATTATAAAATTAGATGACTTTTGAGGGATAGACACTCTATAATAATCTAGGCACTTGTGTCAAAGCAAGTGTCCCTATGTGGGATGCAAGTGTTGACAAGATAAGAAGTTGTTGAGAATATGAAACTAATAGATAATAATATATATCAGTTTTTAATATTTTTATATTGTATATAATATTTAGGTCATCATAATGATAAATTAAAACTAAAATATAATAACTTTGGCACAATGAGATGGTGAATGTGAGCCTTTTGGTAGCATAGAGATCTAGAATTGAAGGGTATAACATTGAGAGATACTTGTCCAGTATACAAGAATGAAATGATATATAAATCAGATTTTAGTATCTATATATGACACATGGGATCATTACCATAGACTAGATGTAGTAGAGTAATGGCATATCTCCTTGATGCTAACCCCACATAACTAGTAAGATGTGAGGACTCAACACCAAAGGTTAGTGAAGGGTGAAAGATGTGAGATTTTAATTTTGTTTGCATATGATTTTTATTTTAAAAGAGTATCTCTTTTTCTATTTTTCATATATTTTTTCAAGGGCCTTACCCCAAAATATTATCCTGATGTAGCCAATAAGATGCAAAGGCTCATCACTAAGGACCAAGATAGGTGAGCAAGGTTACATGTTTTAGAGAATGACTATGTTTTATTCTTAGAATTCACCATGATATGAGACTTTTTCATGGACAAGATTTTATACTAGGCTATAGGCTAGTGTTTCCTAAGTTTTTGTAAGAATTTAAAGGGTAAAAGAGGTATACTATGCTCGTAATAAATAAGAAAAGAACCAATGTGATGTTAATTTTGAGTATGTTTTTAATAGGATAATATGAAAAATAAAATGGAATGGTAAGATGAATTTTGAAATTTTTTATTATGAAAACTGAAAACTAAGTCCCCAAACAAAACATTATAATATGTAAGACAACATGTAAATAATGGAAAATGCAATTAAATTAGGGCAATGTGAAATGTAGATGACTAAATGTAAAAGTGTTTAGGGTACAAAGAGTTAATAGATTCACCAAACTCCTTACCCTATAAAGTGAATAACTAATAGGCTCCATTATTAAAATATTCAATCACTAAATAGGGACCTAACTAATTAGGTCTAAACTTTCAAATTTCTCCTTTATTTATATCTATTTGATTGTCAAGTATTAAGAAAAGGTCTCCTACTTATATTGAGAATTTGCACAAATAGTTATGAAGCTCACAATACTATTGATAAGGCATTATTAGATTTTTTTATCTTGTCTTATTTTTTGAACAAAGGGAAAATATTGTGAGCATTTAGTGAGATATTTTCTACAATTGCCTTCTTGTATAGGATATTTGTGAACATATTTTTTTAACTCATAGTAATGTTGATAAGATAAGATTAACTTTGTTTTTCCCATTTTCATGCTTGGGAAACTTTGTGAGAAATCAGTGGGTATCTCTATATGGTCTTATTCTTTTGTAGGAGGGAGAGAAGACCCAACATTGAGGTTTATTGGCTAGTTATTATAATTAATGTTGATTTCTATAGTGCTTATGGTTAACGTATGATTCCTTTCTTCAAGCCTTGGCATGGTCAAGGAAGGATGAATGGTTTTTTTATCTAATATAAAGCTTAAACTAAAATCTAAGCTATAGCTTGCCCCTTCATAATGGGATGTTGGGTGATTATGATGAAGATATGTATCATTAGGCTCTTTTAAGGGCTTATCATCATGCCCCAAGAGATCTATCATGAAAATGTTGACATTAGGGTTAATAGACTCTAGACGAAGAGGCATGTGGGGACTATAAGTCATGATTTAGCATAGGTTAAAAGGAAGCTTAAAGGATTAATATTTTTCTAGGACATAAATGATTTCAGTCACAGACATGGTTGAGACAAATGGTATCATTGAAAGGTTATCACCATTCATATTTTATTTTATCATGACTTCCTTTTCTTCAATCTTGTCTTTTAAAAAAAAATAGGAAACTCGACCCCCTTTTTAAAAAAATAACTTTGGGTTTTGTGGGTGATTTAAACCTCAACCAAATGTGGAGGTTTAGACACACCATTGGTGCATAAGTGATATTCAATGTGTAACCTTGGTTGCTTGTGCATGGTTTATTAAATAATGTCAAAGGGTTTGGGTTTCCCTTAGGAAATAAAAACCTTTTCAAGATGGAGGAACCTTATCTATTAGAATAGGGTAGAAGGGATCACCTACATCCTATTAATCTAAGGTCTACCCAAGATCATGTTGTAATCAGTGTCTTTATATATAATATATAATTTTATCAACATGGTCTTGGAACCTAGGGTAACTGTAAGCATGATTGTTCTAATTGAAGTGTAATTAAGGATATTATATCCTAGAAGGGTGTTTCAGGTAATTGATTAGTTAGTTTACCCATAACCAAGATTTGTAGGAATGAAAAGGGGGCTATATTTATGGATACTCCATCATCAATCATTGCTCATTTTACAAATCTATTATAAATCTAGATTTTTAAAAACAAGATTGAATCCCCCATCCTAACCATCTCAAAGTTGAGAGGGAGACTCCTAAGGTCAAATAAATAGTCATCATACATGTTGACAATTTTGACCCCATATGTCAAATTGCCACCCTTGCCATTCAAAACTTTGCAATGCCATTTTGTCTTCAGAGCTCAATAATTGGTCCTAAGAAATCCTTGAAAATCCATGGTTAATAGGCCTTAAGGTTGCCTAGGTGATTTAGGGGGTTTTCTTTCACTTGTCTTGTTCTTTATAGGAAAGAACATATGTTGATTAGAGCAGTTGAAAGGAGAAAATTCTAAAGAGGACTTTGAGCTTTACAAGAAGAAAGGTTCTTCTCAAAAGGGCAAAGATCATTTCAAAGTTTTGGTATGGTTTATTACTTTTGGAATAGTTCATTTTACAAAATCCCAAAGTCATTTTCAAAAATTCAAAAGGCCTCTACAATTTTTTTTGAAGACTATTTCATAGAGGAAAATTGGGCTCTTTTCCTTTTGGGTCTTCCATTACAAAGTTTCCAAAGGAATTGTCCAAATAAAATGCTCTAATGAACAAAGTCGAAGGGACACTTTAGAAATCTAAAGGTCATTGTCAAACTTTTTTGAAAGACCATTTTTCTAAGAAATGTTCTATTTCATAAATCCTAAAGGAATTTTCAAGGGCAAGAGGAACATTTTCATTTTTTTCTAAAGGTAGCTTTGAAATGCCGAGAGGTCCATTATAGAAAACCCAAAGGGCACTTTCCCTTTGAGAAAGTCCATTTTCAAGAGTTTGAAATGTGCATTTCATTTTGATGAAGGATCATTTGAAAGGTTCTAAAGGGTACCTTCAATTTATCTAAAGGGATCTTTTCAAAATCCCCAAGGGCTATTTCATATGCCAAGGGATCACTTCCCCTTCGAGAAAGTCACTTATTAAAATTCTGAGGGACACTTTCAAGACTTTGAAGGGTAATTTCCCTTTGGATAATTCATTTGTAAAATCTAAGACAATTCCTTTGGACTTTTTGTCTGAAGGAAAAATGCATAAAAGAAGAGCTTTAGACATTTTTTCCAAGAGGCAAAAGGCCGAAAGAAAGAGTCCTTTACAGAATCTGAAGGGGTCACTTTAACTTTATCGAGGGAAAATTTTGAGGAGGACTTTTCAAGGGATCTGAGTGGATCATTTCATTTTTTTTGAAGGATAAGTGGATGCACAAAAATTTCTAAAAAGATTGTTACAGCAATCTCGAAGGTCTTGTCAAAAATCTCGAAGGGGAATTTTGAAAGACAAAGGGGTAACTTGCATAATGCCTGAAGGGAATATCCATTGAAATGGAAATGAATATAGATTTCCTTTGCAGTTTTTTTCCAAAGGAGATAACTTGTAAAGAGATAGAAAGAGTCTAAAAGAATTCTTTTAGACAAATTATCTGAAAGAATTCTTTCAGAAGATTTACCTAAGGAAAAGAAAGGCTCAGAAAGATAAGCTTGAGAGAAAAAGACACAAAACAAATGACTTTTCAAAAAGTTAAAAGGAATTATTTTGGACAAATTATCCAAAAGAATTCCTTCAGAATACTTTCCAAAGGAAATTAACCAATCATAAAATTTTGAAGGGAAAGACAAGCCAAAATATCTTACCATAGGAAAATGCATAAAGAAGAGAGCCACAGACAATTTATCTAAAGAGATCAAGGAACAAATAGAGACAAAAAGCCATAGACAAATAAAGAATGCTAAATAAATACACAAGAGCAAGAGACCATTCTTAGTCCAAGGAGTTGACATAAGTTTCATACATACTTCTCAATCTTCAAGAGTTTTTCATACAAAAGGGGAGTAAGTTGGAATTAACTATACCTTGCACTTTGGGTTGAATAGTGGACAAGTCAAGCTTATCCTTAGTTTTCATGCAATCCAAGCCTTTAAAACACTTCCAATTTAGCTTCAAGAAGAGTTCTTAGTCCAAGATGTGGCATATCTTTTCATGCAAGTGGAGACCATTATAGGTTGACTAGTCTTGCACTTTATTTAGTTGACAAGTCATGCATGTGCTTTTGTTTATCTTGTTGAAGGATTTCAATATTTCCAACAGTTCAAGTGGAGTTCTAAATTTATATTTGGCATTGATTTTATGTAAATGGAATTGTTCCCTTGTTTCAGGTAGTTTAGGTGGAGTCTATATTTAGAGATGGGTGTAGCATCATGCATGATGAAGGTTTTGACTCAAAATTGAGTTCATCATTCTTGTCAAATGCCAAAGATCTTTCCATGCAAAGCATAAGGTAAAGGGATTTATTTTTAGATATTTGGACAACACAAGTTGAGCTTGAGTTGACCTCTTCTTCTATTTTTAACAACAATCTCTTGGTTGTTGTCTATTTTTCTATATAAGTTAGCTTTTCAACCTTGAATCATATCCCTCTTTTGGCAAGACCAAATTTTGCCAAAGACTAAGTTTAGAAACCTTTTTCAGATTAATAGGACTATTTTCAATTTCCAACTACTTGTATAGTGTATTTATGTCATTGATTTTCACATGTGATAGAATTTTCTTCCTTGCCAAGTCTTGATTCTTACCTAGTTACTAGTTGATCAAATTATGCAGGTCATGTTCTATGTTTGATGTCTTTTGGATGAAATTATAGTGGATGCAAGTGGGTTGTTAGTGCCTTAAATCATGCATATTCCATCATTTCCCTCAAGCTTTAATCACCAAATAAATCCTTTTCATGAAATACTTATGCATATTTGTCAATTAGAGTTGAAAGTTCACCCTTTTTCTTGTCTAGATCAGTGTTTTTTAGGAGCTTAGATTGAGTGTATCAACCAAAATTCAAGTGTATCACCATCATTATTAGTATTTCCCTCGATTTTATTTCTTCTCTTTTCCCTATCATTTTTTAGTGTAGAGTAAAGATCCTAATTGATACACCAAAGGGAGCTATCCCTTACAATATAAAGATTCAATCCACTTATTAGGTTACCCACAACATAGGATTGTTTCCATGTTTTAGCAAACTATGAAGGCCTAAAAATACCTTCAAAAGGGTTCAATTAAGATTAACAATAATACCTTAAACTCTAGCTTGGAGGAAACATGTCAAGATCAATATCATTGATCTAAGCCTGAGGTGGAATCACATTAGCTAATTACCCAACCCCAGGGCATTAAGAAATGTTGAACAATGGGAAAGAGAATTCTTGAGAATTTCATGAAATGAGATGTGAGAGAATGTGTTTGTAATTTCTCCAACTAATTCAAGTTTCCCATGGGTTTTATGATGACATCATCATTGAGGATGTTGTAAGGGTGAGGTATTATGGGTTTATATTCCCATGTGCAAGTAGTGATATTCTCCTACTCTTCAATTTCTAATTCCACTACCCTTACCATTCCATTCTTTCCTATAACCCTTAATGAGGAAATAAATCAAGGTTGGTTTTACTAGAGGTAGATTCCTTGACATCATTAGTGCATGCTAGTAGAGGTTGGTTGTGTTGCATTAGTTTACTCTGTAGGTTACCTTGTGGTTAGTTTTGGGTATCTCATGCATGATGGTTTGGTAAATGGTTTTGATTGATTTGGAGGTTCTAGGTTTGAGGGGTTATAAGATCATTGAATTGAGCTTAAGGGTTCAAATTTGTGTTTCTTAGGAAATTATCAACAAAATTTTTCCTATGTTCTTTAGGGAGTATATAAATAAACCTGTAATCCTATAAGGCTTGAGTGTCATTTTAGACTAATTGGTGTAATTAAAAATGGATGTCAGGATCATATTCCATGTGCCTCTTATTTTATCCCTATTGACCAAAACCCTATTGATTTTTCCTTTTATAAAAGGTTGGTTTTAGAATTTGGGGAAATGGTCAACATTATATATTTAGGTATTATGTGGTGGGGGATGATTAAAATAAACCACATGAACTAAATGTGGAGGGTTTAGGATCTTCATACCTAATTTTTTTATGTTTTTTTTGGTTCATGGTTATGGTTGGTTGTTGTTGATAGGATTTAGTTTCCTATTTTGATTGGTTATGCTGTCAGTGGTGGCATTTCATTTTTTGTTGATAATATTGGGGCATTTATTTTTAATGTTAATCTAGTTCACATTTTGAAAACCCCTATTATTTTATATAGGTGAAACTATATGCCCATTAGATATATAGGTTCAATGACCACTATCAATGATCACTTGGTTAATTTATAAATCACTCTTTAGTGCTTCTTTGTAGGATCAACAAGGTAACTTCAAGACATCCTCTAGCATCTCCTTGTTAAGGGAGTGAAGAAAGAGATCACTTAACTCCCTTTGATCCATGTTTGGTGCACTTGTAGATGAATATAGGACATGTCGTTATCTCATGATGAATTAGGAACAAATTCATTATTTTCTTGTTTAATGTGAAGGAATTATCAAATGCTAGTTTTTAGTAATTTGTTCATATCAAAGACTTTAACAAATTTTGAAATGAGTTATCTAAAGAAATGAATAGAGGCCTCTAAGGATGGAAATACCAAACAAGGGAAATTCCTTCTATAATTTTGGGAAATATATTTGAAACAACTCCATCCCAAGGAAATAGTTTCCTAAAAATAGTAGCATATTATTTAACATGGGCATTGGTGTCTCCTTCCCATTTAAACTTGGGAAGTTCAGGTAGAGGAAAAGATAGAAGAACTCATTATATGGTATGATCAAGGGGATATTTTATATATTTATCATAAGTCCCCATAGCATTGAAATTTTTCAGAGTAATCGTAGGATAATATTGAATGGGTGGGTTTGGATATGGGTTGTTCTCATAACCACTAGGAGGAAAATAAGGTGTTTGGTAATATGGCATAGAATAAGATGGAAAATAATTATCTATCTAAATGGATTTGGATAACATGTGATAGTAAGGAATAATAGTGTTATAATAAGAAAGGTTAGGTTCTTGTAGAGTATGAGTGTACATGGGAGGCACATAGCTCAGAGGAATGTAAGGTGTAAAATTATTGGCCATCATGTTTTTGGGAGGTATGTATGTGAACACACTTTTAATTGGGACTTGGACTTGAGGTTGATAGGGTTGATAGATGTTATAAATTTATGTGTTGGTGACTCCATGAGTAAAGATATCCATTTATTATTTGATATAAATGTAGTTGGGAGGAAGTGTATAGGCTTTTTTTTGTGGTGGAAATATGGATGGTTGTTGATCTAGTGATTGGTAAGCCATTTTTTTGATAGGTATAGAAGAAGAATGAATCTAGTTAGGAGGATTATATTTTACTCCTTTATTTTGAGAGAGTTGGTTGTTATTTAAATCATGAATTTGACCCATCAAGAAATATATGAGGTGTGTTTAGTCATTTCCTTTATGGGAGGTGTGGTAGGAAGAGGTTAATAGAAATTGAGGGGTTGATTTTTTGTATAAGCTTCAAGAGGAACTATATAATTTTGCTCTGATGGGTTGGAGGTGTTTTGGTTGTTGTTGTTTAAGGAGTGTGTAGTTTTTTGCAATCTATTTACTTCATGTTCTAGATAATAGATTCTACTGATATATCAATCATATTTAACAAAGATTTACGCATCTATATTTTACAAAATAACTAAGGGTTTAGTTTCCATGTGAGGAGTGTCTCCACTCACACCAATAAAATTCATGTTGTTGTATTCAGGATGGTTACTGGTAGTTTTTGATATGTCTTGCACCTCATGGATTGTTATCCAACTCCTAGTTTGTGAGTTAGGGTTGGGATATTCATGAAGCTTATTGGCTAGATATTTTGTAAGTTGGAATAATTACCTAGGTAGTCATGGGATTAAATCCCTTTCATTTAATAATGAATCTCCCATATGAATATGTCTATCTACTTCTAATTATTCACA
This sequence comes from Torreya grandis, assembly GCA_037957365.1. Classification (NCBI taxonomy): domain Eukaryota; kingdom Viridiplantae; phylum Streptophyta; class Pinopsida; order Cupressales; family Taxaceae; genus Torreya; species Torreya grandis. The sequence goes on from JARHVA010001441.1 coordinate 541,576, forward strand.
ACTTTCAATTATTCATAGTTTATACAAATCATGCACAAGTTATCTTATCTTGGGGTATTACTTTAATCACAAAGTTCATGAACCATAATAGAGTGATTTTGTAGCAAGTAAGCAACTAATTAAAAAAATATGTAAAGAATTTATAAGAAAGTAGAGAATGAAATGACTAGAATGTGTGAGAATAAATAAGTTGTACTTCACAAGTAGTTTTACAAAGCGTATTGTATCTGTATAAGTAGATAAACATTCAAGAGGTGATAATTCTTTCAGAAAATGAGAAAGAAAAACTTGAATTTATATATTTATATATTTAAATATAACACAAAGTTTACCATTTTAATCTTCACATAATTCAGCAAATGATCTCTTTAGATGCAAATTTCTAGAGAAATAAACTTCCTTCTTATTCACTTCGAACCAATTTCATACAAAAACATTCATAAATCTAAATGTAAAGTTTTAGATTGCCTGAACTTTCTTACTTTAGTTACAATTTATTTTCAAAAATTACCATCCCTTGGCACATAGGCCTTCACTCATATTTATATAATTTTAGATATCAAAATAAATTAGTAGCTAACACCTTGAATTCCCATGTTCTACAATAAAATATGGAAACCGTTGAGAGACGTCCTCCTTGAATTTATCCTATGTGGTATGCAATGGTTGGTGATATGTAACACTTCTCAATTTCCCTATTTGAATAAAAAATAATCTCTTTGAATGCTACATAGAGGTCACTCAAGTAATTTATTTTTATAAAATGACTTCAAGTAATGGCGTTTAGCCATGTTACTTGAGTCTTAAATTTTATAAAGCAACTTACTTTTACAAGTAACTTCACTAAATGACATTACTTACAAACTAATTACTTAAAACAAAATTATTTAAAATACATTACTTGAGACATCGAAAGAAAATAGAAGGAAATAGAAGAAGATAGAAGAAGTTGTTGAGAAGAGAAGCAATATAAATCATTCCAATTCATGAACTTTAGATCTTCATTTCTCCTTGTATTTGATGTGTTGAGACATCATGAACTAGATTGTTGCATCATCCATTTTGGAAATTGAATGCCTTTCTATTTCATATATGAGCATTTCCCTTTCCATATTTTTGCAATCAGCTTTCACCTTCTCAAGCCTAGGTTCCAGCCTCTTGACCTCCTATTGACTTTTGATTAACTCCTTTATAGATTTTGTTGTAAAAGGAGTTGTGGCCTTTTTAATTAATTACTTGAATTGTTGATGCAATTTCTCAAGTGTCCTTGGCATTTTCTTAGACCAAATATTTTTGAGATAAAAAATGTAGTCCTCCACATCCACTTTTACATTTTGAGCATATTATTCCATGGTCTTCATTTCTTCAAGCATTTCCCCAAGAACAAACATACAAAAAGATATAAGGTGTTCCTCTTTCTTTTCTTTCTTTACTGACCCCTCTAGAATAATTTATTATTTAAGCAAAACCTTCTCACTTAAAGTGTTTATTATTTGGAGGCTCTCTTTTTGTAATTCAAATATTCCATTCTCATATTCAATCTCCTTCATTACTATTTTCATATTTTCCAATTTATTCTCAATATCAACTAGAGTACCTGGGACCTCAAGAAACCATTTTTATATAGTTTACAACATCTTCTCTATCCACTCATCAACTACCTTAGATTTGTCCATAGTTTCTTCTACTTTAGTTATTATTTGCTGATAAAATACACCTCCTAAAAGTAATGACTATTTTGGAGTAGATCTTGCCACCTTGGCAATTATTTCACATAACTTAGCAATTTGTTCTTTCAACTTAGCTTTATCAGCTTTCTCTTCATCAAGCTTCTATAAAAGAGTATTGAATAGGGTATGCATATCCTATTTCAAGATCTCTATAGTGACTTCTCAAAGGGATACCTTTGTAACTATTAAGTCTTCTTTAGTGACTTCACTTTTATCCTTACTCTATGAAAGAGCTGATATATCTACAAATTTCTGGCATGAAAGCTCAATTATCAGCTTTGAAGTCAATTTGGCAATTTTGGGCTTTCTACCCTTACGATCAAGACTTTTTAAAAGCCATAAGTCTATCTCCTCCAATTTAATTTAATATTTTGTCTCAAGATTAGTTTAAAAAGCCAACCATGAAGAGAAATATGTACCAGTTGAGGTGTCTAAATATACTACCATTTGTTGTTGATTATTTCTTACCACTTACTTTTGAGAAAGAACTTCTTGTGCATTTAGAATATCTTGAACAACATTAGAAATTAATTGATCGTATTTTTATTTCTTTGTTTATATCTCAACCTCAACCTCTTTCTTTTTCTATTACTCTTTCTCTACCTCTTTCTCTTTCTTTACCTCTTTCTCTACCTCTTTCTCTACCTTTTTCTCTGGTTCAGTTGTTACTTGTTGCTAAGACACCTCTTAAGATGCAATCACCTCTCAAAAAATTACCTACTATGGCTCTTTTTGGACATGAATATAAGGAATGGTAGAATGATCTTAAAAAGGAGATTGAGGATGAGTAGTATGTGGAGTGGATGAAGGTGGAGGATGAGGAACATTAGTCTCCTTTTGAATAGGTTTCTTATGAGGTTTGAATATTGGAGATTTTGGAGGTGACATGAGTGTGGATGGGTCTACATATTTCATTACTAGATGTATGTTTTCCATTGGTAATGAAGATGAAGATATAGAGGATGTTGTAGGCATGGGAGTGGTAGGAGGAGTGGTTGTGGAAGAGACCAGAGGAGATGTAGGTATAACTAGCTAAATTGGCTTCTTTCTTTCACCATATAATACATATCATCAACATTCTTCTTTAATTTCAACTTCTTCTTTCACTCTTTTCTACTTTCTTCTTACACTACTTTCCTCTTATGAGTTGCTTAGCCCATTTATATCATTATTGGTTCCTTCATGAAAAATACCTTACTGAGAAGACATGTAGAAGTCATATCAAGAACCACTAAAGTCCTCCCAGTAATAGATTTGACTTGATTATTATTGAAGTCAATTTTTGGAAGTGGAGTATTTTCTCCTCCCATGGCATGATAAGAATCATGAATCACTTGTCCATCATCCTTCATATCTTCTATAATTATAACCAAATTAAAAGAGAAAATTTGCTCAACAGTCATCCTATTGTTATCTCTTCTCACTTCAAACTCATCTCTGCAATCAATCCAAAAGTTTTTAAGTGCAAGAATATGCATATACTCAAGGGAAAATGTGTTTTAATCTATGCCTCTACAATGAAAATTCACTCTAGCTTCAAAATGTGATTAATTATAGTTATGATACATATTTGTTTGTACATTCTTTACCTGGTAAATACTTGCATAGTGATAGTGACAAAAAAACAATGGGAAAAGCAATATAAGAATGGTGAACCTTTGATTTTAGATCATGCAAGTCTATCAACTTCCTACACAATTCCATAAGAATCTAATTATCAGTGGGGTACCTTGGCAATTTGATAGGTGCCCTTATGAAACCACCCACTCTGATATATGTGAAATTTAAAAATTGAATGAAAATATAACTAAAATGGGAAACTACCTCCCAAATTGCATCTAATACTCTATTGGAATTTAAGGTAACACTTAATTTATAGATTATTTCATAAAAAAACCATCATTTACCCTCTTGTAGTGATTGAAGTATTCAGACAAAGTTAACTGAGGGTAGTATTCATATATAGGCTCTATTGCCAACATCCCATTTGTAGTTAGCCTAGAAAATGATCCACTAGATGTTGCAACATATAACAAATATGAAGTCATTTTGAAGTCAAGAGTCTACAATACATTACTCATCTAGTGATCAATATTGTCACTTATCATCCTTGACCATTCAATCATTGTATAACTCCTATTAACATCAATGGCTTTATTGTATGTATACATCCAGGTTGAAAAACACTTAGCATTCTTCTCTCCATTTATTCTACACAAAAATTGAGTGATGTCATCCACTTTTTGAACCAAATCATATCTAATTATTTGCTTCAAAAACCTTGAGGGTTGCTTTGATTTCCTCAAATAATTAGTATTCATTATCATGATGCAATATGTTATCTTGTTCTCCCATTGATTTCTATCTTTTTCCATTGATACATCAAGCATTTGGGCCTTGATATGATCTTATAATAGTAGTCAAAATATTGAACATCTAACCTTATCACTACATTGCCAGTAGTATCTTTTACTGTCTTAGTAAGAGATTCAAGTACTTAGCACACTCTACGACAAACTCAAGAAATTGTGTAGAACTTGGGAATGTTGTAGCTTGTAGGATCTCACTATTGGTCATTGCTTACATGAATGGTGTTTTTATTATGGATTTTGACCTTTCTAATAGCTCATTTATGGAAATGTGTCCCATGTCAGTATCACTTATTTCAAACTTTGAAGTAATATAAGATTCAATAGGATATCCTTTATATTCATACTTCATCTTTGCTTCCTTTGGCTTCTCAACTCTCTTTGATTTTGTCTTCCCTCTCCTACTTGGTCCTAGGACTTATTCCAATGCTATCTCAAGAACTTATTTAATCAGAGTTACTTCTTATTCCCCTGACATTTATTTTGATTGATACTGGTAAGGCTTGATGAATACTCTTGAAAACTCAATAATTATTCCTATTGGTTTAGAAAAGGTTGAACAACTGAGTCAAGTTATTATCTTGAGTAACAATCCTAAGCAAGATTTAGGTTATAAGGGACTTCTAGCAATAGAAAGCTTTGAAAATTCCAAAAGACTTGTTATATGTAACAAAGTGTCAAAACTTTGGGAAGGTCTAGATATTCCACAAGTCTTTAGTGTTGAAAACCTTGAGTAAGTAACAAGCATTCGTAATTATGGGTTTATTTAAAATAATTACTCAATTTTATATGGATAAGTTAATTAGGTTGGAAAACCTAATGAATCAAAATTAAGAGGTAATCAAAAATCTGAGCAAATAATGCTCTTTGGGAACTCCATTAGATATGAAACCTAGTTGTTCAAGTTTCTTAAGGTTACTTGGGTTTGGGACTCTAGGTAAGTAACAAGTCATGAAGGATCTGGGTAGTATGATCTAGGTTAAATGCTATGGAATTTTTATAAAAATCAATGTTTTAGGGATTTTTCTTAGGTTTTTCACATGAAAAATGTCTCTTAGGAATTTACAAGGTTTAACAACACTCATGTATGCAAAGAATGACAAAAAATTATAGGAAAAATAAGAAATGATAGAGAGAAACTTTAAAATGATGCATGAAAAATTACCAGATGAAAAATGAGATAAAAACCCATAATGGAGACATGAAACCAAAGGGAAAACACTCTACATACCTCGACTTCAAATCGGTTATGAAGAAATTGATCCATAATCACTCCAAAAGCTCAAATAGTGTCACTCAAGATTCATAGGGACAACAGCTAGGTTAGACAACTTGAAAGTCAGCTAATAAATGAGGTGTATTTTTCAATATTTATATTAACCCCTAAATTAATGATAACTAAGTGACACATGAGATAATATCCATGTAAGTATTTTGACATTTATCAGGTTTTACAAATTACTTTGCTTGAGTTGGTCTATGAAGTCAAGTACCTCTGATACCCTAGTTTGGTCTATGCTTGTGAAGACTTCAGACTTGTGAACCTTAACTAATTTTATTTATGAATTTGAAAAAGTGAAATAAATTCAAAACCTCAAGCTGTTGTGATTAGTTCCTTATGGATTTATGAAACTACTTTGCTTAGCTTTTTGTGAGAAGTAACGTCATTAGATAATTTTGGTTTGATCTAGACGATGTAATTCAAGTTTACAATGACAACTTAGTTCAAAGGGAATAAGTAACATAAATTTGAGAACCTCAATTGACCTTGAAATGAATCCAAACATTTAGTTTTTTTAATTTCTTGGAAAGATGGACAAAATAGGTTTTATGATGAATGACATAGGCAGACATTTTCTAACCTTCTGGATCAATTTGAAGCAATTTGGAATGAAAGCAATTATAAGTGAAAACTATTTAAAGACTAAGTCTTATTCAAAGGACTGAGTTTTAACAAAGATAACTAACTTGCATAAGACAAAAGGCAAAAAAAATTAATAGGGGTAACCCAAAATCCCATGTGTGAAATTTTTGGACACTATTTGGCTCCGATTGGGGAAATCTTTGTTTCTATCAGAAAGAAAGAAACAAGGGTAAGATCCCAGTATCTCTAGTTTTGAGTCTTGTTTATTGGGTACAGAGTCATTTAAAATATTAATCATAAAAAATAACAAAACAAACAAACATAAAAGTAAAAACAACTATACAAAATAAAAACTAAGGACTTATTTATATACATACATGTGTTACCCTATTGCTCAGTTCTTATAAAGCTTCAAGTGTTTCCCATTATAAGGCAATGATAGTTCAATCCCATCCTAATAATCTAGGATGAAGATATCTTTTCTAGCAACTTTATTTATTTTGAAAGGTCGTTTCCATAGTGAATCATTTTTTTTGTGTATCCCTTTTGATTCATGTTGCTTATCCCACAGTAGGTCACCAACTTCAAAATTTATATATTTAGCCTTTTTGTCAAAAATATTATTCTACTTTCATCTAATAATTATTCAATCGGTTAGTAACTTGAGCATGAACTTCTTGTAGATCAAATAAAAACAAAATCTTCTTATCAATTGAATCTTGATAAATTACATCTTCAATAGCATTGATCAGTTGTAAAGTAGGAAACTCTATTATGATGGGTATTTTAGCATTTTTTCCATACAACAACTGAAATGGTGACATGACAGTGACCTTCTTTGGAGTAATTCCATCAACCCACAAAGCATCAAATAAATTCTTGTGTCAGGTACATTGATTATCATCCACCAACTTATGAATAATTATCATCAAGTTCTTGTGACTTGATTTAGCTTGGCCAATCCCCCAAGAATAGTAATTTGAAGGTTGAACTAATTCTATTTCATGTAAATAATAGAAATGAGTTATTTTAGCTAAAGAAAAGTTAGCTACATTATCTATTACTATCTTGTGAGGAACTTCAAACCTCACTATAATGTTTTATTTGATAAAATCACATATAAATTCAGAAGTGGCATGCTTGACAAGAATGGCGTCTACCCACTTGCTAAAGTAATCAATGGATATTAATACATAACACTAACTAGCACTTAAAGAGGGATTCAACATACCAATAAAATATATGCCCCAATGGCAGAATGGTTCATTGATTATGGTTGGTTTTAAATGTAATGTTGGAAACTTTGGAAGTCCCATAAAATACTGACATGCTTGTCATTTAGAAACTCAATCTAAAGTATCCTAAAAAAGAGTAGGCAATTAGTACCTTATTCATAGGATTTTATGTGTTGTAACTCATGTTGAAAAGTGGCCTCCACATGCTCTATCATAGAACTATTCCAAAAGTATTTTTTGTTGTTCTTTATCCACATAATGAAGGAAAACACCATCAATTCCTCTTTTATACAAGCCATTGTCCCAAATGACATAATCCTTTAACTTTAGCTTGATGGTCCATTTTTCCTTATGTAAGATGAGCTAGACATTCTCCATAATTTAGGAAGAAAGCAACCTTACTATACCATTCATCAACAAGATCAACCAAAAGAACCATGGGTAAATCTTCATCTCATTCATTTTGAAGTAAATACACCATCATATCTATGTCATCTAGTTTACTTTTTATCATTAGTTGACACAAGCCTCTTCCTCTCACTAGCTTTGTTTGTTTGATATCAAGATCAAACTCTTGAACTTTATCCACCCAAGTGCCTCTTAGCAATCCTAATTCTTATTGTGTTAGAATATATTTCACTACAATATCAGGGATATATATTTTAGTATGTGAATATAAGATGTAGTATTTGAAGGCTTTGCATGCTTTGACTATAGCAAAGGCATGTTTTTCCATATGTGTATACTTCAGCTCATAACTTTTCAATGGTTGGATCCTGAAAGCTATAGGAGATTCAATGTCTTCATCATTATTTTGTATAAGTATGGATAAAATGGTATGCTTAGAAGAATAACAATGGAGAATGAATTCCTTACTAAAATTTGGAGGAACCAACACTAGACTTGAGCTATGGATATTTTCATATTTTTAAATTCCATCTTACCTTCAGCATTTCACTTAAAGTCTTGCTTCTTTTTTATCATGTCAAAAATGTGGTGAGTTAACTCAACAAAATAAAGAATGAAACTTATAAGGAAGTTAACCTTACTAAAGAATGAATGTACCCCTTTATTGGATGTAGGCATAGGCAGACTTTGAATAGCTTTCACCCTTTTTGGATCAATCTTTATTCCTTATTTTGAGATGATGTGACCAAGCAGATTCCCTTCAGTGATGAAAACTATTGATTTTTTGGGATTCAAAGAGATCATATGTTTCCTACACTAGATGAGTACTTATTCTAGATTATCCAAATGATTACTTGTCTTTTGAAGATGAATGTCAAGTCATCAAGGTATACACCTATACTCTTGATTTTTAAATGTGCAAATGTCAGATCCATTTCTCATTAAAAAAAATTTCCAGCATTAACAAGACCAAAGGGCATCTTCTGATAGGAAAATGTTCCCCATGGCATTGTGAAAGTTGTATTACATTGATCTTCTTCAGCCATTTTTATCTCATTACCTAAAAATCCATCTAACATGGACAACATCTTTGAGCCTATAACTACTTGTAAGATATGATCCATAATTGGCAATGGATAATTATCTTTCAAAGATTCTTACTTAAGATTCTAGAAATCAAATCACAGACATATTTCTCCATTCTTATTTATTACTGAGATAATGTTAGCTAACCATTCTGAATGATGAATAGAATAAATGATCTTAGCATCAGGTAGTTTTTGAATTTTAGCAAAGATAGTACCTAAGATTTTTAGATTATGATGGCAAAAATTTTTCCCAAAAGGCTTCACTTCTGGTTGAAGTAGAATGTAATATTGTACCTCTTTTGGCTAAAAGGTCTTTAGGTCTTGGTAAGACCATACAAACACATCCATGTATTTCCTAAGAAACTTAATGAATGCTTCTTTTTCCTCTTGGGAATAACATTTTCCAATGTTGACCATTTTGGGTTCTTCATCATTACCCAAATTAATTTTCTCTACTTCTAGAGAAGAACTCTCACCATATTCTTTTTTTTCTTCAGAAACTGATTATGCTTATCAAAAAAATCTTTTAAATAAATTAACCCTTTAGAAATTATATTTCCCTTCAATTGAATTACTTATTCATTAACATCATGTTCAGGGTCAGTATTACCTTTTGTTGTCTATCATAGAAGTGAACTACTTCCTTCAAAATACAATTCTTTAAAATTATCTTGCTAGTCAAGGAAAGTGTTTATCTATTTTTCATCATTGAAGACTTTCCATTGATTGACATTGTCCAAAACTTTTGGGAAAAAAAACATCTCTAATCTATAGTCACCTTCTCAAAAAAGTGTAGGTTATTGATTTGGCCTTAGCAAAGCTACAGTAACTGCAAGAGAATTAGCTTTAAATTTTTTATCACAAGGAATAGAATTGATTGAAAAACCTACAAAATCAAGTGTTGCACTTAGAACTCAGTCATGGTAGTGTCTCAGATTATCCTTCTTCACTTGGTATTGGCCACAAATTTGCCTTACTATCAACTCAGCATCTCCTTGTGTTTTTAGAAGTATAACATTTTTCCTTTGGCTTGTTCCAATCCTAACAAAAGTGCTTCATACTCTATTGTGTTGTTATTTTTTTCAAACATAAGCTTTTAAGGGTAAGATAAACCTTACCATCTAGTGATATCAATACAACCTTAGCACCTAAACCAAGAGAATAGTAGCTACCATCAAATTCTAACATCCATATTTTATCTTCTTCTATCTCTAGTTCTTGAATCTCCTTGCCTAATTCAAGGTAATAGACTCCATGATCTGATTCTTCAAAAATAATCTATGATTTTGGATCATCAGACTTGAAAACTATATACTTAGACTTCTGCTTAGGCTCAAGTTTATGATTTACACCTTTGATTAGAATATGAGCACAAGACCAATCCATCTTGACTTTTCCTCTAATATCTTTGTAAAATTTATACTCAATAACATTTTGTAGGAAATAGGAATACCTTCTACCAGAATTGTCAGTTTAAACCTCTTATCTGTAAAAGCTACTAGAACAACTTGAGCATCTTTGATTTGCCCAATCAGGGGAACTTGTCTTTTCATTGAATAAAATCTCCTTATTGAATTAGTTAAAGTGAGGCCAAGGGCATCAGCTACTTTACCTAGCATAACATTATCAGAGGCTCCAAAATTTAAGATACAATTGCCCAACTTGAATCTGTTAATCAAAAGGGATACATAAAATGGCTCTATTATTTCATATGTGGAAGTAAATGTGAGAGAAGTAGTTGTAGCATTGTTTTGGAAAGAAAAATGTTTGAAAGTAGGCAGGATACCTTTTGAAGTATTGACTATATTGTTTGACCCTTTACTTTGTACATACTTAACTAGTCTAGTTAGTTGATCTAGATAAGACCTCAAGTATTCAACTTCTAACATTTGAATCTTGATTTTTTTAATGTGGTCAATAATGTCAAAATAAGGGATGGATGTAGACAAAGTAGGATTAGCTTCAGAATTATGAGTGACTGGCTTATGAGGTTGAGAAGAAGATGTTGCATTTTTATATTTTGGAACAAGAGAGGTGGATAAAGGACTACCTCCTTTGAGAATGCTAACATCTAACTTGGAGGCTTCCTTATCTTTCCCTTATTCTTTAGAAGACTTTTCACCAACTTACTGAGTCTGTGATCTTCTAAATATTGTAAAAGAGTGACTATGATCTTATTCAAGCACTTATTCATAATCACTTTCTGATTGATATTCAAGGTAGCCTATGTTGGATTCACCAATAGGATCTACAAAATCATCTTCATCAACAAAGCTTTGATCAAGATCAATAGCTATATGATCTTCTTAATTCATTTAAACATGGTTATTTGGAGCATCTTTGATTACCAGTCTTTATGGAGGTCCAGTAATATGATTCTAGTTTTGATTGTTAAAATTGCATACAAGTACTTTCCTAGTAGAAGCATGAGTGCCTTGAGAAATTTGCCTTTTAACTTGAAGTAATTCATTATCTATTTTCTGTAATAGGGAATCTATAATGGTTTTTAATGTAGTCTAAGTAGAACTATCTACCTTATAAGTTATCTTCTTGATCTTTTCAACCATAATAAGGTCATCTTCAACCTCTATAGCAATGTTTTGAGTTGTTGCTAAATCAACAAGATGTGATCTACATAGTTGGTAGCTAACCTATGGTAACTGAGCATTGATGAAAAATCACTTCTAGTTATCACTAGTAGGTTGAGCATCCTGAGGTATTTTGTAGAGCAATCTATTAAACTTATCAATAAAATCTTGTATATGTTTATGTGATTCTTTTTTAAGCTAAATTAATTGGGTAAGTATATGTGTTTTTTTAGTATATTTAAATATTTTTTTAAATTGTTCATGCATAGTGGCCCAATGGGTTATGTTTCCAAGTGCCAAATGGTAAAACCATTCTATAGCTAAGTCATATAAGGTTTCAATGAAGAGCCTGATTGAGACATATTCATGCTCAATGATAATCACTCCATAGGCTACAAATAAGGTAGATAAGTGCTCATTTGGAATCTATTTTTTATCCCTTATGAACTTAAGAAATTTCTTTCTTGACCCTTAGGTAAATCATGAAGAGGAGGAGTTAAATTCAATGGGCCAATCATTACCCACCAAGGAACAAGAAGTGGTTGTGTCATTATTTTGAGAATAAAGAGTTGACGATTAATGGGTTGGATTATTCTTGAAGAATTGTGTTACAATTGATTCATAGGAGTTTTCACTTGTCTCACAAGTGAAACACTCACTCTTCTCATTCTATTTTATGGAGGGAAGCTGAAATTGAAGCATTCTTGGAGCTGAAATAAGTCATCCATTTAGCTTTGGGATCTTCTTTCTCTGGTAAAAGGTTGGTTTGCAAGATTGAAATGCCTATGATTTTCTAAGGACATTTTTAGATTACTTCATATTTATAAGCAAAGACTCAGGGAGAAATTACTTGATATGCAGTGACTTAAAACAAACAAAGTACTTACTTGACATGTGACTCAAGGAAAGCTAAGTGATTACTTTAGAAAATTTAGGTAACTCAAGATAAAAAAAATTATTACTTGACATGCATACTTTTCAAATCATAAGTACACCTTAAATTTTGCATACAGCTTCTTATATGATAGTGTAAAAAACATGCAATTTTGAAAAATTGAACACTAGTCAGCATTTATCTTATCCTTATGTGGATAATATAAATTTATCTCTAGTTAAGTTCTTGTTCCCTAGGGAATCACCAAAAACTGTTGCCTAGATATTTTTTAGGATGGTAAAAGTACCTAGGTATTCAAGGGATTAAATCCCCTTAATTTAATGGTGAAGCTCCCATATGCTTATGTTTATCTACTTCTAACTATTCACAACTTTCAATTATTCACATTTTATACAAATCATACACAAGTTATCTTATCTTGGGGTATTACTTTAATCACAAAGTTCATGAATCATAATAGAGTGATTTTATAACAAGTAAGTAGCTGATTCAAAGAATATGTAAAGAATTTTTAAGAAAGTAGAGAATGAAATGACTAGAATATGTGGAAAGAAAAAAGTTATACTTCACAAGTAGTTTTATAGATCTTATTGTATCCGTACAAGTAGATAAACATTCAAGAGGTCATAATTCTTTCAACAATTAAGTAAGAAAAACTTGAATTCATATTTAGATTTAAAGATAATACAAAGTTTACCATTTTAATCTTCACAAAATGCACCAAATTATCTCCTTAGACACAAAGTTCTAGATAAATCAATTTCATACAAAAACATTCAAAAATTTAAACACAAAGTTTTAGATTGCCTAAATTTTCTTGCTTCAGTTACAATTTCTTTTCAAAAATTAGCATCCCTTGGCACTTAGGCCTTCACTCATATTTATACAATTTTAGATATCAAAATCAATTAGGAGATAACTCTTTAAATTCCCATGTGCTACATTAAAATCTAGAAACAGTTGAGAGACGTCCTCCTTGAATTTTTCCTATGTGGCATGTAATGGCTGGTGACATGTAACAATTCATAGTTTCCCTATTTGAATAAAAAATAATCTCTTTATATACTGTGCAGAGGTCACTCAAGTAATTTGTTTTTATAGAATTACTTCAAGTAATGGCATTTAGCCAAGTTACTTGAGTCTTATATTTTACAAAGCAACTTACTTTTACAAGTAACTTCACTAAATGGAATTACTTACAAAGTAATTACTTAAAACAAAATTACTTCAAATACATTACTTGAGATGTTGAAAAAAAAAAGAAGGAAATAGAAGAAATTATTGAGAAGAGAAGCAATAGAAATCATTCCAATTCATGAACTTTAGATATGTTATTTTTCCCTATATTTGATGTGTTGAGACATCATAAATTGGATAATTGCATCATCTATTTTGGCAATTGATTGCCTTTCTATTTCATATCTTAGCATTTCCCTTTCCATCTTTTTGCAATAAGCTTTCACCTTATTAAGCCTAAGTTCCAGCCTCTTGACCTCTTGTTGACTTTTAATTAACTCCTTTATAGATTTGTTTGTAAAAGGAGTTGTCACTTTTTCAATTAGTTACTTAAATTATTGATGCAACTGCTTGGTTGTCCTTGGCATTTTCTCAAACCAAACATTTGTGAGATAAAAGATGTAATCCTCTAGATCCACTTTTACATTTCAAGCATCTTCTTCAAAAGTCTTCATTTATTCAATCATTTCCCCAAGAATACGCATGAGAAAATATATAAGGTGTTCCTCTTACTTCACTTTCTTTACTAACCCCTATGGAATAATTTATTCTTCAATAAAAACCTTCTCACTTAAAGTGTTTATTCTATAGAGGCTATCCTTCTATAATTCAGATATTCCATTCTTATTTTCAATCTCCTTCATTACTATTTTTATATGTGCCAATTTATTCTCAATATTAGCTAGAGTACCTAAGACCTCAAGAAACCATTTTTTTATAACTTGCAACATCTTCTCTATCCATTTATTAGTTGCCTTGGATTTGTCCACAATTTCTTCTACTTTAGTTATTGTTTGTTGATCAAATGAACCTCTTAAAATTGATTATTGTGGATCAGATCTTTCTACCTTGGCAATTAATTCACATAGCTTAGCAATTTGTTCCTTTAACTTAGCTTTATCAGCTTTCTCTTCATCAAGCTTCTAGAAAAGAGTATTGATCAAGGTCTATGTGTCCTGTTTCAAGACCTCTATAGTGACTTATCTAAGGGATACCTTTATAATTTTTAAGTATTCTTTAATAACTTCACTTTTATCCTTGCCATATGGAGGAGTTGATATCTCTACAAATTTATATCCTTACGGTCAAGACTTTTTAGAAGATGTAAGTTTATTTCCTCCAATTTAATTTCTTATTTAGACTTAGGAGTAGTTTGTAAATCGAACCATGAATATAAATCCATACCAGTTGAGGTGTCTGAATGTATTAGCATTTAATATTGATTATTTATTACCACTAACTCTTTATAAGGAACTCATTGTGCATCTAGAATATCCTAAATAACATTATAAATTACTTGCTCACATGTTTCTTTCTCTATTTCTATCTCTAATTTTGCCTCTTTATCTTTCTCTTTCTTTGCCTCTTTCTCTGCCTCTTCCTCTTTATCTACCTCTTTCTTTATTTCAATTCTTACTTGTTGTTGAGATGCAGTCACCTCTCCATTAGTTACCTACTCTAGATCTTTTTGGACATGAATAGAATGAATGGTGGGATGATCCTCAAAAGGATGTAGAGGATGAGTAGCAGGTGGAGTGGATGAAGGTGGAGGAAAAGGAACATTAGTCTCTTTCTGAACAGGTTTCTTAGGAGGTTTGAAGAATAAATATTTTGGAGGTGGCATGAGTGTGGATGGGTTTACATATTTCATTACTGGTTGTATGTTTTTCACCTGTAATGAAGATGAAGATGTAGAGGATGTGGTAGGTATGGGAGTGGTAGAAGGAGTGGTTATGGAAGAGACCAAAGGAGATGTAGGTGTAACTAGCTAAATTGGTTCCTTTTCTTTCACCATGGAGTACATATCATCAACATTCTTCTTCAATTTCAACTTCTTATTTGGCTCTTGACTACTTTTTCCTTACACTGCTTTCCTCTAATGACTTGTTTGGCCCATTTCTATCACTACTGATTCCTTCATGTAGAAGCCCTTACTAAGAAGCCATGTAACAGTCATAAAAAGAACCACTAAAGTCCTCTCAGCAATAGTTTTGACTTGATTCTTCTTGAAGTCAATTTTTGGAAGTGGAGCATTATCTCCTCCCATGGCATGATAAGAATCATGAATCACTTGTCCTTCATCCTCCATATATTCTATAATTATATCCAAATTAAAAGAGTGAATCTACTCAATAGTCATCCTAATGTTGTCTCTTCTTCTTACTTCAAACTTATCTCTACAATCAATCCAAAAGTCTTCAAGTGTAATAATATGAATATAATCAAGGGAAACTATGTTTTGAGCTATGCCTCTACAATAAAAATTCTCTCTAGCTTCAAAATGTGATACATTTTATTTATACATTCTTTGTCTTGTAAATTGTTGCATAGTGATAGTGACCAATAACAATAGGAAAACCAATAGAGAAATAGTGAACCTTTAACTATAGATCATGCAATTCTACCAACTACCTACACAATTCTATAAGAATACATTTGTCAGTGGGTTACCTTGGAAATTTGACCGGTGTCCCTATAAAACCACCCACTTTGATACATGTGAAATTCAAGAATTGAATGAAAATACATCCAAAATAAGAAACTACCTCCCAAACTTCATCTAATACTCTCTCAACCTTTAATGCAACATTCAATTTACAGATGATTTCATAAAAGAATCCATCATTTACCCTCTTGTAGTGCTTGAATTATTCAGACAAAGTTAACTGAGGATAGTATTCATATATAAGCTTTATTGCCAACATCCCTTTTATAGTTAGCCTAGAAAATGCTCCACAAGATGTTGCAGTATATACTAAATATGAAGTCATTTTGAAGTCAAGATTCTATAATACATTACTCAACTGGTGATCAATGTTGTCACTTATCATCCTTGACCATTCAATCATTGTAAAACTCCTATTGACATTAATAGCTCTAATGTATGCATACATCTAAGTTAAAAATCACATGGCATTATTCTCTTTATTGATTCTACACAATAATTGAGTGATGTCATCTATTTCTTGAACCAAATCGTATCTTACTATTTGATTTGGAAACCTTGAGGGCTACTTTGCTTTTCTCAAATAATTAGTATTCATTATCTTTATGCAATCTATTGTCTTATTCTCCCATTGATTTCTCGCTTTTTCCATTGATACATCAAGCACTTTGGGCCTTGTTAAGATATTCAAATAGTAGTCAAAATATTTAACATCTAACCTTATCACTACATTGCCAATAATATCTTTTACTATTTTAGTAAGAGAGTCATAGTACTTAGCACACTCTAAGACAAACCTAGGAAGTTGTGCAGAACTTGAGAATGTTGCAACTTAAAAGATCCCACTATTGCTCATTTCTTACATGAGTGGTGTTTTTATTATGTCTTTTGACCTTTCGAATAGATCATTTATGGAAACATGTCCCATGTCAGTATCACTTATTTTAGATAACTTGGAAGTAATACATGATTCAATAGGATATCCTTTATATTCATACTTCATCTTTGCTTCCTTTGGCTTCTTAACTCTCCTTGATTTTGTCTTCCCTCTCCTATTTGGTCCTTGGACTTCTTCTATTGATATCTCAAGAACTTATTTAATCAAAGTTACTCCTCCTTCCCTTGACATTTGTTGTGACTGATATTGAGAAGGCTTTGTGAATGTTATTGAAAACTCATTAATTATTCCTATTAGTTTAGAAAAAGTTAAACAACTGAGTCAAGTTATTGTCTTGAGTAAAAATCTTAAGAAAGATTCAGTTTATAAGGGACTTATAGCAGTAGAAAGCTTTAAAAAATCCAAAAAAATTAATCTAGGTAACAAGGTGTTGAAACTCTAAGAAGATCTAGATATTCTGCAAGTCTTTAGTGTTGTAAACCTCGAGTAAGTAATAAGCATTCACAACTATAGGTTTCTTTAGAACAATTATTCATGTTTCTATGCATAAGTTACTTGGTTTGGACAACTCGATGAAGCAAAAGTAAGAGGTAATCAAAACTCTAGGTATGAAATGCTCTTTGGGAACTTTGTTAGACATGAAACCTAGTTGCTTGGGTTTATTAAGACTAGCTACTTGGGTTCAGGACTCTGATTAAGTAGCAATTCATGAAGGATCTGGGGAATATTATCGAGGTCAAATTCAAGGGCATTTATACAAAAAATTAATGTTTTGGGGATTTTTCTTAGCTTTTTCACATGTAAAATGTCTCTAAGGAATTTACAAAGTTTTACAACACCCATACATGCAAAGAATGACAAATAATTGCATGAAAAATAAGAAATGGGTTGTGAATAAATTGATCCAAAATCGCTCTAAAAACTCAAACGATGTCACTTGAAATTTGTAGGAGCAACAACTAGGTTAGATAACTTGAAATCCAGGTAAGAATTGAGGTGGGTTTTTCAATATTTATATTAACCCCTTAATTAATGATAACTAAGTGACATGTGAGATGATATCCATGTAAGCATTTTGACATATGTTGGGGTTCATGAATTGCTTTGCTTGAGTTGTTCTATGAAGTCAAGTACCTCTGAAACCCCAGTTTGGTCTATGATTTTGAATACTTTGAACTTGTGAACCTTAACTAATTTTGCTTATGGATTTGAGCAAGTGAATTAACTTTAAAACCCTGATTTTTTTTATTAGTGCTTTGCAGGTTTATGAAACCATTTTGCTTAGCTTTTTGTGAGAAGTAAAGTCATTAGATATTTTTGATTTGATCTAGATGGTGTAACTCAGGTTTTCAATGATAACTTACTTCAAAGGGAATAATTAAAGTATCTTTGAGAACCTTAATTGGCCTTGTAATGAATCCAAATACTTAGTTTTTTGAATCTCTTGGAAAGATGGACAAAATGGGTTTTATGATGAATGACCCAGGCAAACATTTTCTAACCTTCTGGAGCAATTTGAAGTAATTGGGAAAGAAAGTAATTATAAGTTAAAACTAATTAAATAATATTATTCATAGGACTAATTTTTAACAATTAAAAATGACTCACATAAGACAAAAGGCAAAAATTTCAATAGGGGTAACCCAAAATTCCATGTGTGAAATTTTGGGGACACCAAAACTAATATTCTATGTTTTGGTTAGAAGCGTTGTTATTAAAAATAATTAAATAAGCTTCACTATGAATTTTTTGGTTTCATTTTATATCCCTCTATACTAATATCTCCTCATATATCATATCCATATATATTATGTAGGGTCAGGGTTATAATAATACCCATGAATAAAAGGAATGAGGAGGAGAGATGGAGAAAGAGAGATAAGAAATGAAAAATTAAAATGGAAATGGATAATATTTTCACATCACATTCACCAATTTTGTACATGAAAAAAATGGCATGGTAACCTACACACTTGACCTCTCGAGGTCTAGCCAAAATGACCAAATTAATGGATGGATGATGGCTAGGCAGATTTATGGATTGGGTTGATTGGGCTGAAGAATATGATTCTAGATAGATAGCGGTAGGGTATGTTAATGAAAAAACTAATTAATTATTACCACATCAATATTTTCATTGAAAAATTCAATTTTAGAATATACATAACTCTAAGGTCCCTCTATTTTAGTGATAACAAGGAGATGAAGATCTTGGTGGATGCTAGGAATGGTGAAGTGGGTGCGATCTATTTGAATCACTCAAGGAATATGGTTGGATATGTTGGGCTGGATATACCCTATCAATTACATAAATATATTTAATGATATATTATGAGGCTAGACCTAAGGAGAAAAGAGAAAAGAGGAGAATGGATGACTAGGCTTGGATAATGTTATATTGGTGACCTTAGTTCTGGGGTAATATGAAAATGAGAAGATCATAAATCTAATATTTTTTATCTAAATAATTTAGGGATTTAAAAATAATATTTGGGGTGGGTATATATCTAAAAACTTATCTTTAATTTAGTGTTGATATCTGATTGAATGTTGATACCAAGACCTGGGGCTCTAAATCTAGTAAAAATACATGTTCTATGAATGAGTGAACTCTCAGGGAGTATCATCCAAGAATAAAGGTAAGGTGATGTATAAGTGTTATATATTATCTATAAGGTGTTTTTAAATGTGTTACTTTTTTTTTAGGGGTTGAAGCAAGGATTTGGTGCTTGTGTTCATCTAGATAAGGCTTTTTGATTATTTTAACAATGTTTCGCTAAAAAATAATAAGTTAAGCTACCTGATGAAATTAAATGTTGAAATTAAGAAATAAAATAATAATTAAAATTAAAATTAACTAAATATTTTTTTCCTCTTTTTTATGACTTTAATAATGCACACAATACTGAAAACTAAACATTGAAAGAAATGTGTAATTGTTGATGTTTCTATGTTTTACCTAGTTTGTGAGATGATTCATTCAATGCAATCTAAATGAATTGAACATAATTTTGTATTTTGTATGAAAATTATGTGAAATTATATTAAAAAATTATATCATCAAACATTCAAATATTAAAATCAAACTATAGACCCTAGTAAATATATTCACTAAAAATTCAAAAAAATAACCCTTTCTAAGCAAGCTAGAAAACTGATTTTTGATGCTATCAAATGATTGCCTATGAATTTAAATATTATAAGTATTAAAGTATGAAAACATAATTTTATTATTTTTATGTTCTAAAACAAAGTTCTTTCACTATCAAAATTAATAAATTAAGAACCTAGTATGCAAGATTTTGACTACCTGGTTTGTTTATGTTTTTGTTGGATGTTTAGTTGAAAGTTTATTTTTGAATGCAAGGTTTTATAAAAATTTAAATTAGATAATTTTTAATTAATTCACCTTTTTTTTTAAAAAAAAATCCTAAAATATGTGCAAAACTATGTTCTTTCCAAAAAAACTATAATGCATTTGCAAAGAAGAAATCTATGTTTTGGGTGCAAGAGAGAGAGATTTATTTTATTTTCATTTTACCTTTTTGAAAATTAAAATAATAAAATAAATAAAATGGATATACACTATTATAAATATAATAAGTGATAAAAAGAAATGAAACTAAAAAATCCCCAACCTGATCAAGGTGAGACTAGATGAAGGAAATGGTGGTTATTATTATATATTCTTCTAAGTAAGCTAACTCCTCCACTCAAATCACCATTGGAATATCTTAAAATATTAAATTAAAACAATAATAGAATATATGGGAACACTATCCCAAACAAGGAAGGAACTGACTATGGTTGGCTAGTCTACTAATAGCAAAGAGTTGATTGGTTATCTAGTGACTTTCCTTCTCCAAGATTTTCTAGTCTAGCATGAAGATGACCAAAGATATAATTAAAAAATAAATAAAAGGAGTCTATGGATGTATATAAAAAACTCAAACATTAAAATTCCAAGGTTTAGGAAGGAAAAAATAGATTAGGGGGTGTGACTATCATAGAGAACCAATCTTGAGAATATTTTGGAGATTATTGCATCATCATCAAACTTGTTTCGTAAATGTTGCACCATGTAATTTTTGGGTACATATAATTACCACCTCTACCCTCTCACACCCTACACACAACAACTGTTATTTTTCCTTTACAACTAGAATATTGTTCTTCTAAGTCATCAAAATCCCACTTTAAGGAAAATTTTACATACATAAAGGATGATATGGTGTCCTATTAAAATAAAATTATATGTAGATGGTCCTATAATCCCTCTCCTTTATAATATGGAGAACATGTTTATAATAAGCCCTAAACTTTCTAGATAATTGATTTTATGCATGGAAACTAGAAAAATATTACCTTTTCTAAAAATATTTTCCCTCAAGGACTTAAAAGATGAAATTAAATGAACCTTCATGTTTCTTTGTGATAGTTTACTATTGGAATGTTTGTGGTATTATTTAACTGCATCATAAATACACTATCAAGGAAAATTATTAGAAATTTTATAATATGAAATTGTTACATTTAAAATAATTTTATATTTCTAGTTTTCTTCTTCAATTTTCTACTTACACGATTAGTCTAAGTGCCTTTTACCAAGTGTATAATCATGAGCCTATCCATTTAGGAGTCATCATGCCACTCTAAAGAGATATGTCATAGAATATTCTTCCAAGGACACCATCATAAGAGCCTTACTTAGGAGGTGGTTAGAATATTTAGTCCCTAATTCTCACTAGGTGATTTTAGGAGAGGTAAACATGGTGGAATCCAAAAAAATCAAGAAAGGTTGTCTCTCTATGAATTAGTGTGATGAGGAGTGAGAAACATGGTTTTACATGAATACTAAGCTTAGTCTCTTCAATCCTAAACACCATAGGATAATTTATTTAACTTATTATTGTTTGAATTGGTCCAACCTTAGATAAGGCCATGATAGAGTGGTTAAAATTATGTATTGAACTTTACTCATGGAGCAATATTTATTCTCCTTCTCTAGCTCTAATGTTTGGCCAATTTATGTTATTAATGATGCCATTATTTTGTATCACCATAATTTTCACTTTATCATTGAATGGATATCCCATCAAACTAGAGAAAATAATTCTCATTTTTATGTCAATATTGATCAGTTTAGGCATGAGATAAATGTACTCCATATCAATCAAATTTGGAACTTATTACCTAGACAGACACTTGGGGGCCATGGGTTGGTTGATTGGCGAGTTGATTTCATTATGTATAAAACCAAATTTTAAATTCTATATGGTAAGTGATTATATATATTTATACAGTGGGATCACAAAGAATCATACCTTGAATTCCATAATATTTCACTCAAAATTGATTATTCACCACTCAGTGTCAACTTTCAACTTCAAACTTCTTAATAGAGACACAAGCTCAAAATTGAGGAAGCATACAAGGCCCTAGGAGTGAAACTATAAGATATGATGCATTGGTTGAGAGTGTGGTACAAATCTAAAAAATAATTATTTTCCTTTTTCTACTCCAAATGAGTTCAAAATATAATTAAAGCCATTCAAGATGAAATTCCAGGCTTACTGAACTCCCAAGAATACTACAAGATTTTGTACATCACTATTAAAGGGAATTTTTGGTTCAACCTTCTTCCCAAACTCAAGAAGCAATGATATTCCAATGTATTCAAGTTATCTCATTAAATTTTTCTGAACCACAAAGATATTATTGTGATTTTTCCTTCACAACTAGTAAATTTTTCTTCCAAGTCATCACAATCCCACTCAAGGGAAAATTTTACATACACTATAACATCCCCACTAGGATTTCCCAAAATAACGTAATTTTATTTTATTTTTTAAATAATTCCAATAAATCCACATTATATTACACCCTTCAAATCTAATTAATTAACTAATAAAATAGTTATGTAACAATAAACAAACAAGTATAAATTTGATTACTCGTTTAACTATATAAATTCTCAAAAGGTAATTACACAATGTCATCCACTATTGAATGTAATGCTACAGCTAATGTTGTCAGAATATAGATGAATAAAAGTTACATTTTCATCGAGGATATGTCACAATAATGAATACAATATAGAATACATGGTTCCATGGAGCATGAGTCATAGTGATCTCAATATCCTATGGTAATCTCAAGTGTTGTCTCCAATGAAGTACTATTATGGGGAGGGAGAGAATCATCTGAGCACTTTTTTCACAACAACCACAAACCATCAATTCCCTACACAATCCCCCAACTAGAGAATGGCCCTCCATTCATGGATGGGTAGTTAGTGATGATGCAAAAATACATAAAGATAAGATAGTACCCATGTGTTGTAATATATCTAAACATGTTGTGTACCATAAATAAAATATGTTATAACATGATATCTCACAAGCATGTAAATCAAACATATGAAATGACAATGTTTAACTAAACATTACATTGGCCAAATTTTTCAAATAGTTAATGATCTCTAGGATCAATCAAAATCATACACACCACATGATCAGATTACCATCATCTTACATTGGTGATGCTAAGTAAGCTAAGGAAGTCCATCTCCCTACTTATTTAGTACCAAAAATGTGAGATTTGGTTAATTTAAAATATAACCATCATATTCAAATAGATTTCTTCCTATCAACAAGCATAAAACATGATAAGTATGCAAATAATCAAAGTACATAGATTTAGTCCATCAAACATATGCAATGAATCTCAACATATTTTTTGTTTCAAAAATAATACACATAAACAAGTACAGTCCTAATAGGACATACCATTCAAGCATAAATATACTTAGTCTACAAGCTACTAATTATCAAAGTAACTCAAATATAGAACTATATAAGATAACATTAGCTCTCTTAACTTATTTCCATGTACAATACATATAAAATACAACAATCAGTCATATTTGAATTCAAGGCTCAGAATTAACCAATACTCCAACTTTCATATTAACCTTAACATATATAATGTGTTGCATGCATTTCGTTATGGTATACTACATCACAGATTATATAACTCATTTAACAACAAACTATATACCATATTTACAAGCATATTTCTCATACCTATAGTATATGCTATATTTATGTATTATTACTTTATTTGCTCATATAGGTATAAGTTGTATATAAGTATGAGTACTTAGTTATTTTATACAAAGATATTTCGTATATATAAATATATTTACTCACTTAAAATGTATCATAAATTTTAAAACATATCTAATAGCACAGTCATGATGAGTGAATACATCATTATTAAATTATGTATTGTTAATCCGATTAATGAATTCATATATACAAGGTCGATTGTGATGACTCATTACATTAGGTATTATTTATATGTATATACTTAGACAAAAACCAATAAAGACATGTATGGCATATGTCACACTTCTACCAACTTTGTCTTCTAATAAAATAATATAACATATCCAATCCAATGTGTATTTAAATCTCTAAAATCATACTTCAACTATTTTATCTTAATGATTTGTATAACAATAAATCATATAGCTAATGAAGTTGACAGAGTTATCTTTATATACTATTTCACTTTATTATCAAGTTCTAATTATGTCATCTTATAATCCTCAAATATATATTTCATAACTCACATATGCATTTATCTAATCAAGTATATTATGAGAAGTTCAATAGTAGAGGGTTTATATATATATATGAATTCTTAAATTAACTATTTTACTAGTTTCCCAGTCACACTAAAGTATATATTACCCATATTCAAATTGCAACCAAAAAATATAGATCATATAAAGACCAATAACAATTCGACCAAATGCATAATAATGACTTTCAAATAGGTAACTAAACTCATAAAACTATAGGCAAGTTACCCAGTCTCACTGTATATAACTGATTTCTATTTCAATTATATGGCATGATAAAAACATATGTTACTAATATATTCACAGATATTTCCCCAATGTCCATTATTAATTTCATAAACAATTCTTGGCCATATAATATTTCATCATTATGTTAAATAAACAATACTTAATCAATATATATATATATAGTAAAGTACATGTTCATACCTCTTAAAAACATACTACAAAAAGCTCGCAGTCTAACTAGACTCAACCAAGAATTTCACATTGTATGCAAAATGGAGTATATAATATCAAAAATATATACCTTGGCATTTTCCTTTAATTAGGATCGAAGCCCTAATGATGTTTTTCATTGTACCTCAAATCAAATTGTTTATATATATACACTATATTTTGCATGTACATATATACTTTGGTGTGTGTGTGTGTGTGTGTGTGTGTGTGTGTGTGTGTGTGTGTGTGTGTGTGTGTGTAATCCAAGTTAATAAATACCTATAGGGTATATATATACCTACCCCTATATATACCCTCATACATTTCTTTAAAAAAACATTTTAAATTTTATACCACCCAATTTTATTCCACTTTATGCCCTTCCTCCATAGAATTTATTTTACATTACAAAAATTATATATAGACCTAGGCTTTAGGTTTCAAGGTTTTCTAGTATATAGATTGGGTTCTATGGATGGTCGAGCCATCCACAGGGCCCAATCTTTATACATTTAAAATTTTAGAAAGAATAACTACTTGAAACCCTTTTATGCAATCACACACACACAAGAATTCAAATGAATTACCAACCTAGTAGAGCTTCCACAAATTCTTTCTTTCCAATTGTATTGATTCAAGCTCCTTCCTATTCTTTTTGCTACCCATTGTTATCTAATATTCCATCTTGAATATTGTCCCTCTCTTTCCTTTTTATTTATTCTCTTCTCAACCTGAATGCCACTTTAACCTCCATGGATTTATTCTCCACACATCTCTCCCAAATTCATAGTGGATCAATAAGTGGACAGAGCAATGCATGACAAGTTTTATGCAACTATACCCACAAAAACTACAATCTGTCTCCATTTTTCATGCAGTCTACTCAAACTCAAAAATAGCTTAAGATTGAAATGATGATTAACTCAAGTCAAATTAGATTAAAAAACTTAACCATTCCCAAAATTTCATAATGATTTTAATAATCATTTTAATATCCAAACAATAGATACATGTTCATTGACCCTCCCTCCATGCATAAACTTATCATTAACCAAGTATTATTAACATAGTACTAATGTTTATGCATTCTAACATTAGATAGGGGTCAGTTCATAGAATAGTTTAGGTAGTTATTTAATCATCTTAACAAGTATTAACATCAACATAGGTCCTAATAAAAAAGTGACCAATGTGAAGTCATAACAATCTTTGACTGTAATAACAAATCAAAAAACTGTTAGAATAATATCAAGCACAATGATATTATAAATATTTAGTTATTATTAGGAATTTTAAAGGCATTTCAATCCAAGAAACCAAAGTTTTAGAAAAAAACATCACACAATTAAGATATATATATGATGTGAAAAAACAAGGTAAACCATATA
This sequence comes from Torreya grandis, assembly GCA_037957365.1. Lineage (NCBI taxonomy): Eukaryota > Viridiplantae > Streptophyta > Pinopsida > Cupressales > Taxaceae > Torreya > Torreya grandis. Next base: position 567,807 of record JARHVA010001441.1, read on the forward strand.
TTATTTAGAATGAAGCATGATAGTACAATAAGAAAGCTCTTGCATAAATAGGCAAGACAAAACATAGAACTAGCCTGACTGGACAATGTGGGATAAATCTTCACATATGAAAAAGTCACTAAAAGATAAAATAGATAGCTAATGTAATATAAAATGTGATCAAATTCATGAAATACATACTCTAACACCCCCTCAAGTGAATCTAGGGGATAACAAAATCCAAAAAAGAAATAATGGCATATCCAGTATGAGTCTCGACAACTAGGCCTAATAAGGTACTCATGTACAATATATATCCATGAAATGAATAAGGAAGATGTCTTCATGAACACCCCCCAAGGATAAATTTTGAAACCCCAAGCATGTCATGCAACTCAAGGAAATGAGGTGATGCAAAAGGCTTCATGAATATGTCTGCAACCTGTTGCTAAATCAAAATGTACTCCAAGTTAAGAACACCATCCTGAATATGTTAATAAATGAAGTTCATATATACCTAAATGTGTTTGTTCCACTGATGCTCAAATGGGTTGCAAGATATATGAATTATAATTTAGTTATCACAACAAAGTTCAGTGGGTGAATCCTATGTTAAGCCAAACTCTATCAATAACTGATGAAGCCAAAGAATCTATTGGCTTGCTATAACTACTACCCTTTACTCAACCTCTATATATGATAGTGAATTAACCTTTTTTTTTCACAACCAAATAATAGGTGAAGAACCAAGAAAAAATATGTAGCTATAAGTGGAATGTCTATCATCAAGAGAACCTACCCAATCATAATCACAATATCCAACCAATTAAGTAGAACCCCTGGTGTAATGTAATTCAAAATGAGTAGTTCCTCATAGATATCATAAAATCCTCTTAAAATCCTGATAATGACTATCATGAGGGTCATGTGCAAACCTAGATACAAGCCCAACTACAAATGAAATGTCAAGTCAAGTATGGGTCAAATACATAAGACTCCTAACCATCTTATTATACAATGTAGGATCACAAAGTGGAGTAGTACAAGATGAAGTGAGAGTCACTCTAGACTAAAAAGGGGAAGGACATGGCTTGTAATTAGCCATGCTAAAACATTGAAGAAGAACAAGGGTATGCTTTTACTAACTCAAATAGATCCCTGTATCTGAAAATCAAATCTGTAAACCAAGGAAAAAATATAAAGGCCAAGATCTGTCATGTCAAACTATGTTGAAAGTGCCTACTAAATAGTCTAAATTTGAGATGAGGATCTACTTGTGAAAATTAAATCATCAACATACAAGACCAGATTAATAATTTCCTCCCCAATATGTTGAATATACACTATGAGATCAGAGAGGTAATAAAAAAAGTTAGCGGAGAGAATAAATGAATCCATCTTCTCATACCAAGCTCAATGGGCCTATTTAAGATCATAACGATACCTTCTAAGTCAAAAAACAAGAGAATAATTGTGAAAAAACCTAGTAGGCTGATCCATGTAGATTTCCTCATGTAAGTCTCCATGCAAGAAATCACTCTTAACATCCATCTGATATACTATCCAACCCTATGATACAGAAAGATAAAGTACAATTCATATAGAATACATCTTGGCAACAGATGAAAAATTCTTATTATATTCAATAAGTTCAACCTACAAGAATACTTTTGTAACAAGACATAACTTATACTTATAAATGGACCCATTAGCTACATACTTGATGTGGTAAATCCACTTACACCTATCTAACTTTTTTTCTTTAGGAAGAATGACCAAATCCCAAGCATGGTTTTTTGGCAATGAAGAATACTCATTTATCATCATATCATCCCACTTATATATCCCATGATCCTATGAAAAAGACTATGGATCCCCAGAGAATTTCTAACACAAAATTTTAGTACCTATAGAATGTGCATGATGATTTGAGTAGGTGTAATATCTTGAATGAAAGGTTTTGCCTCAAAAACTATAGTATGTGCCCACTTACGAATATTAGAAACATCAATGTAAACAAGATACTCATCCTCTATAACCTCTTTAGGAATATCATGAACTAGATCCTCAAATAATTAATCCTTGAGAGGAGGTGAATCATGGAAAGAAGAAGACATGGAAGAAGAGGTAGAGTCATGAGATGTGAAATGCTCATCAACTGTATATGTGTTCTAAAATAAACATCATGAGTATCAAGATATAAAAGATGATAATATCTCATGTCATCACAATGACCTAGAAAAATCAAATATTTTCTCTTCTTATCCAATGTTTTCCTTTTATTTTTTTGGTAAAAATGCCCAATCAAGGCTCCCAAAGACTCAAAAAAATGAGACATCATGCTTGGATCTAGACCAAACCTCCTCCAAAGTCATATGCTCAAGTGATCAATATGGTGTGTGGTTATAAATATAGTTCACACAATTAACTACCTTTGCCCAATAGATAGGAGGTAAATCCCATGAATGCATCATGCAGTTAGCCATCTCCTTTAGAGTTTAGTTATTCCTTTATGCTAAGTGATTCTAATGTAGTGTATGTGTAATATAATGTTGGTGAACAATACCATAGATTGATAAAAAATTAAATAAATCTTGATTGAATTACTCCCCCCATTATCTATACGAAACTTCTTGATGTAACTCGAAGACTATTTCTTGACCAAAGTATTAAAGACTTTGAAGTGAGCAAAGACATCACTCTTGTACTTGAGGAAATAAACCCAAGTACACCTCAAGAAATTATTGATGAAAGTAAGTTCATAATTATCTCTATTTAAAGAAGGAATAGGAAAGATCATCAAATCACTGTGCACAAGCTCAAGTGGTGAAGAAGCTCTCATAGACATACCCTTAGGAAATGGAACTTGGTGTTGTTTCTTGAATGCAAAACTGAGGAAAACTCCATCAAGACATGAAACTATAAGAAGACCCTCTACCATACTATGAGTGCTCAATTCATAAATGGTGATCAACAACACCTTATGAAATAAGTGTATGTGGATCTAACAAATCTTGAACTTTAGCACCCTATGGTTTGAAAGTCACTATCTTACCCTAATCAGAATGGAAAATATAATAAACTAAAAGTAAATTAGTGGTGATGTCTGGAACATATAATGCATCATTGATGTGGCCACTATATATATATATATATATATAGTGGCCACATCAATGATGCATTATATGTTCCAGACATCACCACTAATTTACTTTTAGTTTATTAGATTTATATATATATATATATATATATATATATATATATATATATATATATATATATATATATAGTGGCCACATCAATGATGCATTATATGTTCCAGACATCACCACTAATTTACTTTTAGTTTATTAGATGTCACCCTTCCCCTTAACATAAATGTAGGAAGAATCTCCAACCTTAATTTTGGAAGTGGAACTCAGCCCAAGAGATACAAAAGACTCCTTGGTAGAAGTCATATGGTGTGAAGTAACAAAATCTAGAACCTAACTATCTAAAATAGGTAACTGTGATCTCCTAACAACATTAAGTGCTTTCCCATGCTCATGAGATGGAGAATGAGTGGAGATATAAATATTGTGTTTCTTAATGGCATCCTCTAGGGCCTAAATTTTTTTGAAAAACCTAGACTTTTCACAACCAGTTCACCCATAATAGGAGCAAGATATATTAGACTTATTCTTAGATTTGGAATATGGTTTGGGTTTATATGTATTAGTATTAAGCTTAGGTGCATTTTCAGGTGTAAGAAGAGTGTTCTTCTTACTCTTAGTTTTTCCCTTAGTCTTAGGATGTTATAAAACTAATGTTTTTTTAGAGGTAGAAGACTCAAGGTGAGACAATTTGGATTCCTCCCTAGTAAGTCTCCACATTCTTCATCTTTTTTATCTCATCCACTCCCCTTCAACTATGTCAACAAATACTTAAACTTAGTGAGGTAATCTACAATGGAGGTAAAGTCATCTAGATACAGTGAAGTAAACTCCACTTCAATTTACATAGCTCTCAAGTGATCTACTTTCCAAAACAAACCCTTTAACTTAGCCCACATTTTTAATGGAAAATCACACCCATCAAAATGGAGAAAAAAGTGGTCACTCACATATCTTCCAACCAAGCCCATACACTCTTCAAACTTACATTGGTGCTGAAATTTTTAAAATCACGTGTAAATTGTGCTTATGTTTCATTCATTAAGGACCATAATCCTTTTCACGTTATGATTTTTTCCATTAAAAGTATCTATGTATGGTAATTATGTGTAGTAAAAGGCACATAATGGTCAACATTAGAATTAGAATCCATGCTAACAATCACTAAAGAGCAGAAAGAATACAAAAGAGTGCATAAAATTAGCACTAAGACAACCCCCCCTAAAAGATTTTATTACAACCCCCCCCCCCCCAATTTATAACTTTATAAAATTAGTGAATTTTTACAAATAAATGATACCAATGAATAGAGAATTGAAAAACATGCACTTTTGAAAAAAATAGAACTCAAATCTGAGTTACAATTTAAAAGTTACAAGCATTATGATTTCTCATAAAATGTCAAAACATTTAAAAAGACACTACAAACTAAAATTTGTGACCAAATCAAAAAATAACATAGTTATCCAAAAAATAATTATAATTATAATTGAATCACAGACTCATAAATGCTAACCAACACTAAAAAAAATATATCCTCATGATTAACGCTATGCTTGCACAAGTGAACTATGCTTCCTCTTAAGGCAAAAATTCAGCATGGAAATTAAAAAATGAATAGAACCCATTATTTTGAGAGAGAAAAAAAGAATAGTTTACTATTTTTTTAGCTCCAAATATAAAACAAGGATGCCACAAGTAGACCCTAATTTTTCAAAGGATAAAAAACTCTAATGCCAAGTTTGCTCTTTAAATCTAGTCAAAACTTGAAAAAAAAGAAGGCACCAATGTAGAAAAGGATGTCCAACTAGCAAATAGATGATGCCTACATCCCAAAATCGAATACAATGCAATAGAATATAGATCTTATGTAGATCCAATGCAACATAAAAGGATCTTATGCAAATCCAATGTAGATAGAGGAGGATTTTCAATGCTAAAGCTTGAAAATTGATCTTCTCTTCCAACACTACTTCACTCTTAAGCCATCTAATGCCTCAGTCTTGGAAAATGAAACCTAGCTAAAGTAGATATATTGAATTATTGAGATGCATAGTATTTTAATTCCATATTTTATGGTGAAAATGTTTTAAAATAGGAAAGTGCCAAAGCTAGATCTTGCAATAACAAATAGATAAAATGAGGCCAAGATCAGAGCTTTCAATGCCAAGCTAAAGTATTTGAGATGCCTTAGATCTGAAAAGGTAAAAGGTGACTTAAAAAAAAAAATTCAACAACTTCCAATAATATTTAAGATGCCTTTGGTCAAATTTTAATGCCACCTTTGTAAATATGAATAAAAACTTTGTAGTGATATATTCCAATGTCACCTTCTCTTGACACTCAATGCAGATCTGAGACAAAAGGAAACAAAACTCCATGCTTCTTCCTGTCATGCCTTAGATCAGAAAAACACCAAGATTAGATAAAAAATGATTCCATTCTCAAGTCTTAGAAAATCATATCTAAAAATGACAATGATCATAAAAGGCACCAAGTCGATGTATTGAAATTCTACTCTTAAGAAAAAATATGCCTAGATAAAGAGTTTGAATGCCAAATTGAGAATGAAGAAGAAAAAGGTGCCTTAACCCTTCTCATATATCCTCCTCTAAATTAGAAAAGGATCAAATATATAACAATAAGTAGATCTCAACAAGCAAAAAACAAAAGCTTCAAAATCAAAGGAAAACTTTAAAAGCAATAAAAAATTTTAAAAGACTTCATCTTTGCCTTCCCTCTTGAATATGGGAACCAATATATCCTTCACTTCCTCTTCACCTTCCCTTTAAGAATAAAAACCACACACTCTCTTCAAAGCTTCAATGAAAGTTTTAGATTCATAAGAGGGAAAGAAAAAACACTAAGGATTATGGCAAGGTAAGAAGTAGCGACAAGGGAAGTAGAAATTTCTGAAGTAAATTTTTACCAATGCGAATGAGAGAAATACCTTATAGCTCTAGATGTTAGTAATGGTAAAGGAATTCCAACACAAGAATTTGAAGTGTTAAAAATAAAAAATCACACAAAGAAGCTACATATATGATATGCAAAAATAAGACAAATCATATATTATTCAAAATGAAACATGTTGGTACAATAAGAAAGCTCTTGTATAAATAGACAAGGTAAAACATAAAAATGCCCTGATATGCCAATATGAGATAAATCCTCACATATTAAAAACTTAATAAAAGATAAAATATATATCTAATGCATTGGAAAATGTGATAAAATGCATGAAATACATACTCTAATAGTTTTTTGTCAATACTACTATATAGACTATCCATATGCCTTTTACTATCTTTTTATACATAAATGATTAAGCTAAGATAATGATATTTCCTAAATATCATAATAACTAGATAATGTATTTAAGACATTATTAAGACACTCTAGTTAGTCTATAAGTAATAGTAGATAAATATTAAACATGAATATTTAATTACTTGTTAAAGCAATATTATCTGCAATCATGAATACAATAACACGACATGATCATAAAATAACATTATGCACTCAATCTATGCATTACAGTCATAATGCAATCACACAATTAGATCTAAATAAGCATTAAACTAACCTAGATCATAAATAAATGCATATAACTAATCATCTAAATTTATCTAACATAATATAGCATAATGTAGCTAATAATTCAAATAAGGCATATAAAGAATGTTATCTATCATGATGGGTGCATGGGTTTCTAATTGTTCCTCTATCATCCCTGAACACCTACATCTCTTCCATCCTCTCTGATTATGCTCTCCCTCCATCATGCTCTGAGGGATGGATCTCTCTTGCATCCAACTCATGATAAGAAGGTTGTTAGCCTGTAACATCATGATATATATAGCTGTAAAATCTAACGTGATCATAATGTAAAGTATATACAAATACAGCTAACTCATATCAATATAATCATGTAATCTAAGCAACATAAAATTATCCCATAATAACATATGACTTATAGCTTAATTTAAATAATAATTAATTATTTTAATAACCATAATAATCCATAGATAATTAGGTAAATCAGCTTAGTGAGAAATCAGGATGTGACATCCTTCCCCCCTAGAGTTGGTTATCATCTTGATGACACTTATTCAAACACTAATTATAAATTAAAAATATTATTCAATAGAAAAATAACATAGTATGAAGCATCAAATCAAGAAAATAAATGTGTAAATAGCCTATAGAACTCATCATAGTCCTCCTAAATGGCACTATCCTTAGATTATTGGTCCCATAAGACCTTATACTATGAAACCTATTACACAAATGAAATTTATGAATATCAATTACTCTGATTGATTCTACCATGACCACCCCAAGATCTAGAACCTACAAAGCATTCAAATCCAACACATGTGAAGGATTAACTATATACTTTTTATGATAAAACATATGGAAGACATTATGCAATAGAGACAGGGCTAGTAGCAATACAATCCTATATGTTATAGGGTTGACCACTTCTAAAATCTATAAGGATCCCACATATCTTGATGAAAGTTTCATTGACTTCTCAAATTTAATAGGGATTTTTTGAGGCTTAATCCATAGAAACACTTTATCACCAATTAAAAACTGCCTGCTCGTTCTTTTCAGATCAACATAACTCTTCTACCTATCATTGGCCTCAACCAATCTCTATCTAATTTTTTGACCTAATCTTCCATTTATGAAAGCATATCAGGTCCAAAGACTACCATGACTTCCAACTTATCCTAATTAATTGGTGTTATGCACCTTCTTCCATAAAACACCTCAAATGGTGCCATCTTCAAAGCTAATTGGTATGATTTATTGTAGGAAAACTCAACCAATGGGAATTACTCCTCCCACTTGTATTTTTAATCCATTCAATACATATGAATGAGATCTTATAACACTTGATTAACTTAATTAGTCTGACCATTAGTCTGTGGGTGATATGTAGTGTTGAAATTTAATTGTGTACCTAGAATTGATTTTAGAGTCAACCAAAACCTAGAAGTCATCTTTTGATCATGATATAAACTGATCTTCTCTAAAAATCCATGAAAATGATATGATTCTTTCATAAATATCTTCATAAGAGTAGGTACATCATCAATAAAATTGTCTAGTATAAAATGAGATACTTTGGTTAGTTTGTCAAATACTACCAAGATCATGTCATGCTTGTTCCATGACAATGGTAAACCCTAGCCAAAGTCCATACTAATCACTTACCACTTCCATTATAGTATGTCATGTGGATACAATAGTCCATTTAGATGCACATGTTTAGATTTCATATGTTGACATTCCAAATAATGAGACACAAAGTCCACTACGTCTTTCTTGATTCCCTTCCAAAAATACAGAAGTCTAAGCTCTACCATAAGCTTGGTTACTCCTAGATATCCTAAATATGGAGAATTATGCATTTATTTTACCATTGTACTCCTTATATTCTCTCTATCTATTACATACATCCTTCCATTATATCACAAAAGACCATTCTCTATTTTGGATTCTTTATACCTAGGATTTTGAGCATTCTCAGACAATGCTTTCCAAACCTAATCATAGAATTCATCTATTGGTGAGAATTCAATCACTTAATCCCTAAAATTACTCTTGATAATATCCATGACTATGATGTACCTCCTACAACTTAGGGCATCATATACTCTATTTTATTTGCCTTTGATATAGTTGATTTCAAAATCATAATTGGACAAGAAATCTAGCCATCATCTTTGACAAGTATTTATATTTGGTTGGGTGAAGATGTACTTGAGTCCCAAGTTGTTAGTCTTGAGCTCAAATTGTTTTCTCAACAAATAATGCCTCCAAACATGAAAATCATACACAATTGTTGTAAGTTCAAGGTCATGAGGGGCATAATTCACCTCATAGGATTTTCATTTCCTTGACTCATAAGCTACCACTACACCATCTTACATAGGAACTCCTCTGAGTCCATCCCCAAATTCATCTATGATCATTAAAAATTGACCATTGGGATCAAGAACTCTTAGCACTGGTGTTAAAGTAATCCTTCTTTTCAATTCTTAATATGCTACTTCACACTTATCTAACTAGATAAAAATTTGATTCTGATGTTGTAGAGAGGTAATCAGATTAGCTATCTTACAAAAATTTAGAATGAATTTCCTATAATATCCTACTTATCCCATGAAACTTATTACATTGTGGACATTATTAGGTTCCATCCACTCCATAATAGCTCTTATCTTTTTTGTATGTACTGAAATACCATTCACAAAGATAATATGTCCCAAATATTGCACCTTTTTTTGGAAAAATACACACTTGGAGAACTTTTCATAAAACTTGTGCTTTCATAAATGTTGTAAAACTATGTCTAGATGTTGAATATGTTCTTATTCATCCTTAAAATATATAATAATATCATCTAGAAAAACTAAAACAAATTGATCTAGATAATCTATAAACACATTGTTCATAAGATTCATAAATGTTGTCAGAGCATTTATCAATCTAAATGGTGACATTGTGAACTCATAGTGCCCATATCAAGTTCTAAACTCTATTTTTGGAATATCCTCATCTTTAATCCTTAGTTGATAATATCTTACTCTAAGATAAATCTTAGAAAATATTATTTCCCCTCAAATATGATAAAAAAATATCATTTATATGAGGTAGTGGATATCTAATCTTGATAGTCACTTTATTCAACATTCTATAATCAACACAAAGGTGAAGTATCATCCTTCTTGATGAATACAATTAGTTCATCCCATGATGACACACTTGGTCTAATCAACCCTTTTAATAACAACTCCTAGAGTTGAGCCTTCAAGTCAACCAATTCAGTGGTGGTCATCTTATACAGTGATTTAGACTGTGGTTCTGATCCAGGTATGATATCAATTGAGAATTTAAACTCACATTTGAGAGATAATATTACTAATTCCTCTAGAAAAACATCATGAAAATTATTAATAAAATGATAATCTTGAAGGGATGGTTCTTTAGATTCCTCAATTTAATTTATCTTGATGATAAATGTTTGGCATCCTTTGCCTTGAGCCTTCTTAAGTTGCATTATATAAATCTGCCTAAGCCTCAACTCTCTTTGTTCACCCTAAATTTGTGTCTAATTTATAAAATCATATTGACACTCAAACTTATTTAGATAGTAGTCAACCTTGGCTTTATGATTCACAAACTAATCAACTTCTAGGATCACATCATATGACCCTAGCGGTGATACATAAAGATCCACTACTATTATAAATTTGGGTAACCTAATCTCAACTTCAACTAAACACTTGTCAACTTTGACCTTTGACTCATTCCCATATTGTACTGACCATGCATTTGTCCTTACTCCAAATTTTTTGGATAATTTATTTAGTATTCTAAGAGCTATAAAACATTATGTATCTCTTATATCTATCAAAATATAAATTGGATGGTCAAACAAAATACCTAATAATTTTATAATTGAAACCTAAAATTCAACTTATTGATTGTCAACTACTACATGTATCCATTGCTAAAAAGTTCCCTGTTGTGGAGTAGAACCTTGTTCTTTGACTTATCCTAGGTACACTCATGATAAAAATGGTCGCCTATACAAATGAATTAACCTCCATGTGGTCCTTTTATGTTATACTATTGGTTTCCCTTAAAAATACCTTTGAAACCATTACTTGGTTCCCTGTTACCTAAAGCACTATTGAATCTAGCATTATGATTCTTGAACTTGTTCTTGGAGTCTCCACTCTTTTGCTTCTAGTTCTTTTTAAAATTTATTTTAGAACTTCCAAAAAATTTCTTAAACTTATCCCTAACTTGAGAAAGAGATTTCAAATTCTACTCTTATTTGACTACATTCTTAAAGACCTGGTCCATGGTGGATGGTCCATGAACATCCACCTCACCATTAATCTGGGGTTTTAATCCCATGATGAAATTCCTAATTCTGAACCTATCATCTACTTGGTACTAAGGTAAATACTTTAAAATTTTGGTGAACTATTCCTATTACTCATTCATCAATAGGTCTCTTTGCTTAAGATTATAAAAATCTGTAAGCTTTTGGTCAAAGCATAATTATGAAAGCCACCATGATCTAAACAATGTCACGAACTACTCCCATGTAGTGGTAGTAGAGTTAAGATTCATTTCTAAAATATTATTGGTACACCATGTAGATGCTTCACCAGCCAATTGGTAAGCTCCCCAAATTGCTTTAGTGACTTCATATTAGTTTCAAATCTTGAAATACTTCTCCATCTTAGTCAGCCATGCTTAAGCGCTATCTCCCATAATGGTTCCATCAAACCTAGGTAGATTCACCTTTTTCATATCTTTATCCAATTTTAAAGCTACATGAGCTCTTGCATCCTAAAACACTTCCTTATGCCTCTGCTCTTGAGGAATTTCTTACTTAATAGGATGTTCTTCAGGGACATCCTAATGGGCTTCCTCCCCACATCCATGAATATAATACATACTACATGGATCCATAGATCATAAGTCATAATGATCTCAGTATCCTATGGTAATCTCAAGTGTAGTCTCAAATGAAGTACTATTATGGGGAGGGAGAGCATCACCTGAGCACTTTTCATGCCAACCACATACCATTAATCCCCCATATAATCTCCTAACTATGAAAGGGCCCTCGCTTTATGGATTGGTAGATAGTGATGGTGTAGGAATCTAGAGAGATAAACTAGTATCTGTGTGTTGTAAGATATCTAAATATGTTGTGTACCATAAATAAAATATGTTTTAACATGATATCTCATAATCATTTAAATCAAACATATGAAATGACAAGTCAGTATAAGGTGAATTCAAGTGAAAAAAAGAGTGATTAAAAGGCAATAGTCAGTGTCATTTTATAAACTACTTTGCATATTATATTATCAGCTCCTCTAAGGAGATAATTGTCCAACTTACCAAAATCTCTCTACAAGGTATTGAAATATTCATTGGAATACCATATCATATCACTCCCTCTCATTAAAGAGGTTGATATGACTAAGCCTCTTATAAATGGATTTAATTAGAATACCTTTTAAGATTACAATAGATCACCAGGGCATATTACCAATAGATGTATCAATTTGTGACATAAGATTCAGGACTTGATAGATAAGAATATTATTTATGTGAGCGTACCTAATGAAAGTACACAACCATAACCAAGTGAGAAGATAACAATGAATATATTAAATGATCCTTTCCCTAAGCATATAATTCAATAATAATAGATAATTTGAGAGTACATTATGTATACAATGCACATCCTCCACCAACTTCCTATCATCCTCATACTGAGGCACATCTTTTCAATGGAATCATTAGTACATATCATGTTTTAGATCTATCTAGGACCCTCATTAAATTTTTAAATCATGAGATAGTCAATGATGATTCTCATTTACACTTCTTATTTATTCAAGCTTACATTAATTATCAACCTATACAAAGTTCATGGTTGATAATGATTTAAGCATGAATATGTGCACTATCACACTTCCATATCATCTTGGATACATAGATAGAGATATATCTCAGACTACAATAGTTATTAATGGATTAAATGGACACATTCATATTTATATTGGTGATATCACATTCTCATTACGGTTTGTTCTAGCACATGCAGACACCAAGTTTACAGTAGTTCCTAATTCAAGTGTCTTTGATATGTTATTAGGATGCCCTTAGATTCAATAATTTTGTGTAGTTAATCTTAAAGTACACACATGTTTGAAATGCATTTTTTCTAATGAGGTTATTATAGTTCATTGTATTCCATATGAATACCCCCTCAAAACAAATAACATTATTCCTATACTATAGACTATAATTGAGTAACCTGAAAGGTTAAACCTACTCAGAGAATTAAGAAGCAAGTGGTCCATTCTCTCAAGAGAATCATCCTTGAGAGGACACTTAATCATCAATTTTTCATAGATTCTAAATATCCACTCTCTACTCCATCTAGTCCTATATTGGTATTACAAATCATTAAGAATGTTCCCCAAAATACATTGACATAGAGTGATGGGTTCCTAAGAGTCATAGAGTTCATCATACCAAACAACATATGTAGTATACTACAGAGCATTAGGCACTTATGTTTCAAAATCAAATCAGTTTTCATATTTCAAGTTGACACCAGTTACTTCATAGGGGCATAATGTTCTCCATTCACAAGAGATTATCCTTTATATGATAGACACTAGACCTATTGACTATGAATACATTATAGGACTCATCAGTTAGTATCATTATTTCTATTTTTCAATTCATATATATATATATATATATATATATATATATATATATATATATATATATATATATATATATATATATATATATATATATATATATATATATATATATATATATATATATATATATATATATATATATATATTCCAAAAAATAAAAATACATTCTAAAAAATATATATATATGACCTATACATACTATGGTTAGTTCATTTACATCAGTCAGTTTGTGCTTGGTATACTAAATATTTCTCTCTATATCCAATTTTATATCAAATATGCTTCACAAGTGTACTTGCTTGAATACATAACATATAAGTTTTCATTTCTAGATGAAGTTACAAGAGTGATACTGTCTTAGGTCCATAAAACTTACATAGATAAAACTACTTTATCTAGATAGTAATGTACTGCACTCTTGTTTGATTGCATTAGACTATCCCAATGAACAAAAACTCTACTCTTCCAAACTAGTCAATATCTCTACATCTTGTATACATCATATAAAGTTCATTAGGGGCATCCTTTTACATAGTTTTTATCCTTCTTTGACTATCCTTATTGTTCATACCTCAGTACATTACATTGTGTGATTTATTAGCTCACTTACTTTTCAATTTCTATATTATTGGATATTTGAGTTGTTGAATATATTAGTGTTATAAGTTTATAATTTTAATTAACTTTCCTTATTAATGCATGTTTTTCATGTTTTTCTTTCTCATTTCATGTCTTGTGTGTATTCATTATTTTTGATTTTAGACATTTGAATATGTCCTTGTGTGTGGCTCTAAGCCTTATTGTATGTTTCTATGTGTGTGAGTGACATTTGAACATGTCCCTTGTATTTGTCCCCTTGGCCTTCTATTGCATGCTTTGGGTGCTTTGGGTGTACTCTTTGTATGTTTATGTCATGACCATGACACTTATTTGCTCAATTTTTGATGCCATGATGGATATCAGGCATCTTCCCAATTTTCTAATGTCATGATGGATATAATGAATCATTCTTGATTTGTCCTAATCAATTTAGTTATATTTAGTAAATGATCATTTATTTGTGTGTTGAATTGCTAAATCTATCTTGACAACACCACTATGTATGTTTTTTTCTACATGCATCTTATATCACTATTTAACTCAGTTTATATATGATGATGCCATGATTTTTGATGTTATCATTACTAATTTAGATTTACATTTTTTATAACACCCCTCAAATAAATTTTTATTTATGAGTTATGTTATTATGCAGACTTCACAACTCACCCAAAAGAGAGGGCATACATAGTGTCTTGTCTTAGAGACTAAGCTAGAATAACCCAGTACATAGTCAAAAAATTATAGGTTTTACTCAATTGATCAAATTCGATACCCATAAATCTATTTTAGATAAAAACGTATTGTTGTCCTAATAGGTTGAAAGTAGTAATTTTTATAAATTCTTAGAATGATAGGCAACACAAAATTAATTTCATAGGTACCCAGTCATAGTCTTCAAAAAAATGCTTAGGTTTGTTCCAACTTGGGGGCATTATGTGTTTCATGTGTTACAAGATGATTTACACAAGTTGGCTTATAAAATTTACTCATTATCACTCATTTTTTATAATCAATATGCTCAGATTAGATTAAGGGCATGTTCACAACACATGACCATCTCTTTGCCTAGTTTTTCACCAATTGCATAGATGTAATGGCAATACTTTTCATTACCCATGATTTATACACCAAACTCATATCATAATACTTTTTTTGCCAATTTTTCACTATAAATTAATCTTATTCCATCTCCATTAGTTGATTCACCTTTTTCACTAGTTTTGCACCAGAATGATCCATTGAAATTCATAAAAAGATTAAAAGTTAAACTATTGCTTTGGGTATGAAATGATGAATCCAAGCACACCTTGAGTTCTTAATCATATTATTATATTAATGAGGTTTTGGGCATGCATAATCTGATCCAAGTGTTTGAATGAATAATAAATATCCAAGGGTCCTACCTTCTATAGTTACCAATTTTTGTACTAGAAAACACAATGTTTTGTATACCAATCAAATGTATTTATTCATTTTTATTTGATCTATAAGTTTTTGTCTTTACTTTCAGATATTCATCTTAATTTAGGACTAATTTATGAATTTTTTATTATATTTTTATATGAAGCACATTTCAACATTGTCGCCTACATTCAAGATTGTTCTTCTTAGGTTAATTTAAGTATGGTATGCATTTTTTATTTACTCAAGTAATTTTGATTTTATTACAGTAATATAATAAAAGGGGGGTAAATGCAGACACATAAATTAATATTTAAATATTAATTAGAGTACTTGTGACCACTCCTTATACATACTTATCTCATACCTCATTCTAATATATTTTGACCACCATTCCTTCACTCTTATGTAGATGACCCTTTTCTCCAAGGAACTAATGATATAAAAATATCCCTATCCAACATCCTAAATAACCTAAACTCACTTTTATACTGATCCACACCTCCAATTTAATTATCTTTGCACTTTGGAAAAGGTCATTCTTTTTGGACTATCCCACTCCTTGATGTTATCCAATTCTATCAGTCGCATCCTCATGCCACATAATGGTTAGTTTCTCAAATTTAAATTTGTGTATCATCCCACATGTTTAGCAAGACCCATCCAAAGTAATTATTAATTGATCACTATAAGACCACATTTTCAATTCATTTTACACACAATTGGCTCACGTATAAACAACACTAGAACATAAAATTACACATTGAGGAAAAATCACCTATTCTTCCTAATTTAGAGTCCACACAACCCTCATATCCCTGAGCTAAGTCTGTATACACCTCAAAGGTCAAAATTCATGGTTTAAGCATATAAATACACTAGTATTACACCAATATTTAATATTATACACCAATATTTCACACACACCACTTTAGCATGAAAGAACTACATGGATTTTGATCCCTCTTCAAAGTATTGGTATGTAGGCAATGCTCAACATGGGGGGTGCTGAGTTTCAGCACAACTTCAACCGCTAACCACTTTTTCCATTTTATTTTTTTATCATTCGTGGTATATTAATATAGGGTTACAAATGAATAAGAAGGTACATAGTGGCTTCCATAGTAGATTGAGCATCACAAAATACATAAATATGACCTAAAAGTGACACCGTAGAGACCTAGATTTTCACCATGACAATAACACAATGCACCCATGTTTGAATATAAAAACTTTGTATAGATATCAAAAAAATCCCTATTTTTAATTCAAATCAACTTCATAGAGCCTTGTAGTTAGTTTTATAGTTTCTATCATAGTCCTACACAGTTGAATTTATGTCTAAGTAACCTATATTTGTTATTTACCCTTTTAACACATTTCTAAATTTATTAAATTATAAATTAGTGAATTTTTAATTAATGAATATATTTTACATCCTAATTTATCTCAATCCATTTTATCTAATTAGGATCTAGCATCTCATATTTCCCAATTTTTGATAAAATAGGTTTCTACTATGCATAAATGGAGGCATGCTACTTATGTGTTCTCTCTTTCCTTTATCTAGCCCAACTAGGGGCATGTTTATGACATTTTGGGATGAAATATTTATCTTTCATTTAACTTTTACAAAGGGAGTATCATCCCCTAATTCATCATGTGTGATATGATACTATTTTTCCTATACTAGATAGCATTTTACATGATTCTATGTAGCATAGCTAGAAGTTAATTTAAACTTAAAAATATGAAAACTTTTCAAAACATTACGATGGTGGAAATTTTCAAATTACATTTGTTTATAGGATTTTAACACACTTTAATTAGATCAATTTTCTTAAAATATGAGACATTTGATCTTTATCTTTTGAGATGATTGATTACAATACAAGGGCTTCATCCCTAACCTCAAAAGGGTGCATATATCAAGGTATTTTCAAAATCAAATTTAGAGTGGGGACAAACTTACCAAATTTATCTACTTTTGTGATCAATAATTAGATTGAGCACTTCCAAAGAATTGGTGTCTATGTTTCAACACTTATCTAAAGTCTAGTTAGTTCTAAAGATTCTCAAGAAAATGTTGGCATTATTTCAACACCTATCAAAAGTATTATTGGTGTGATATTTGGGTAATGCTAAGTAAGTGTATTCATTCCTATGTTACCTTTTCAAATTGAAATTCAACTTTTCAAAATTTTCAAAATAAAAATATATCATGAGCATTTGAGTAACTATAATATTTAGCATTTTTTTCATGTACATCAACTAAACAATGTGGATAGCAGCTTAGTTTGAGTGTGCATAAAAAATCTTTCATCCTTCCATGGGTAAGGGTGTGTATTTAAAATTATTTAAAATTGTATTATGATGTACAAATACATCTCACTCCTACTTACGTCAAAGTGGGGGCATTATGTAGACACCTAAATTTGGCATAAGACCCTTATTCCCAGTGTCTTTTCTCTAATTTACCATATTTGGAAAACTTATACATTTAAGCTTATTTCTAAGACAATATTACCCCCACATAGGTCTACACTTGTCCATTGAGCCTATAATGCACATAAATGTTTATAAAAAAGGTATATGTTAACATATTTTTACTACTACACCCAAAAAATAGAGCCTAGTTCATCTCTAAGATGGTCTTGTTTACTATACGAGTTCATTTGGGATAAACCCATGCAATGTGCAAGTTTGTCCCTTTTATCTTTGTGTTCTTGTTTACAATTTTTCTTTGATCATGCTCATTTAAATTTGCCTTTCTACATTTATAATATCATTTATCATGCCTAAGTTATCCTAAATCAAACCTATATATATATAAGTTCTTATCAAACCATAAAAGGATATGGAAGAGAGTTACACATATCACATAGATAAATACTTCAAGACAAGTCACATCAAATGTCAAACTTAGAACCCAACATCAAATCCTTAATAATTATGACATTGTAATTCTATTTAGATATCTCATCATTTCCATTTTTCCAAAGGAGAGTATTAAACTAAAATAGTAGTGATATACTAGAGTGACATTTATTGTATCATAATGATTATATATATATTTTTCATTCTAATTATAAATGTCTATGATTGTATGTGTTTGATGTACATTCATATTTTAAGACTTAAAGTACATGTGATTAACATATAAAATGTTAATAATGAACCCATGTACACCCACACATAAATGTGGTACATAAATAATGGTGACTAAGAGAAGAGAAATTTATTAAATCATCATTGGTGGGGCTCCTAGATTATGCCCAAGAAAGGAACCTCAAATGTGAAACTTCTTAATGTGGAACCTATTGATCTGGGGCTAGAAGGCATTGCCCTTAAGGGTGAAGAAATAATATGTGCCATTCTCTAGGTTTTTAGTGATAACAAAAGTGACAAATAACTTGAACACTATTTTACCTTTCTTGTGGTACTCTTTTCTGAAAATGATCACCATATCACTGACACAAAAGGGATGAGGTTGCATCAACTTCTTAAAAAAAATCTATTTGCATCTTTGATAAGCATAATTGTGCTCTAAAGCATCAATAAGATGCTCAGTTAACTACTTTAATTGTTTTACCCTTTTTATTTAAAAATTTAAATGTTTGTTTAATAGGTATGAAGCCTTGAAAGATTGAAATGTTAAATATATATAGTTTACCAATAATTTTTATTGTAGCTTGATAAATAAAGAAACATACTACTTTTGGAAAACACTAGATAAAAAATAACTTAACTTAAATATGGACTTTTAATTGAATATTTTTTATGTCTAAAAATGAGGAACAACATACAATAGGATTGTGACTACTCAAGATCAGAGATAAAATCTGTGATTAATATTGCACAAGACTACGCTCCCTAGACAATAGTGCAGGTTAACTATATACTTTGACTGTGGACTTATTCACATTGACTATGATAAAATAATGTTTGTTCATCTTTTGTGCCTATGTCTGTGAAGTGGGATGAGATGTTTTGATTCTATTTGTGCCATGTGGAATTCATTATTTCATTTATTTTATTTAGAAACTCTATGGGTCTTTGTGAGAGCTAGAAACCTACAAAAATTTTGGGAAAGTGTAATCGATTGAGATAACCCCAATCACCCCCTTGATGATTGACCATTTCCTATGTATCTAAATAATCAGAGGAAGGAATCAAGCCACATGTAGTTCTCCCAACTAGATTGAATGTGTAATTATACTCCTTAACTATATGTATGTAGCTAGATATTTGGCTTTGATGCTTGACAATGATAACTCTTGACTTGTTTTGAGATGTTTTACACTTGGCTTGTGAATACCCTTAGTGAATGGTATTGAATTTTGTAATAACGTGGCATATTTTATCAATGTACAATAGTGTATAGATTCTCAATAGATAGTGTTAATCTAGAAATAATGAATGAACTTTGAGTTGTATTCATAGTGAAATCTTTTGACAATTTCCTTTAGCCAACCTTGCAAATTATGTAGGAAAACCTAAATAAATATATCAAATTTAGAAACTAATTGTTATTTGTCATGGGAACAAGGCCACTTTAGGGGGATATGTCCATAATAGTAGACATTTCTACTTAGGGTAAACTTATCCATCTAGGGTAGACTTATCTGCCTAGGGCAGACTTTCCTGCCTAGAGCAGACTTTTCCACCTAGGGCAAACTTGTCCTAAAGAATCAAGGATATGTGTCTTGAGTTGGAGGCAGTCTTGTCTTCCTAGGGAAAACTTGTCCTAAAGAATCAAGGACATGTGTCTTGAGTCGGATTCAGTCTAATAATGATGTAATAGAGGTTTGAGAATTAACTTAAAAAGTTTTGTATAGTAGTGATAGTGAATATAGGCTCAAGCCTACATATAAATAAATGACAAATAAGGTCATCTATTTAGGTGCAAGTCAAGTGGTTTAAGATATATTAAGAATCAATATTGTCAAGTACCTATGACAAAATTTAGGTGTCTAAATTTCCCCTCATTTATTATAATAATTAATTTTCTTAAGTAAAAGAGAAATAATTAAACCTAAGTGTATATAATACACTTTATCTCTAATAGGTTACTCCAATTGTGTAAGGCACTCATTTTATCAAACCATGCAATAACACATGAAGTAGTCATTTGTTAATATTTAAAATTTTAAAAATTCTAAACTTTGAAATTTTAAAATTTAAAAGAGAGTAAGGAAATAATACATCTATAAGGATATGACACCAAATTACTCTATAGCCTATAAAATCATGATGAATTATTGGAGAAATATGAACCCTTGTTGAAGCACTTAGAGAGATGGTTCCTTATGTTGAACTAATGGTGAAATGAGAGTGATCAAGTCCTAATTTTAAATAATTATTTGAGCCCTTGAGTTGGAAACTATGCTTAATCTAACTCTCATAAATGGGTATAAGTTCCCAATGTGCTAATAAAAAATAAGGTGAAACCAAAATGGGCTCGCTAGAAGTGATGCTAAGGTTATTGAGTGTCACTAAACTTGAATGCACATTACTCATAATAAAATGAATCAAACTATTGCATTTGGATCTAAATTTTATTTACATAATAAATAGATAATGAAGAATATTTATGCCTACATCATTACCACAATGCTAATAGATTTGAATTGAAACAACCATTTTCCTTTAAATTTATAAATTTTATTAAAGTAGATATGTGCATGAACTAGTATCCTATCTTTTCAAATTTGAAAAATGTATATATTTGCATGAAAAAGAATCAATCAATTTTAAAATTTGAAATGTGTGTGTGTGTGTGTGTGTGTGTGTGTGTGTGTGTGTGTGTGTGTGTGTGTGTGTGTGTGACAAATCTATCCAAATGATATAGAATGTCATGCATCTATATGCTCAATTTTAATTGCATGTGAAAGTTGTAACTTTTGTTCCTGTAATTGTTTTGTATATGCATTTAAGTGTGTATGAATTTGTACTTTAAGTATTTTTAAAGTGAATGAATGTGTCATATACCCCCATAATATATATTTATGTGCCAATATTTTTCATTGTGTTTGATTTTTGAATTACTTTAAATCTTTGAAATTTCTACTATGTCATAAAATATAATATTTTCATTATTTTGAGTCATTTCAGCTTGTACTCTAAATCTTAGAAACTTGTATTATATCCAAAATTTAATTTTTATATTCATAGAGGCTTGGATATCTAATACAACCCAATTGTAATTCCCCCTTTTTGAGATGATGAATCTATCCTGCAAGTCACTCATTACAAAATAGGAGTTAATTGTACCATATGATAAAGATATAATCATGTAGCATCATCTCATCACATGGATAGTATGTTATCATAGTAATGTAATTATTATTGAATCATGTATGTAACATATTGAATGTGAAGCATAAAAATGTCATGTCTATATATATATAGCAACTAGGAACATAGTAATGTAACCATTTATGAAGTAGACTACACAGTAAAAGTGAATGATATAGATCATGCCACTACTAATCAATCACAACAAGCATAACACACAATGTCACACATAAGGCTAAGGGTCACATACAACGTAAATTTTCAAATGTTTCCCATATCATAAAACATCATATGCATAGGGTCGATGGCCATAAGAAATGGACATGTTCAAATATTGTACATACCAAGCACGCAAAGGGCCAAGAACCACAAGCATGTTGACATTATCAAATGTTGCACATACCAAGTAAACATAGGTCCAAGTGCCATTATAAAATGGACCTATTCAAATTTTCCACATACTAATAAAATATTACACAAATAGGACCAAGGGACACACACATTAATCAATAAATGTCTAGCCTATCATGCAAAAAGTAAACAACATCGAAGGAGCATAGAATAAGTGTAAACTAGTCTACACCATCCATATTTATTAATGTCACATCATAAAAAAATATTATATACATGTATCATAATGTAATGTGATAAACTTGTAAGACACTTGTAAGATACGTAGATCAACATGGTAAAAATTCCATAGATAGATATAACATGTGATCATATAACATATAGAATAAGATACCCTCAATATATGCATGGCCACTAGGTATAAGGAAATCCAACATATATGAATCCATGTATAACATGTATGTCCGAAATCACACTCATATACCTTGTGAAATGCATTTGTGTGTGAAGAATAATAAGTTATCTACCAAAATATGTGATAAATAACATATGTAAAGAAGTAAACTAGCCACTTATGTCATGCTTAGGTCCTGATTTTTTTTTTAAATATTTAATTTTTTTTGTATTTTTAATATATTTGGATTTTTATATTTTTTACATACTTGATTTTTTTGTATTTTTGATATTTTTGAAGGAAACTACCCTATGATCCCATCAATGGAAGGACCATAGTGCATGATTGTATTATGGAATTAAGGGTGACTTTTCATGAATGAAAAGTGTTACACGTAGATGAATTTAAATATAGAAAATTTATGTGTTGTTGTAATGTAATTATCTTGATCACTACTCATATAATCTCTTGCAAGATGTGTAACTTTGAAGAGCACAAGATATGAGGAGTCCTATGTATAATAGGATGTGGTCTCACTACTGGTGTTTTCTATGGAACACATTTAATTATCTGAGGTACTATCTTAGGATTCATTTTATAATATGTAAATTTATTATAACTTTGAATGACTTTTAAATGCTAAACTTGTGGTATAGAGGGTGTACTACTCTTCTCAGAATTGACTATTTAAAAATATTTTATATAAGTTCGATAATTGACTCTAAATTATACTCTTGAATAGGTGTGATAGTTTTTTGTGTATGATGATATTTAATAGGTGAAATAATTATCTTTTTAATATGATTTTGAATAGTTACAAAATCCAACTATAGTGATGGTGGGGGAGGAGGGGGAGATACCACTGACTACAAAGGGTCCTCATATTTAATTCCTAGAACTTTGACCACCTAATTACAATGTATATATTTAACACATAAATGTATTATGGATGGAAATACATGGATATTTTATATCCAAGGTGTCCTAAAAAAATATTAAATACCCATGTGCTTGGTAAGACTAGAAATAGAGTAGTCATTATTATGGAACCAAGTTGAAGAGGTAACACTATATGGCCAAAAGTGTTCTATGCATATCCATCAAATGATTTGATTAATTTCTATATAGATTATAAATCTTGTGATTTATACCCATGATTATAAATAAGTGTCATTATACATGTGTTTTCACTTGACCTATTATCGATCATGATACTATGTATAGGTTGTTTGTCAATATAAGATTGAAAAAAGAGTGCATGTTTGTCTAAATCATCATCAATAATCTCATTATCATCAAATGTGACCATATAACTTGATGTTGGTCTTCTTTTAAGTATATAAATAATACCATCCATTGGATGTCCTTATGTTGAAGGAGGAGGATGCACATTACATTCATGGTGTACCTTGTAATTATCTATATTTTCTATCACGCCATGGTTAGGAAATGGATTACTGAAGATTTTCAATTTGGTATTGTTGTTTTGATGTGGTCTAGCCTCTTTTTTAAGTGTGATTAACTTAATAGTATTATAATCAATAAGATCTTGTTTATTGTGCCTTAGCCTATAACACTTATTTTTAGAATGCCTAATACATATATGTTAGTCATAATATGTGTTACTATTGAATCTCTTCTATTGAGGCTTAGTCATATCAACCTATGATGGTGGATGGAGTGATATGTGATTGCAATCAAGTAATTTTCATAAAAAAGCATGAGGAGGTGATGGTAACCTTAGAAATTGCCTCCTTAGTAGAGTTGTCAATTAAAGATTATTTGTTGGTTGTGATACTACATTGACTAATACTTTTTCTTCATCCTTGCCTTCAAAAAATTTTACCTTGTAACTTGGTTTGATTTGAAACTTAATATTAAAAGTATTTTGAACATTTGGTTTATACTTGAGTTTCTTCAAAGCTATGAGCTTTACTTCTCATTCTTTGACTATATGGTATAACCCATCAAAATAATTGAATTTTTAGAACATGATAGAATCATAAAGTGGTGCTAGTAAAATTTGTGTGAAGATATATTATAACTCATTGTTCACCATAGAATTTGTCATCTTGACAAGAATATTTTTTATTAAAGAACATATTCAATGATTTCCTCATTGAACACTTACTTGAGTTTAGCAATTTACGCATAAGATGATTTTTCACCAATTTTAATAGAGAAGTGTGTTATAAATTGATCTTAAAAAGAGTTTAATACCTTAACTGATTGAATTAAAAGATTGTAGAAACATTACAAAACATATTATTTTAGGATTTGTGGAAATATATTCATTAATAATTTATCATTATATGCATAATCCAAGCATGTTGCATGTAATGATCAAAGATATTATTGGGGATCACCTTTACCTTCATAGAGTGGCATCTTAGAACCTAAAAATGCTAATAGTAATGGGTAAGATGTTATCTCAGGTGCCAAAGGATTATGAAGTAGAGTATGGGAATCTATTGAATGACTATCTCAAAGACACCTTGTTCTAATTACAACACCTTAGTATGTAGGGATATACCAATCAGTTTAAGAGAGTGTGTATTAAGCAAAGTTGGTGGTGGACCATGCATAGTAATCAAAGGAGGTATGTATGATTCCTATGTATAAATAAGTATATTAATATATTAGAAACCTTGTGATGTTCCCATACCTAGGGATGATATCACATATGTAATAGAAGGTGTTGATATAAGATTAGAAGCATTAATATAAATTGAAACACTTGAAGTGGGAGTATGAAAAACTCTAAAAGTCACCTCTTTGTTGTGCTTGAGATGATGTAACCTTATATTTATGTGTATTCTTATATTTTAAGAGTAATTGGACAACCCTATCCACTTGTTTGGGACATTGATAAAGACCTTGACAAAAATTGGATAATTCTTTGACTTGTTCATGATCTACCCCATTAAGCTCATTGGAATAAATTCTATTGAATATCTTAGGATTATCTTGCATAGTTTCATTATCTTGATTATCATGTTTGTCATTAACATCATCTTCAATTTTTACCTAACTTTGAATAGTTGCTTTATCATATTGATCAAAAATATCTATTTTATCCATTTTAAAGTAGATCAAAGGAATATGAATATTCTCTATAAGGATTATACATAATCTATTATTTTGCCTTAGAAGAATAGAGGATTTAACCTTCTTAAGTGGCATAAGAGGAAATCATGCAATTTTGTAAAAGGAAAGATATAATGGGTGTAACTAGACAAGGTGAGTTTGACTTGTAGGCTCTCAAATATGCTGATATCAGGCATAAATAGTGAACAAGGCCCAAAACGATACTAGCTATGGAGGATTATACCATCTCGTATCCATATTATCTCATCTCTAGGGTATGTTTGAGAGTAAATTCCAAAACCTAACCTCTTATCAATGCACTATAAAACCAAATGACCAAAGGCTTCCTATGGCTGAAAAAGTAAAAATCGTATGTGTTTTTTATATACCCTAAGGTATGTGAAAACTATAGTCTATTTATAGTGTTATATAATGTATTGAGTATTGGATTATTACCCATCACACCATGGCTTAGGTAAAACTGAATACTATTTTGACAAAAATGATATCTCCTATGAGTTTTACAACTACCAAAACACAGTTCTAAAAAGAAATTGAAATCTAACATAAACAAAGATTTTTGTGTATAGAAATTAGGAACTCAATGTGAAACCCCTAATTCAAAGATAAATCCTAGATAAATGTTCAATTGAATCTAGTAAAGAATGATCATATTTCTCTTTAGTATATGGGAATCATGAATTTAGCTAAAACTCTAGAATAAAAATTGAAAAATCAATGCTCAAAAACAAATGTAGAGGTTCACCAATATGTTTTACCCTATTTTTAATTTAAAATTTTTGATATTTTTTTAATAAGTATAAAACTTTGAAATATTATAATGTTAAAGCTATGCATCTTACCAATAATTTTGATTGTAGTTTATTAAATATTAAAACATGTTATTTTTTGAAAAAAACTAAAAAGGAAATAACTTAGCTTAGATATGGATTTTTGATTGACTATTTTTTGTGTTTGATAGTAAGGGAAAACATAAAATAGAATTATGATTGATTTGTATTATAGGTAAAATATATGAATATTCTTTTACAAGATCATGTTACGTAAATAACAACATAGGGCGATCATGTTCTTTGACTGCTGACTTGTACACATTGATTGTGACAAAATAATTCATATTCCATCTTTTTCACCTATGTATATTGAGTGAGTTGAGATATTTTGATTATTTTTTTATTGAACGTAAGTCATTTTTTTCCTTATTTTTTATTTGGAAACCCTAAGGGTCTTTGTGAAATCTAATTTATATCAAAAAGAGAAGGGAAGTGTAATTCAATGAGCTAACCCCAATCACCCCCTTGATATTGACCATTGCCTACATATCTAGATACTCTGAGGATGGAATCAAACCATGCATAGTTATCCCACATATAGTTATTATAAAATTAAGCTCCTTAACTATATCTATGCAGCTAGATATTTGGCTTTGATATTTGATAATGATAACTCGTGACTTTCTTTGAGATGTTTTAGACTTAGATTATGAATGATCCCAGTGAATGACCTTTAATTTGGGAAGAATAGGGTAGATATTCTCAATATGCAATAGTGTATAAGTTTTCATTAGATAGTGCCAAGCTAAGAATAATGAATAACCTTTAATTTATATTTATAGTGAAATATTTTGACAATTTCCTTTAGCCAAACTTTCAAAATATGCAAGAAGACGCAAATGAGTATTTCAAAATTTTAAAAATAGCCATTATTTAGTGTGGGGATAAAGCAAATCTAGGTGTACAAGTTTGTGAAAGCAAACCTATCTGCTTATGGTAGACATTTTTTAGAGAATTATGGATAATTGCCCAAAGTTGTAGGTAGTTTAAGAGTGATGTAACTAAGGTATGAGCATTAACTTAAAAAGCTATATGTAGTAATGATGGTGAATACAAGATCAATATCACATATATATAAATGGCTTAGAGGAATTTTGAATAGATTTAAATATTTGGGCACAAGTCAAGTGGTTTAAGATGTGTCAAGAATTAACATTATCAAGTACCTATGACCAAATGTAGGTGTCTACACTCTCTCAACTTGGTAGGAATCCCACTCTTTTTCATTAGATAGATATATAAAAAAATAAGGGATCAGTAACTCAAGATGGAGGACCACCTTAGAAATATATACTAATAAGTATAAGGTTGCCCCAATGTTGGTTTGAAAACCAATCTGATATACCTAAAGAGAAAGATATAGCAATAGGTCCAATCTTGTTTGGACTCAAAGACAATGTAGAAGAGAATCATCTTAAGAGTCTTATTATAAGATTCAACCTGAAAATCACCTAATGAATAATAATTCAAATGGAAACATAGGTTGAAACCAAAAAATTTAGACAATTCATGCTTATCAAGGCTTTGAAAACCTAGGCCATTTTTAGCCATGACTAGTGAAGGGACCCTGAACTAGCATATGAGCTTATTTAGGAAATATTTAAAACTGTGCATCCACACATGATACAAATGGGCATGACCTCAACCTAAATAATAAATTATCCACTGGTAGTTATCAACCAATGGCATCCATCAGATGAAGCAGGCTTAAACTCATTGACAAATTAGAGATCCCAAACAAAGAAAGTCCAGGATGTTGAAATAGACTATAATAAAATGTTAGGGTCATTGATCACATCCCCACTAAGATGGTACAACTTATAGTTATTATCATATCAAATGATGTCCATAACTCTAGCAAGATAATAGTAGCCCATCCTAATAATACATTAAACAGTGTCCTATCTACAAGGGTGGCCACCATAGGGTCTACCATGACACTCCTTGAAATAAAGAGAATTATCCTTAGGGGTGAGACATTTCATGAGCACACTATCAATACTTCTCTTTAAAATGATAACATATTATATGAATAGATTACATATCTTGTAGTGCTCCTAATAATAAGCATTATCTAGATAAAATTGGTCCTTTATATAGCACGTAGTATCTCAATACCATGCTCCATTCAAGAATTTTCTCTCAGCTATTATTAGAATATATCACTTGGAAAAACATCCTCAGCTATCTCCTAAGATTTTTTAAGTAATGGGTGGTTAGTGAGTTGCTTGGATATAGCTAATCCTTTCTTAGATGTTTTCTTGGTATTGTAAAAATTAAACTCATGATGAAGCATGGTCAAACTCTTCATTTTTTCCACTTTGGTGTCATTATTAATCATCAAATCATTTCCACATCAACAAATAATTCAAGCACTAGATCATGTGAGCATCTAAAATCATCAAAATAACTATGGGTTTTATCTCAAACCATGTTAACACATCCCTAATCCAAAAAAAATGTATTGTATCATAACAATAAATTTATCAATGACATTTGGAATCAATTGGTTGCTTTGATAATTCCACCCTAGTTTAATTAAATTAAATGATCAATAAAAATGAAACATTACAAAGCTTACCATGTTTTCTTGATCACTCTTTATTAGTTAATTAACTTGAATAGCTAATAATCAATCACTAATAGAAAATTACATGGAATGCACATGTCATATTTACCAAAATTCAAATAATCCTAATATCCCATATCACTCGCCCACTTAGAAATTTAAAAATCATATTTCAAAAATCAAAGTGTCCTTCACAAGGCAAGTTTAATGTAAGGTGAGAAGTGTGAAAGTAATGTCTATGGCATGCACTTACACACTTCATATCATAGCATAAATTTTTTATCTCCCATTATAGGTTGATCCTCCATCATTGATATTTATCTAAGATCAACGGTCACAATTGATCTTAAAAATCTATAAATGAAAGGGTCACCTTCCATTCTCAGCAAGATTTCAATTGAAAATGAAGAGTTGTTTAAATATTTTTATAAAGCTTTAATCATCCTTATCATCCATAATCCAAACATCTATCTTGAAATGGTTACATTTTTAGATTACCCATGCATCTTGTGCAAACCTTTTTACAACTACATCCAAGTACATCACTCTTTTCGCCAAGGAGATTGCAAGAAAATGTGTAAAAATTGTGTTTACTTGCTTTTTTTTTTTTCTTCGTAGTCTTGCTCAATCTGAGGATGCATGCTTAGGTTAGTGGTATGTTTTCAATTTAATTGATTTCATACTAACCCAAAACTAATCTTCGTATTTGTGTGTTACATATGACATGCCCATGGGAATAGCAACCCAAAATCAAATTTGAGGACATCCCATCATCATTCTAAGCCAAAATTGACTACATATTTTGAAATGACTTCTCCTATTTTATTTTAAATTTTTCAAAATTTTTGTTTCTAGTACAATAGAAAAATGTTATGATAATCAATGGAAACACTCTTGATAACAAGGATATAATAATTGGAAATGATGAAAATGATTTCTATTTATCTGTATATTTTGTAGAAATAGTGGAAACATGATTACAAAAATGATATAAATGCCCTATGCATTAGTAGAAACCCCTTTTTACTTACTTTTGCAGGGATTAACCAAATTACTCTACACAATAGTGAAATCATGGTGTATAACAGTGGAATCATGTCTATTCTAATTGATTATTTATTTTATAGGATTGGTGAAATGTGGTTTAAATTGGTGGAAACGCTCTATGTAGTAGTGGTATTATGACTGTTAATAGAAAAAAATGTGGTTTTATGCTTTTTGTTTCTTTATTTTATGTAGTAGCAAAATCATTGTTCATAATAGTGGATCTATGATTTGTATTAGTGGGAATGTTATTTTTAGTAGTGGATTCACTAACCTTAACAACAAAAATGTAGCTTTTTGTATTTCATTTATTTTTTATTATAGAAAAGCATAATTGACCTATAAAATCATGGAATCACTCACAAAATTATGGAATTTCTCTATAAAATGATAAAAAAAAGTAGACAGAGACCTAAATTATTAACTTTTGAGACCTCATTCACTTGTCAAAGATCACATTTGAGACTACAAACTTATTTTATTTAGATTTTTTCTTGTCCAAGATGTGATTATTCAACTAAACATCTTAAAAACATTTATTTTGGTGTATTTAAAAATAACAAACACTTAGATTTGGTGTTTAAAATTAACTTGTCTGAGTTTGTCTTTATTTTTGGTACCTTGACATGTTTATGCTATACACTTTCCTAATTTCAGGATCTTGGGTGATAAAAAACACTTAAGTTGTATTTTTCCCTTCCCAAAGAAATGATATTTATTCTCTCCTCTTACCCCTCATGGGACCATTAGGATCATAATTAGCTTATCTTCCATATTTACTTTTGGTTGTACGAGTTGCACCTTGAGCACCAATTACAAGTCCTTAGGGTGAGGTGACTGGTATTTCATCCCCCACCATATGTATCAACCCTATGTTCTAGTGAGATATATAAATTAAGATGATATATTAACATTAGCCGAGTGGTTGTGTGATTTAAGCACAATCATGAAGGTAAGGAGTTTATCTCTAACACCAGGGTTTAAACATCACTCTCGAAGAATAATTTTTGGTGACACTCCACTGAGATCTTATAGCTAGAGTGGTTATGAAGGAAATAAACCCTCTAATAAATCCCATCAGTGTCCTCTTCCATAGACTTGGGCCCCAACCTACCATAAGGTATATTGGGGATGTACCTAGATAAACATGTTTATACCTAGCTTAAGACCTTAGATCACAAATGACATCTAGTGTAGGGAAAACAACATTCCCAAAGACTACCCATCACTTATGGATGTTTAGTGAGGGTTGGGATACCAAATTATTCACTATTTTTCATGCATATATCAATATCTTTGTGGTCATGTTTCATGCCTTTTTATTAATAAGCATAAGGCTTGTAATAGTTTTTATTTTTGTTTATCATCAATGGTCGTATTATATAGTATCCCATATACCTCAAACAAGTCTAAAATTTCCTAAGTCCAACCTTGTCACATCTAATTATAATGATACACATAAAGTCATTACTCTATTGAAATCAAGAGTCATTATATCTAATAATAATGTTGTGTTTTCTACATTAGACTGTTATTATGCCCAAATCAAACATCATTCAATGTCAAATTGGCTCTATTTTGGCTAATATCCAATTCTAAATCAATTATTCAAATCTAGTCCACCTTTTTTAAATCAAGTCAAATAAAGTCAAATTGGGTCAAATATTTTGAATTCAACTTTCTATTGTCAAGTCAAATTCAAACTTTTTCAAATTCAAACTTCTTATTCAAATTAAGTCAATTTTTTTCAAATTCAACTCTTAAATTTAAACAAATTCAGAGTTAAAGGTCATCTTGAATCAAGTTAAAGTTTTAAAAAAATTAAAATTGAAACTCCCAAGTCAAATTAAGTCAAACTCTTTCAAAGTCAACTTTTAAAGTCAAACCATGACCAAGTCAAACTCAAAATTTTCAAATTCAACTTTTTCAAACCAAGTTAAGATCAAAATTCAAACTTGATTCAAAACCTAAATCAAAAAGTCACAAAAAGTTAAATCTCTACATTTGATTGACATCAAATCAAAATTGATTCAAGACAAAGTTAAAATTTTAAATCAATTCAAATTGCATCAAAACATCCAAGGCATACTTAAATGTCCAAGTGTGTTCTAAAATATCAAACATTTCAAAATAGGATCCTAAAGTCAAATAATCAGGTGAACTTGTACAAATATCCAAAATTGAAAAATCAAATCAAGATCAAATGCTAAAGCATCATATTTCCCAAAATCACCTAAATTAGGTTTAAAAGTTAACACAAATTTGATTGCTAGATCTAAAATTTAACCCATATTGAAATTGAAAAAAGTATAGCACAAGTCCTTATCTAAATTTGATATCAAATTTTATTCAGTTCAATAATTAATCCAATCTTAATCCAAAAATGAAGATCACAAACATGCCTAAATACATTAGAAGTGGGGCTTCATATGACCCTACCTTTGATGACGATTGGAGTTATAACCCACTCATCCAAAATGTTTGAAGACTAAAATGATAGTGGGTATATCATAAATAATATGAAACTAAAGCACCACAAGTAGGGCCAATATTAGAATCAATTACTAAGCAAACTGATCTCTAAAGATCCCAATTTGAACAAGAACTTTTTGAATGTAAGGATGGTGCCCTTTTATGATTGCTAGATCTAGGGACCAAATTTATTATAGGGTATCCCATTGAAAAATTACAAACCCTTATTCATCCACATGATAAAGTGGTTAAAGTCCAAGATATATTTGGTGAAAAGGAACCAACAAGATAAGTCCACTTTTATTCAATCCCAAAATTAGAATCATGCCAACATTGAAAACTTGAGTCTTTTATCAAAGGGAAAGAAGTTCACATAGAACCACCACCTTTAATACCAATCAAGTAGTGATTGATAAATTGAAAATTGTAACCCAAATGGTTTCATCTTTTTCCTTTACCTTGAATTCCACTCAATTTCATCAATAACAAGTTTTATCCAAATAAATCCAATCTAATCAACATCAGAAACAATAAATCCTATCTAAATCAACCTAATCTAATTAGTCTCAATGAAAACAAGCCCTACACAATTAATCCAATCAAAAACAACAACAATTCATATCTAATCAACAACAACAAATCATATATATCTAGAAAAACTCCTATATTCAGTAAATTCCCCCTATTCAATAGTAAACTCTTCCTGTCCAATAATAAATCCCCACCAAACCCAATGGTAGGGTATTGATCCCCTGTAAATTAGGTTTTAATCCTCTTATTGAGTCTAACTCACATTTTTTATCCCAATAACATGAATCACATTCATCCCAACACCCATTTTCTCTTAAGAATGGAAAGAGATGAAGGATGTTATTTAATTATTACAAATGGGAAACCAAAGTACAAAAATAGTTTTTGAGGAGATATGTACTTACCCATTTAATATCGATATTCTACAAGTCCCTTTCCCACCTCATTTTGAGGCTCCAAATTTTGATAAATACAAATGGAAAGGAGACCTAATAGGTCACATTAAGTAATTTTTCATGGATTTTCGAGAAGTGGCATATAACCACATCTATTTGTTTTACCCATTTCATTGCAATTTGGGTGCCCAAGCATTGGAATGGTTCATTTGCTTGCCCAAAAGATTAATTAAAACATTTGACAATTTGTCTAAGTGGTTTTTCAAGCATTTATATTATAACTTGGAGCTTGAATTGACCATGGTTGACCTTTGTAATACCAAACATTGAAGTGGGAAAAGCTTTGTAGTCTTTTAATAAAGATGGAGAGGCCTAACCAACAAGTTCGCCCATTCTCTCCCCAAGAAACAACTAGCCAACACTTTCACAACCAATTTAAACACAAAAATGGCCTTTCATTTAAGATGCATTGTGTTATTACCTTTGATAAGATCATTGAGAAAGGCATGCATATTTAAAAGGCTTTAATTGAAATAGGGATCATCAAAATTTATTCTCAAAAATAAACTCAAGCAAGTACCTCATTGAAAAGACCTAAGGTGTTTAACAAGAACAAGAATGTAATAGGTGAAAGTGTGAATGAGGAAAGGCATGTGAAAATGGTTCAAATAATATCTATCAAAAAACTCCATCCACACATCTAATCATACTCCAAATACCACCACCTAAAACACAATATCAGCAAAGAACATTCACCTCTCTTGGTGAATGTATAGAACTTGTGTTTCAAAAACTTTTAGAATAAAATACGGTTGTGTGGCCTATTACCAAACCTCTCAAAGAAGGTCAATTTGAATCCACTTGGTACAGATACAATAAGTATTGTAATTATCACCACATCAAATGTCATGTTACACATAAGTGTATGCAACTTAAACATTATGTATAATACTTGTTTGAGTAGGGATAAATTACACTTGACAATGATGCTTCATCCTCCTATAATAATTTAGGCATCTTTAAAGACCCATTTATAAGGGATAATCATAAAAATAGTTAGGCCAATTCGAATAATCACCAACAAAATTATCATAATCTAGGTAATTATTAATAGCATCAACAACGACAAGATCCCAATCAAGGTTAACATTCCTGAACCAACTGCATATATTATCATAACACCCAATAAAATTATGATAATTTTATGGGTTGAATTACTAATAATACATGGCCACCATCAAAATAAATCCCCATCATCTATCTACACCAATAAACATGTTATACTCATTATATAAGGACATTCCTTGTCACATCTTGTTAACCCTCCTCAGGCTTGATATTTTTTCGTTACCACTCGATGCCTAAAGGTTAAAATTTAAGGTCCTTCTACATCCAAGTCTAACAATCAAACCCAAGACTCTTTGCCTTCCAAATCCAAACCATTTATTGAATCCATATGACCATATTGAATAATTAGATAAAATTATAGCACATATATCCATTTTATATCTCTTGTGAACATCATAAGTTTATAAGGATATCATGTATAAGCCTCTTTAACAATCCAAATTCCCCAATGATATTGATCCATCACAATTCCAAGAACTTGTAGGACATTTTTCCTTAGGGTAGCAGATCAATTTTGATCAAAATGATATGTCATTATTTGGTCCTTTACACAATAAGCCCCTTTATATTGAAGTAATCATCACCCGACATACGGTCAAGAGGGTGCTCATAGATAGTGGCTCATGCTTGAATATTTATACACCCAAGTTGATCAGACACATGGAATATTCACTATTAGATTTATAGGTTGATACTATCACCATCAAAGGGTATGACACCATTAGTTTACACATCCTTATTGGGTATCTCACCCATAACACCCTTTGTCATTTAATTTATTTAAAACTATCATATAATCTACTCCTTGGGTGTCCATTGATCCATGATATGTATGTAATCTCATCCACATTACATTAATATCTCAAATTCTCACATTCAAGCATGGAGGTTACTATTCCAAGAGATCTACAACCTTACCAATATTTTAAGAACCTTGATGCTAAAAACTATAACAATTATTATCCTATCACAGAGTGTATACCCAAAATAGATAATAATGTGGTACCCCAATCTCCTAGGTATTCTTACATTGATCTTGATATCCTTGCATCCCAATTCAAAGGTTATGTCATCGCATTTCACCATCAAAGACAAAAGTTGTGGAGAATACCTAATCAATGATGTTTTTCACCTTGATAAACTCCCCAAGTCACCTAAATACCATGGCAGGCCCAAGATGGACTAGTGTAGAAAAGTTAATTCTTTTTCATCTATATTTTACAAAAATGGTCTTTTAGATCAAGAGCAGATCAGTAATTCTGGGGATTCTTGCTTATATATTTAGATGGATTTACTTCCTATTATAAACTTAAAAAAACCTTATCCTAAATAAAATAATGGAACATTTTTATTATAAAGGCAAAGGATTGGGGGGAAAATAGTAGGGCATTCTTAAACATATACCCCCTAGCAAACAAAAAATAACTTGAGGTGTTGAATACAAACCACCTAGGGGTGACCCCTAAGATATCGAAAGTGACAAAAATGTGACATATAATGATGATTATCTTGGCAGTGACATAGAGTCCTATTATAGAATATTTAACACCAATTTTGTCCCATCCATTCACCTTCAACTCCATTATCTTGAACTCATCGATTAAGACCAATAGGAATGCATACCATTGGACGAATTTCAAAATAATGAGGCTATTTCAAAATTATTGTGGCTTAAAGATGGTTTTTTTATTAGGGACTATAAACAAGGATGTGATAATAATTGAGACCCTATTTCCTACTTTGGATAGCAAGTGGATTTCCTCATTCATAAAATGAATAAAATCTAAAATTAATGTGCTCTAGCAAAAACCTCTCTAAGGTGTCATTGGACAATGAAAAAACTTAAAATAAAGACATGTTATTTGTGAAAACCTATCTAAGGAACCAATGGATAAGTAATTCCACTCTCTTCATAAAGAAACGCCAAGTCTTAGAATTCCCTGCATCACCTTCAACACAGATGTAATTCCTAAGGAGTAACACACATTTGAATACTTGGTCCAAGAATTTACCTAGACATTCAATGAGTGGCCATTACCCAAATTGAATGATTTTTATTCTTATTATATGGGTGAGATCAATGAACCAATTAAGACACAATCAATTAAGATTGTAATTTCCCTTTAGTGCCTACTTTTTTGGAGGATGGTTCCATCTTATTTATGGAAGACATAATTAATGTCAACTTGGTACTAAGTACAATCCATGCATCATTAAGATCAATGCATCTCTCACTAAAGAACAACATGACCTCATCATTTTTATCCTCAAATAATCCATTTATATTTTTGCATGGTATTATTCTGAGATGCCTATATTAGATCCTTTCTTGGTCATACATCATCTTGTAGTTCATTCTGATTCCAACCTTGTCAAGCAAAAATTATAAAAGATGTACTCATGTATTATCATTTTGTTTAAGAATGAGCTCAAAAACTCTTGGAAGTAGGGTTCCTTAGGACTATTTACTATTCATAGTGTATTTCCAACATCATCCCCATCATCAATAAACCTAAAGGTATTCACCTATATACAGATTTATAGGATATTAACAAAGCTTGTCCAAAGATGACTTCCCATTGCCCAACAATAATATGATTTTTGACTCCATAATAGGGTATGAAATGTTATCTCTTAGGATGTTTTTTTCTATATACAACCAAATTAATATATTACTTGAGAATCATCACAAGACAACATTCACCACTCCATGGGGGATGTTTTATTATCAAGGCATTCCTTTTGGCCTAAATAATGTCAATGCTCCTTATCAAAGGGCAATAACTATCATTTTCCATAACATGATACATGATATTTTGGAGGATTATGTGGATGATATTTTGGGTAAATCAAAGACTCGTGCACATCATCCAACTTTATGGTGAATATTTAAACAAATTAGAAAGTATAAATTGCACCTTACTCCCAAAAATTGTGTCTTCAATGTCACATCTGACAAATATTAAGTTTTATTATTTTAAGGTGAGGTAATTATGTGGATCCAACTAAATTCAAGGCAATAGTGGACATGCCTTCCCCATCAAATTTAAAGTAGTTACATAGTTTACAAGGAAAGATTCAGACTATTCTTTGGTTCATTTCATAGTTTTTAGATCATTGCCATCCATTCATGGACCTCTTAAAAAGGGAACCACATTTCAATGAAATAATGGCTATCAAGATGTATTTCAATAATTGAGGACATATTTAGCTAATCCACCAGTGTTGACCCTTTTAAGACAATGGAATCCTATGTTAATTTACATTTTGAAAACTCAACATGTCTTGGGGGAAATTTTGGCCTATCACAATGATCAAGGCAAGTAACATGTAGTATATTATTTGATCATAATATTGGTCACCTATGAACAAAAATATTCACCCATTTAAAAGGCATGTTTAGTAGTGGTCTTTACATCTCAAAATTTGTGACTTTGCATGCTCAATAATAAACCCATAATCATTGTAAATGTCTATCCACTCAAGTATCCTCTCTCCAAAATAGCTTTGAAAAGCCATATGGCTAAATGGATTATGCTCCTAAGTAAATTTGATATTGAAAATGTTAATCAAAAGGCTATAAATGGGTAGGTACTTGTCAATTAATTATCAGATGCTTCATTATCATATACATAGTCATTACAAATTAGTTATCTAGATGAATCCATTTTCAACCTTGATGAATCATGATAATAAAATCTCTATTTTTATGGTTCCTTCACATATCATGGATCAGGGGAAGGTATCCTTTTCATCACACCATGGGTAAATCTTCTCCCTAAGGCATTCACATTGGTTTCCTTGCATAAATAATATTTTAAAATATAAAGCTCTCATTATAGGCTTATGTCTCTCAATTCAATGGAACATTCAGTAGTTAGCAGTATATGGTGACTCCTAACTTATCATTAATCAAGTCAAATATTAATACCAAACACAATATGAGAATCATGTGCCTTTCAAGTTCATGGTAGACAACTTCAAGTAATATTATGAGAATATATGATTTGTGCAACTACAAGGAGCTAATAATAGATTAGTTGACATTATGGCCACTATTGGGTCACTTTTGGATATGTCTTCTAGCATCCAAGAATAACAATTCCTCATTAAAAACTCATCATCCCAGCATATGATCATTTGGAATCATAAATGGCATATGAAATCATTGGTCCTATCTCACCTTAGTACCAAGACATCTACACTTACCTTCAATACCATACCCATCCCATAGATTTATCTCATACCACACAAAAATCATTTATCCATAATGTTTCTCATTATGCCTTGCTTGGTGGCATGCTCTATCATAGAGGTTATGATGAGATGATCCTTCACTATTTATCTTTGGGAAGAGTGGAATTAACTGTCAAATATGTACATAACAATATTTATGGGGCCCATATTAGTGGAATGGTCCTTGATAATAAACTCCTTTGTATGGGGTTTTATTGGCCAACAATGGAATATGATGACTTTACATGTGTTAAGAAGTGTGTTTCTTACTAAAACATGGTGATTTGATCCATGCTCTATCACAAACACTTAATCTAATCACATTTCCTTTACTATTTTAAAAATGAGGGATTTATCTCTTAGGGAAGATAAACCCTATATGATCTGATGTCCACAAACACATCCTTATTGCTACCAAGTATTTTACTAAGTGGTTTGAGACCATTCCACTTACTTATGTAACCAACAAGCAAACTTCCAAATTCATCCTTAATCACATCATTTTATGTTATGGCATCCCATTCACCATCATTTTTTATAATGGAAAGTCCTTCAAAAATAAGGATGTTAAATCTCTCTATATTCATTTTCACATTAAACATAGATGGTCAAATCCCTATTATCCTTAAGGCAGTGGTCAAATTGAGGCATCAAATAAGGCCATTATGAAGATCCTCAAAAATATTTTCAATGTCTGCACTCCTATAATTGTCACACCCTATTCCCTAGTTTAGGGCTTAGAAGTTATACTCCTTGTCGAGATCAAGTTTCCCTCTATGTGTATTTCATTACAAGATATTACTAATGATCAGGATTATAGAGTCTCTCAGGTACAAGAGCTATAAATCTTAGATTAAAAATGGATGGTCACTTTGAACCATCTTAAATCATGTCAAAAATAGCTGTATTGCAACTATAATAGCCATAACATTTATAGAGAATTTGAAGTTAGTATTCTTCTAATTGAATAAAATACCAACATGGATCATAAAAAGAAAGGTAAATTTGAGCTTAATTGATTGGGTCTATATGTCATCATAGCTAAATATGGTTTTGGAGCATACAAATTGGAAACACAAGATGTGTAAGAGTTATATGACCCAATGAATATCATTCATCTCAAGTAAGTTTATATTTGATCTAGTTGAGCATTGTCTATATGTACCCCTACTTGGGTGAACCCTTCCATTTCCTTGTGCTTCCCTTCCCATCAATTTTACATACATGCATCAATCAACATCATATCCCAATCTCCCTTTCCCATGTTGACCTTGATTTTGATCTATAGGTACTTTAGGTTGCGTTAGATTTGGTAGGATCAAAATGTGACAACAAAATTATAGTATGATATCACACAGCCATATGGAAGGTTTTCCCCATCTTGTAGTCCTTGGAAATATTCTATTCACTATGTCCTCTTTTCTCAATCCCTATATTCCTTCTTCTCATCCCACATTTGGTTATTCCCCTATATCGTTCCTATCATGCATAGCTTCCCACACCTGCTATTATAGTTGGATTTCCCTCCCTTAGTCACTCCTTGTATATATGCCA
Organism: Torreya grandis; assembly: GCA_037957365.1. Classification (NCBI taxonomy): domain Eukaryota; kingdom Viridiplantae; phylum Streptophyta; class Pinopsida; order Cupressales; family Taxaceae; genus Torreya; species Torreya grandis. Next base: position 608,143 of record JARHVA010001441.1, read on the forward strand.
TGGCTTTCCTTGTATTTGCATCCTTTATCTTTTATACACAAATTTGGTTTCTCCCTTGTATATCCTTCTATAAAATATACATGTATATACTTATTCCAAAAATCCAAAATCATCATAAAAATTGGAAAAAATCCCTAAAAAATAGAAAATTCCAAAAATCCTAAAAATTTGTTAATTAAGAAAAACACCAAAAAGAGATATAAAGCCATATAATCTTTGTTTAATTTGTCATCCTATCTGGTCTTGGATTCTATATTTTTCTCTATTTAGGGTAACATTACTAATAATGTTATCCTTAATCCCACTCCCATGCTTTTACACACATTTATTGAGAGGGTATCTTTCATCTAATTATGGTTATACTATTTAACGTAATCAATTCCCATTCATCCCATCTTTAAAGAACTAAATCAGATTGAGGTCCACATGGACTATGTAGGCAATACTCGATTACATGGGGTATTTTTGGTTATCTCAACCACCATCACACCATCCTTCATCTTCCCCTTTCTTTCAATTTCTCAATCAAATTTCTAACATCACCTAATCTTACACTTGCCTTGAATTAGGATCAAAACTAACATGATTTTTATTAAACACCTTTACACAGCACTTATCTTGTTTTTTTCACATATTGTGTGAATGATTATTTTTTTTCTTATTTGTGTGTAATGTTGTTGATTTAGTCTTGGATCAGTGCATACACATCCATAGTATCATCATGATCTTTTATTTTCATGATACTTGTTGTCACACACTTGCATTTGAGTAAGTCCTTATGCACACTAAAACCAATCCATCATGGTGTTTTATATCATGGTGCATATTATTATATGTAATGTCAAAAATCAAGTTTTAAAGTATATGTGGAGTTGCATTAAATTAACAGTTGATCCCCTTGATAAATCATCTATTCAAATCACATCATCCCATCCCTCTTTGACATTTGTCAACATCATATCAGTATCTTTATTTTCTCTTCATTTTTCATCACATTCCTCCCTTATTTGGGATAACTACGTCATATTAAGGTCTATTTGGACTATGTAGGCAGCACTCAGTCACATATAGTTTCTGAGGTCAGCTTGTCCATGATCTTCATTATCATTCTCATTCCCTTTTTTTTCTTCTTTCCATGTCTATTCCTATCAAAATCATTTTCTTCTAACTATCCATATATATAAATTATCCCTATGAACCACGTGTGTAAATGTTTATTCGCCATGTCCCCCCATTAATCAAGAATTTATCTGATTCTCTCTAAATATAATCACATCATTCTTCAATAATTATTGTATCACTTTGTGCATCCTTTTGGGCATGATTTTTTTATGGATTCTTCATTCTTTGAAAATTAATTAGACCATTAGCACACATCATATAACAATCATCCATCACCATAATCATCTTATTATTAATCCATGTGATAGGTTAAATCCTTGATCTATGCTTGCAAATCAATCAATCAGTCTACCATTTGATCCAAGCTCATATTTTTTGCCCAATTTGGGGAAAGCCAAGTGTGTATCACATCATCGAGATAGATCATTCCCTAATCCAATCCCATATATTTTTAGGATATTTTTCCCAAGTCAATCATGTTTGGGGAAAATTAAAGCATGCAACTTATCTTAGGATGTATCCTTCCCAAATGCACTTACTTTGTGTAAATTAATCCATCATCATCATAAATTAAAGCATGTAATCATTAGCTCAAGTGGGTTAATCTAATACATGGTTTTATTTCATCCATCATCATCACATCCTACATCCCACCACTCTTTTTGCATCACCCACCCATTGATTCTTCCATTCTAGCTTTTTCCTCTCTTTTTTGAGAGCCCATCTACATCTATTAATCCTCGTATGTCCTCTTAAGGGGGAACTATCCATCACATTATTTAATCATCATCATCTAACTTTCATTCACATTTTTTTGGATTTTTTATTATTTTAAAATTCATTACTCCACCCATAGTGTCTCTAATTCCCTCTCAAAGAGTGGGAAAATGTAAACACCTAAAATTAGACATTTCATGTCAATTTTAACTATCTTACCAATCCATGCTAACATCATCCTAAATTACTTAATCAATTATTATATCCATCTAACATCTATAGGCAATTCACTATTCATCCCCCTTGATCAATTAATCTTTTCTTCCATGATCACATCCAATCCATGTTGGTTGATTATCTAATATCATAAAAAAGGAAAAATTATGGAATACACAATTATTATTTTCTATAAATCAATAAATATTTTTTTCCATCTAAATCTTATGATGTCATCAAAAGACACACTTGACAATTTAAAAATCATTTTCTAAAGTCAAAGTGTCCTTAACAAAGAAAATTCAATTAAAATAGGCAAGTGTGAAAGTAAGAGCTATGATATGCTCTTACACACTCCATGTTTTCATCATTGCACCCTCTTACACACTTCATCCATCTTCCTTTCACACTCCACTTCCCACATGTATGAGATGGAGGACTAAACTTCATCTATTGATCTTCACCCTCATTCGACAATCCACATTAGGTAGATAAATCTATGAAGTAAGGAATCCTATCCTCATTCCAACAAGCTTTCCATTTATGAAAAAATATTATTTAATAGCCACAAAAAGATTCAATCATCCTCATCACTTATCATCCAAATCATCTAGTTTGTAAGGGTTATGTTATCATATTACCCATGTGTCTTGTACAAGCCCCTTTTGCAACTACATCTAAGAACATCATAAATTTTGGTAAGGAGATCACAATAAAAGATATAACGATTATGTTTTTTTGCTTGTTTATTTATTTTATTATTATTATTTCTCAATCCAAGGATTCATTCTTAGGTAAGGGGTATACTTTCATTTTATTTGATTTCTCACTAATCCAAAACTATTATTCATAATCATGTGTTACATATAGCACCATGATTATGAATATTAGTTTTGGGTTACTACGAAATCAAATCAATTAAAATAATACCCCTAACCTAAGTGTGATCCTTAGATTGATAAATACTAAGAAGAAAATAAATAATCAAGAAAACATAATTAGTATACCTTTTCTTATGATCTCCTTGCCAAAAAAATTGATGTGTTCAGATATAGGAGTAAAAAGGCTTGTACAAGATGTATAGGCAATATGATAATGTAACCCCTTAAAAACTATATTATTTGGATAATAAGTGATGACGATGATTGAAGATTTGTGTGGTTATTTAAATAACATTATTTCATAAATATAAATATTATTTGAATGAGATGAGGGATCCTCAGTTTATAGATTTATCTAACTAACGTGGGTCATCAAATGAGCATGAAGATAAATAGATGAGGATTAGTCCTCCCTACCATAAATGTGAGAAACGGAGTATGAAAGGAAGATGGATTAAGTGTGTAAGAGGGTAAAATGATGATGGCATGAAGTGCTTAAGATCATGTCATAAATCTTACTTGCACACTTTCCTATTTTCATTGAATTTACCTTGTGAAGGACATTTTGACTTTGGAATATGATTTTTAAATTTCCAAGTGGTTCCTTTGATGACATCACAAGTTTGAGATGGAAATTAAGATTTAATTATTTATAGAAAATAGTAATTGTGTATTCCATAATTTTCTATTAGTAATGATATTAGCTAATTAACAAACTTTAATTAATAATTGTGATGTGATATGATTTTTGTGGATTGGATGTGATCATGGAAGAAAAGAATAATTGATCAGGGGGGATGAATAGTGAATTGACTAGAGATGATAGATAGATATAATACTTGATTAGGAAATTTAGGATGATATTAATGGAGATTGGTAAGATAGTTAAAAGTGATGTAAAATGTCTAATTTTAGGTGTCTACATTTTTTTCCTCTTTGATAAGGCATTGAAAGACACAATGGGTGGAGTAATGGATTTTCAAAGAATGAAAAATCAAGAAAAAAAGTTGAATTAAAGTTAAATGATGATGATGAAATAATGTGATGGATAATACCCCATCAAGAGGACATGCAAGGATGAATAGATGTGGATGGGTTCTCTAAAAAGAGAGGAAGAATCTATAATGGAAGAATAAATGGGTGGGTGATACAAAAAGAGGGGTGGGATGTGATGATGATGGATAAAATAAACTCATGGATAAGATTAACCAAATGATTTAATGCTTGTATGATTTGATTTTTGATTATGATAGATTGATTTGTCCCAAGATAGCAATATTTGGGAAGGCTACATCCTAAGATAAGTTGCACACTTTGATTTTCACCAAACAAGGTGGACTTGGGAAAAATATCTTGAAAAGCTACAAGATTATATTAGAGAATGATCTATCTCAATGATGAGTTGTAGCTTAAATTACCCCAAATAGGGGGAAGTTGTGAGCTTAGATCAGATGGAAGACTGGTTGATTGATAGATTGATTTACAAGCATAGATCAAAGATTTAACCTATCACATGGATTAAGGATGAGATGATTATAGTGATGGATGATTGATAGATGATGTGTGCTAATGGTATAATGAATTTTCAAAAAATTAATAAGATGCAAAAAAACTAAGCACACAAGGATTTCAAATTTAAATTTTTTTTTCTACTAACGGAGCTAACCTTTGTCTCATACTGTCACTATATTCATCCTAATGATTTTACCACTACTCAAAGCATTTTTCACTATTATACAAGGTTATTTTTCCACTTTGCCAAGATTTTTCACTTATCCTCCATTCATCTAGTGACTTTATCACTATCAAGGTATTTCCACCACTACAAACCATGTTATCATCATTTATCAAGATGTTTTCATTATTTTGCCCTTTCAATAGTGAAATCATGATTTATCCATTTAGGTAATTTTTAACTATTTTAGTGATTTCACTATTTAGGCAATATCAAAACTAATTTGGTGATTTTTTGAACCCATCATAATTTCACAAAACTATCATATTTTCATTGTTAAAGCTAGTGATCTCACCATTTCTAGTAATATTTCCACTTTTATCACTATTTCACCATTTATGATAGTATTTCCATTATTTACCTATGCATTATCACCACTACAAAATTTTCCTTCGATGGGAAAATCACCACATTTTCTAATTTAACCTAGCATTAATTATAGTTAAATTGAAATTTTCCAACAAAAAAATTTATGTATCGATGAGCTGCTCCTATGTGGTTTCTTGTACTCTTTCATATGCTCTCGAAGGTGTTTGTGGTGTATAATCTAAGTCATAATTATTATATCACTCGTGCACTAAAACCAAAGATCATAATTCTCAAGGGGAGGATGAAAATGAATTTTTTTCAACCCTAAGGGTCTATTTATAGCCCTAATTAAATTTTACCCCCTCCCCCTGTTGCATCCCTTTTACTCTCAGGAGGCATATTTCTAGTTCCTTTCAACATTTTTTTTCATGTCTTCACCCATTCTCTTTGTTTCCAAGCCTCTTCCACCATGATGCACCTCATTTCATTCCTTTCTAGGACCCATCTATCAAATTCCTTTTTTGTCCACTCCCTCGAGGGGGCATCCCTAAGCATGTTGTTTCAACTAGGGCATCCTAGTGAGCCCTTTTCAATAGTTAATCATTAATTTCAATCACATCACTTAGGCATGATTGTATATTATTTTAGTTTTTCTTTGAAAATTTTTTACTTTTTCAAGTATCTCACAATTCTATTTCAAAGAGGGGTAAATGTAGACACTTCATTTCTTCCACTTTAGTGTCATCATTAATTATCGAATCAAATTCTTACATCAACAAACAATTCAAGAACTAGATGATGTGAACATCTAAAATCATCAAAATAACTATAATTTTTATCTTGAATCATGATAACACATATCTAATACATAAAAATTCACTAGATCATGGCATTAAATCTATCAAGAACACTATAAATCAATTGATTACTTTTATAATGCCACCCTAGTTTAACTAAATCAAACGATCAATCAAAAGGGAATATTAAAAAGGTTACCAGATTATCCTAATCACTCTTTATTAGCTAATTGAATTTGATTAGCTAATTAATCAATCACTAATAAGAAATTACATGGAATGCACATGTCATATTTACCAAAATTCAAATAAATCCTAATTTTTTACATCACTCACCCACTTGACAATTTAAAATTCATATTTCAAAATTCAAAGTGTCCTTCATAAGGCAATTTTAATGTAAGATTAGAAGTGTGCAAGTAAGGTCTATCACATGCACTCACACACTTCAAACCCTCATGAATATATCTTATTAAAAATTATTACATAGTCCATGTCATAAAATTAAATGCTTATCTCCCATTTTAGGATTTATCCTACACCATTTATCTTTATCTAAGATGAACGGTCACAATTGATCCTAAAATTCTATAAATAGAAGGGTTAGCTTTAATTCTCAATAATATTTCAATTAACAAAAACGTTTTGTTTAAATATTCATACAAACCTTCAATCATCCTCATCATCATCATCTAAACATCTAGCTTGCAAGGGATTACACTTTTGGATTTCCTACACATCTTGTGCAAGCATTTTTGTACCTACATCTAAGCACATCACTCTTTTTGTCAAGATTACAAAAAAGGTATAACAATTGTGTTTACTTGTTTTTTTATTTTTTAATTCTTAGTCTTACTCAATTTGAGGATGCATGCTTAGCTTAGTGGTAAGTTTTCAATTGATTTTATTTTTTACTATCCCAAAAATAATCTTTGTAATTATGTGTTACACTTTCTATTGTGTTGTTTCTCAGTAGGTAATGTAGTAAATAAAATTGGATAATGAAATTATTCATTTTCCCAAGCATTTAATATCTAAGTTTTTTCATCACAATGGTAGTATATTTGATCTCCAAGTCATCTAGTGTGTGAAATATGTAATAAATGACTCATTCTCCATCATGATAATCTTTCTAGGATAGCATGCCCTTGATTGAACAATCGATGACAAAATTATAAAATTTTGGACTAATGTCATTCAATGTGTACTATCAGAACTAAAGGATTATTAATCATGAACTTTAATTATTCAAACATAAATAAAACCTCAAAATACCATATAATGGGTGTGTTCTTATGAATAAGACAAGTGAGGAGTAAGATAATTGTATGCATACTCCTTAATAACCATCTTAGGAAGTTGACCCTTCTTAAGAATGAATCTAATTGTTAAAGGTTGAGAAGGAGAGGCATATCAAGGATCATTCTAATCTTATTTATATCCATTTCAATTCCTCATTAAAACACCAAGAAACTAAGAATATTTCTAGTAGATATGTCAAAAATTATCTTCTCATGGTTGAGAATAATATGTAATTCATAAATCCATTTGAAAATGAGTCTAATATTTATTAAGTGATCATCAAATTTATAGTATTTTCTTATAAAATCATCCACATAGTTTTCCCCAATATTATGGATAAGGCCATGAAAAATGTGAGTAATCATGTGTTTATAAGTGGCACCAACATTCTTCAAACTAAAATTCATGATGGCATAATATAAGGTACCCCAAGGTGTGGTAAATTTTGTATTATGCTAACCATGGGGTCCAATCCAAACTTCATTGTACTTAGAGAACTGAATTATGAAAGAGAGCATCTTCAAACCAACATTATAATATATGATCTAGGTAATAAAAAAAACATGAAAGTTGTCCTTTGGGTAGGTAAAATTAAGATTTGGAAATTCATTATTGATACATATTTCCCCATTCTTATTCAAAACATTTAATGTTTTGGAAACCCATCATAGATAATTAACCCCTTTTATAAATTTGGCAAAAATGATTTTTTCAATCTCTACCTTAAATAAATGGGATACTTGAGGAGCCATGTGTCTCTACTTTTAGATAATGGCATTCATACCATCAGTCATCACACGATTTTGAACCATGATACCAAGATCCATTACCTTTTTGTATACATATTACCATGTGAATATGTGCATGAACTCACACAACAAGGCTATAAGTAGCTTTCTTTCTTCATAAGAAAGGTTGATGTTGATTTTAAGCATTTAAGTCTTTGAACCAATGCCTAGGTTAATGTTAGTATAACTTTATACAACCATGGGATTTCCTTCCTCAAAATAGTTGGAGGTAGGAGGGAGTTTGCAATGAAATTACTTTAGAAATAAAGGATAATAGCATCAATAGATCACAATATGACTGAAATATGGTAGAATATATGAATAAAATACAAGCCACTTCAAGGGGCCAACCTCCACAAGCTTCAATAATATCAAAATTCACAATATGATAATAAACAACTACCCACTACATCCTAATATAGTCTACCTAGGCCATAGTTACTCCATAAGCTAATCTACTAACCCAATGAAAGCATAGAGAAATGTGATATAACATCAAATAGGGAAAATTAAGCCATAAGTTAGTTATTCTTATCTTGATACATGCGATAAGTTAAGGGTATAGCATTCCCTTCCCCTTTGAACCAATATTGTCTTCAATGTTGAATAGCTCTAGATGTTATTACAAAAAATATTCACCCTCCCAAGTTACATCCTCATTACTCAGGTTCTTCCACTTGATCAGATATTCCTTAATCTCTCTGGTTCTGAACCCCTTAGTATGTGTTTGTAGGATATTCTCTGGTTCTAAAATAACTCATCCTTTTTCATCTATCCAGGCTAAAAATTTATGTCCAATGACTTTCTTCAAGTAGGAAACATGAAATACTAGGTGTATGCAAGATGAATGAGGAAACTCTAACTTGTAATTACTTAGGAGCAAGTTTTTTATCCTTTTTTTTGTTCTTCAAGGACATCTTCTTGTAAGGATACAAATGTACAAAGAACCAGTAACCCACATCAAAATGTTTCTCACTAAGGTGTTGATTTACTTGTTGCTTCATCCTATTTTGTGTCAATGCCAAATTTTCTCTCAAACAAACCAAAACCTCTTGTTGATGTTGAATGTGCTCCTATACATCTCAAACCTTGATTTGTACCCTTAAATAAGAAGTGATGGAAGGTCGATAATAACCATATAGACTTATAAATGGGGACATTTTAGAAGAGGTATGGAAATATATGTTATACCACCATTCTACAAGTGGTGCCATTTAACCCAACATTCTTGCTTATCTGATAGAAAACAATGGAGATATCCCTCTAAACATTTTTTGACCACTTTTATTTGTTTATCACATTGGAGGCGGTAAGATGATTTATGAGCTAACTGAGTAACCAAATAGGAAAATAGTTTAGTCCAAAAATTACTAGTGAAAATAGGATCATGATCACCTAAAATTATTTTTAGGGTTCCATGTAATTTGAGAATTGAATCTAGAAAATAGTCGTTATTGTACTTGTTGTAAATTGGTGTGAGAGGGCATAAAAATGGGAATATTTTTTAAGCCTATCCATATTTACCAAGATAACATTTTTACCTTTAAAATAAGGTGACCCTGTGATGAAATCCATGGAAACCTCCTCTCCGCTTTGACTAGTAATTGCTAAAGGTTGTAACATACCTAGGGTCTTAAATCTCTCACATTTATTCTATTGACATATCAATCATTCTACCACAAAATGTTTTACACATCCCTTAAGTCCTTCCTAAAATACTTCTCACTTGATTCTGTGATAAGTTTTCAAGAACCCAGAGTGTCCCCTAATTGGAGATGCATGTAACTCTACAATAATCTTATGCTTCAACTCTAAATCTTTACATAAGTATAACCTATCTTTATACCATAGGGCATTACCTTTCTATTCAAATTTGTTATAATCTATAGAAATTTTCTAGATATTATAAATTATAACCTATGTATCCTTGTCTTGACCCCACTCTAACCTAGCTTCATCTACCTAATCTACATGCAACATGGACATTGCACAAAGTAATGCTTTTATGGATATATCCCATTTGGATAGTTCCTCTTATTCTAAATTATCTTTACCCTTATTATTTATGATTTCAAAATCATAACCCAACATTTTTTTATCATCTTTTGTTATTCCTCAGATGATAATCTTTGCTCCAAAAATTATTTGAGACTATCATGATCTATTTTTAACTTAAAATGTCTACCCATCAGATAGGGCCTTCATTGTTTTATTATATGACTAATATCCATAATTTATTTCTCATAGATAGGTTTTTGGATATTTTTACCTTTTAATTGATGACTCTCAAATGCAAGGTGTCTTCCTTCTTGCATTAGTATTGCCCCCAACCCTAATCTGGAAGCATCACATTCAACAATGAACATATTTGAGAAGTATATAGTAGCAAAAATTTGGTTGGTGCACATAGTTGCTTTTAGTTGCTCAAATTCTTTAGTAGATGAATAATTCTAGTCGAAGGAATCATTCTTAAGCAATGCAGTGAGTGTATCTAGTATGATACCATAATATTTCACAAATATTTGGTAGTAACATGTTAGTCTTAGGAACCCTCAAAGGTTTTTGAGATTTTTGATTATTAGCCAATCCACCAAAGCTTTAATATTATTAGGATCAACTTTGACGCCTTCATGGGATAAAATGTGACCCAAGTACGCTACCTTATTTACTCCAAAAGCATATTTGGATGGATTCACATAAATTTGATGCTATTGGAAAACTATCAACACTTGTTTTACATGTTACAAGTGTTCTTACCATGTCTTACTGTAAATCAATATGTCGTCAAAAAAAAATGGCACAAACTTCCTTTAATAAAACCTAAAAATAGTTTTCATCAAGCTCTGAAAATTAGATGGTGCATTTGTAAGACCAAAGGGCATTACCAAAAACTCATAATGGCCCTCATGAGTTCTAAAATTAGTTTTATGAAAATAATCATTCCTGATTCTAATTTGCTGGTACCCCTAATGAAGATCCAATTTCATGAAATAAATAGCATCATGTAACTCATCAAGTAAATAATCAATTACTGGAATAGGAAACTTATCTTTGATGGTGTGCTTGTTGAGTTACTTGTAATCTGGGCACATCCTCCATGTGTCATCCTTCTTATGTACCATGACCACTAGTGATGAATATGCACTCTAGTTGTGCTTGATGATCCCTACCTTAAGCATCTTGTAGACCATCATTTTTATTTTACTCTTTTGTGTTTATGGATATCTATATGGTCTAATATTTGGTGGTTGACTCCTTATAAGTATTTGAATGGCATGATCATGATTTATTTTTGGTGGTAGTCCTTTTGGCATGGTCTCAAAAATAGATGGGTGGTAATGAACAATCATTTGTAGCTCAAGATGTTTATATGCCTTTATAGGTTGAAATTTTATGGAACATAATTTTTCTATAAATGCTTCTACCCCCTTTTTAGCATTTTTGTCATCTGATGTAAATTAACTAACTGTGGAGATTTTTCCTGTAATCCTCATCATTTAATTTTTATAAATTCAAAATGAAAATACATGAATAGTTCTTATAATTTAATTTCAATTATACCCAAGGTTGTGAGCCATTATATTCCCAAATAATGTATACACCACCCATGGGAATAGCAAACATAGGAGAATCTAGAATGTACTCACCCATAGCAATATTAATACTATCACATTTCCATGAATAATTGACTATGCCACCATCTACAATCATGACCTAAAATTTTGATGTTAGGCAATAAAATAATTCAATCAAGTGGCCAACTTATGGTTGATGAAATTATGTGTTCTCCCTAGGTCAATCAACACTGTCACCTTTTATTTCTTGAAGAAACCCACCACCTCAAGTGTTTGAGGAGTGTTAATACCCAAAAGTGCATGATAAGAGATTGTAGGTTTGGAAACTTCATGTACCTCCTTTATCTATTCCTCATCATCATTAGAGGCATCATCCTCTTCATCATCTTCTTTAGATCCTTGAATGTATAATAACTTATTCTCATCACATCTATGTCCTTTGCTCCACTTTCTGTCATAGCTGAAACATAATCCTTTTGCACACTTATCTTAAATTTTTTGAGGGGTCAATATGATAGGTGGAAGAAATGACGGTGTTTATATAATACAATATCTAAAGTGATTGAATGGCTTATTACTATTTTATATGATTTTCCTCAACCTTGCATTCCATGATAATAAAATTAGAAACTTTATGTGGATTAAACATGTGTACCTCATGTTTAATGTGGTCCTTGAGGCCTCCCAAAAATAGGTCATTCAGGCTCCCATCAAAAATTATCTCCACACATAAAGATAGGTTCTAAAAATTATGAATATAATCCTTGACTAAACCATTCTATCACAATTTTGCCAGTTGGCTAAAGTAATTCTCTATCACACTATTATTATAGTGTAATTTTAGCTCTTCTATAAAAATTGACTTGATACTGAAAATCATTTTTTTATTTTGAGCACACAACCATCAATACCAAATGAATTATATAGGTTATAGATATAAGGATTCCATGGTAACACTCTATCCACATGGTATTTTATGTAGATCAAAACATTATCCATTTGGTTGATCCAATTGAATGGATTTTTTCTTTCAAATTTATGCATATCAACCTTTGGTAACAAGTTATATTATGGCAAGGTACTTAGATTTGGATTATGTTAGTTGGGAGATCCACCTTGGTGGAGTTGTGTAATAATTATAGCTATCTGATTTGGCTAATTATTTTTAAAGCCATCATGATATTTTTCAAACTAAATTATACAAATTTCATATCAGATTGTATACCTTGCATCTCACTTTCCTACTTTGCACATTGTAGTCAAGCTAGATCATTTTGTGATCTATCTTAGATAATCCTAGTATAAAGGATGTATTAACTCCCCCTTATTATTCCATCTCTTCCTTATGAGGATTTTTACCTAGGGTTTCATCACCCTTTCCTTGACCCTTAGTTTTCAATCCTGCCATAAAAGGGCTTGACAATGTCGACCCTGATTGGCACTTTTAACCTAACTTTGATGAAGAAATTTTATACTAATTTAAACCTAAAGTTAGAACCTAAAAATCACATACCCCATCTAAATTTTTCTAATATTTCCAAAAAGAAAATAAATCTAAAAAAAATCTTGAATTGTGCACTATAGAGCAAATTTATGAAAAACCCTAAAATGGTGATAACATTTACAAAACAAATCCAATTGAGCTTAAATTTGAATAAAATATTACCTGATTGATTTATAACCTCTATTAAAATCATTGTGGATAAATATGTAACCTTTTTTTTTATATATCCAAATTATAAGATCTAGGGTTTTTGACTTGGTTATGGCCCAAATTAAATCTCTGATACCACTTATAATGAAATTACTTAAATAATAAATGATAATAATAATAGTAGATCATAATATGATTTAAATATAATATAATATATCAATAAAATAAAAGACACTTAGAGGGGGAAACCTCCATAAGCTTCAATAAGAGCAAAATTCATAGTATGATGATAAACAACTACCCACTACCTCCTATCTATAGTTTACCTAGGCCATGGTTACTCAATAGGCTGACCTACTAACCCAATGAAAGCATAGATAAATGTGATATAACATCAAATAGGTAAAATTAATCCACAATTCATCTATTCCTATCCTAATATATATGATAGATTAGGGGCATATTAGAGCTCTTGGTCAAGCTCCTCACATCCCATTGTCATTGTTTGGATGGTGGGAACACAAACATAGAATCATATAATGATAGAAATATATACAAGCCTAATTAGTAAAGAGAGATAATTTAGTCCTTACATCATGCCTTCATGAGTTTATTATAAACTTTCCTCTCATTAAACTTGTTTTTCACCTCGACATGAATGAAGTATAGTCAAGGTCATTACCTATAATGATCAATTGCTCAAGTAAAGAATTAATAGTGTTGTGTAGATGATATTTTTTTATTATATATCAGTTTAGTCTTGTACACTTGTAAAACTTATACCTTGATTATTCCTCTTAATTATACACTCTCTTTGCTTTTATAATCCTCACATCTACTTTATCTTATGCCACTTGGCCTATCTCTTAATCTGACCAATCTTATGTTGATGACCCAAACCTTATATCTTTCCCATAATGCTTAAAATATACTTATCTTCCACATTTTCAAGTTTTGAGCCTGCACGTGTTCTCCTACTCTCTGTACACTAATGTTCAGGTTGGATATTAGCATTGACATTACTATCCTGACCTAAAGCAAGTATCTAGTGCCTTAAATTCATCCAATTTACAAATGAAACATACTCCAATGGTTGGCCTAAGTGTTTTAATGTGAGTTATCTCCAAATACGATTGGTATAAAAATAACATCAACCCTCATTTATTCACCACCTAGCATAGACCTAGATTCAATTGAAAAGAGCATTCAAGAAGCACTCAAATTATCAAAAGCTTTCATATTCTAATATAAGTCAAAGGAATAGCCTAGTTATAGATTTAAATTAATAAAGGATCAATCATAAGCCCTTATTTTCCAAGTTATAAGGTAGGTCACTATTATACTTGCTTTACACACATTGCATAATTCACACACAAGATAACACATAGGAGAGAACTACATGAGTTTGAGGCCCTCTTCTAGAGTATTGTTTATGTAGTCAATGCCATTTTATAGTGGGTTTTTTAGGGTTATCTCAATACCTTGTGCTCACTAAACCATTTTTACCTAAGGTCACTATGAAGGTGGAGAACTAGGGTTATGCCATTTCATGAGGAGTGATAGTCCATGACCCAGATCTAAATGTTCAAGAGCAAAGGTGAAGTGAAACCCAAAAGAATCTAAGTGGTTACATCCTATTTTAATAGGTATTATATATAATACACTTGCATCAAACCCAGATAATAGCATCGATGTAATGTTAGTGTTTAGCTCTAGAAGCATCAAATCCAAAATATGATGACTATTCCATAACTATCTTCCATCTCTTCTTGATTGTTCCAGATCCAACATTATGTTAGCATCAAAACTAGCTAAGTACCTTATTTTATATGTCATTTATATACATTCTTATTTGTACTTTCCATTAATAGCTTATCTTAGTTTAATAAATTTATTATATGGTATATCTAAGTTTAGCATTTAATTAGCCTATTCTAGATCTGATATTCACCCTTGTGCTCTATCATTTATATATTATTAACCCTATATACCCAAAGAGGATCCACATCTAAATTTAGGGTTAAAAATTTAGTGAAACTGATATTTGAGCTCAAAACCCTAGATGGATTAGGTTTTTCTCTTTTATGTTCTGAGCACATTTTGATTTTTTATTATTTCTAAAAAGAGAAAGGCATTCATATTGAAAATAAAATATTAGGTTGTTCTTGCAATCATGTTTTTATGTCTATCTTTGTTAATTATTTCATATTTTAATATCTCATATTGGTTGTTACTTTTTATATCTTATACATGATTAAATCAATCATATCTATAAGGGGTTCCAAATTTGCATTCCTACATACTCCATCTTGTTCTAATGTTTAGAATGAGCTTTTACCTATTACTACAAAGAACCAAAGGGAATGTATGAAACAATCATCAGCCCATGCCATTTTCCCACCCCAGTTAAACATATTATTTCTCAAAATTCCCTTTTGTACTTATTACACCGATCATCCCATTACAAGGATGTCCTTTTAGATGCATTGTGTATAACTATACTACCTTGTAATGTGGAACCAACATATGTGGATTTTATTTTATATTCCATCAAATGGACTGAGCATAATATATCCTTTGAAAAAGAGGAATTACCACCTCAACATATTATAAATATTTATTCTCCACTTTACATCTAATTTTGTGTTTGAAATAAAATGGTAAAATGAGTTCTAGTGGACAATGATTTAGGACCCAACATTTGCAACATATATTTTCTTTTCTCAATTGGCATCGGGCCTTCAAATTTGGATCCATCTAATATGACCATCAATGGATTTTATAATATTTCATGACAAGTATTATGGAAAATAACACTAAATATTACTCTAGGTCCCCGTAACCTACCTACTTTGTGTCAAGTTATACCAAATGACTTGAATTATAACATCCTCTTGGGATGGATTTGGATGCATGAGATGTATTCAGTTCCATCAATTTTACAATCATGCTTAAAATTTTGTCATCAAGGGTTCATTTACACTTGTCCTATGGATACTAATACCTCTAAACATTATGCAATGATAAACATAACAAATAATACTACACAATAATCTTATAATCCCAATTTTGGTTCTCAATGTTTACTAAAATATGGATACAAAAGACATGGGTTGGGTAAACATATGCAAGGCATAGTTCAACCTATTTCTCATACAAACAATACAAACCATCAGGTATTGGGATTTTTAGAACAAATTGTAAGTCATAAGCACATCTCACATTATAACTTACTTTCAAAAGGCCAAAGTAGACAATACTTATGCAACTAATCTACCAATGATCAACCCTATCTTATTGATGAGCATGCTTCACAAAACATTTTGACACTAGATGAGTTCTTGAATGATGAATCATTTCTAGAGTATTTAGGGTCATATGAGGATATCCCTTCCTTCTATCATAAAAATATGTTTGCTCATCCCACCTATGTTCATGCTTAATTTGGTGAAAATGATGATACTAGTTTCCAACATGATACATAAAATACTATTCCTACATCACCATTATTCCTAGAGAGATCCACATTTATAAATGAAGAAAAAATCTAATACAACTATGAATAAAGGCCCTTAATCAATTCTAGTTATTTTAATGATGCAAGATGAAGAAAGAAAATCCCTTCAGCAAGTCCTTCATGATTTTCATGAAATCTTTGTTTGGGCTTATTCATATATGCTTGGAATTGATCCTTTGATGGTAATGCATGGCATATTATTGTAACTAGATTCAAAACCAATTAAATAAAAGATTCATAAAATTCATCCCAAAGTAGCATTATTGGTAAAAGAGGAAATTTAGAAGCTTTTAGATGTCAGATTTATATGAGTTATTGCACATTATGAATGGGTGTCCAACATTGTACCTATTATAGAACCTAATGGTGATAATCACTATTGCACAAATTACCAAGATTTAAATAAGGCTTATCCAAAAGATGACTTTTAATTACCTAATATTGATATGATTATCAATTTTATAGCTAGATATGATATATTTTCATTTATGGATGGATTCACAGGATATAACCAAATCAAAATTAACCCCATAAATAGAATGTATTACTCCTTTGGGTACATTTTTCTATATAGTCATTCTTTTTGGGTTAAATAATGTAGGAGTCACATATCAAAGGGTCATGACTCATATATTCCATGACTTTATACATATAACTATAGAGTATTATGTTTATAATTTACTTACCAACTCTAAACATCATCAGGAACATGCTACTAATTTTTGATAAATATTTGAATGATTGTGCAAGTTTAATGTTTCATTAAATCAAAAAAGGTGTGTTTTTAGGGTTTTTTCAAGAAAGCTCTTTGGATACATTATTTATCAGTGAGGCATCAAGATTGCTCTAAAAAAGGTAAAATCTATTATTGAAATTCCATCACCAACTTGTATGTAATCATAAATGCATCGTGTCCATAAATCAATCCTGGATCAGATGGGATAAAGTACACCTACACTTATGATTGGGGAGCATACAATTATTAAGTAAGAGTATAACCAATGTGAGGATCCACTAGACCTGATTAAGGGATCCCTTGTCATAATGGAGATAGGGTTCCAAAGCTTATAGTCTAACACAATCTCATAAAAACCCTAAAAGAGTCTTATGATTTAAAATTTCACTAATCTCATAACAAGAAAAGTAAGTCTAATCTAGTGCACACCAAAGCTTACGGCATAAAGTGGGGGTTAGTAAAGCAATCAAAACATGTATAGGGAACTTTAAATAAAGTATGAGTAACACCCTAATACATGGAATAGAAAGAGTAATATTATTCAATCTAACACTTATGTTACTTATATCTACTAAAAGAGAGGAGAACAAAGTTAGAATATACTTACCTGAATGTGAACCTATCTAGACTCAATCTCTCCCTTGGCAAAAAGGGCTTCACAAGAGGTTTTGTGGTTTATAAGGATCACTTTATTAGGCAAAATCATCCAAAACCTATCCATAAGACTAGATTATCTAAAATAATAAACTTAAACTAAGTCTCTTCAAGTAGATTGGTGGAAGAACAAATTGTGAAGAAGCACGAGTGAATAATAAATTTTGATTACATATTCTAATAATGATCAAAATGACCTTGTATATATAAGAAGAAATTACCCTAAAATCATTCAGATATGTCAGTTGTGCTAGGTCAACCCAATCGACCTAGCACATTTTTGGGCTAACTCACTAGGTCTGTACTAGGTCAATCGAGAGGTTAACAAATAAAAAGAGAGGAAAGGTCTAAAAATTGTATTAGGTCAGCCAGGTCAACCTAGTATGCTGAACAGGTCAAAAGGGTACCAAGTAAGGAAATTAAGGATAGAACGAGGGAAAAGAGTAGAAGACTATGCAAGGGAGGAGAAATAGCTTAGAGAAAGGTTTTAAGAACTAGTTGGATTGGTAATAATGAGGAAAAAAGGGACAATAATCTTATGAAGCACCAAAGGTCTACCCACCCCTTTCTCGATACATCCCTTAGGGTGTGCACTCAAAGAGATTGAATCTCAATAGGTTTTACAAGATGTAAATCATTAGTATTTGATTAAAAGTGTGAAAAAATTATGTGTATACATATGCCCCGCTTGAATCTCATCACATGTCACTAAGGTGCAACAAAGGATGGTGCTTTTAGAAAGAACATAAGGACACATAACATTGAAGCTAAAAAAAAGTTGTAGAATTTTAAAATCATAAAATAAATAAAATTAAATGACTAAAAGGGAAAATAATCTAAAAATTAAATAACTAAAAAGTAAATGTAATTCATACCTTGACTTACCTTTTATCATAGTATGGTTATTTGTAGTGTTGTTATTTTTGATTGTGTAGGGCACAAAAACTACTTTTGACAAACCCAAGAATGCAAAACTAAAGAGAAAAAAAAAAAAAAGGTAATAAAATCCAAGATATTTGGTGTTATGAGGATGGGATTTACTTGAGAAATTTGGCAAGATGGGATGATAGGTGCTACATTAGACCAAATGACCAAGCTAAACAACAAGAGTAAATCAGAAAATCGAAAAGCCAAGATTACTAAAGACCAAAAAACTCAAACAAGCTATCCTAATGTAAGAAAGGTAAACTCACCAAATCAAACCAAGGATACATGTCAAACAAGATGGAAAAAAAATGACAAAACATGGTAAAAAGACTAACTAAAAAGATAAAATGTTAAAACAACATTGATGAGTGAGCAGTAACAATCCACATCTCAATCATCAATGGAAAAAGGATATATAAAAAAAGAAAACAACATTGTCGAGTGAGTAGTAACAAACCACATCTCACTCAACAATGGAAAAAGGATGCGAACTCAGGTGTGTGTAATAGCAAGATAACAAAATTATAATAAATGGTAAAAGGAAGGTAAATTAAGTTTAGTAAATGTATAATGATATAAATAAAATGATCAAAAGTTTCTCAAACATGTTTTACTCTAAGGATAGATAAAATTGAAACAAAGTAGTGCTATCATGTTTTTAAGAGGTAAAGAAGAAGGAAAATAGATTTGGAATCATAATTTGTCTATCAAGCGGGGGAAATTAAATGGGTGGAAAGGAGAATGAAGTAAAAACCAAGGTAGAGAGAACTCTTTATTGAAATCAAGACACTCAAATTAGGTTTATCAAAATAAGAGGAATTTTAACCTTAAAAACTACGAATAACTTACCTTAGTGACATAAGTCTTGGGTCAATAAATAGAGTATATAGATCATCCCATGAAGGCTATATGCATGAAAATTAAAATGGACTTACCTCCCCATGACATGTTCCCCATTATTCATGACCCCTTATAGAGTCGTCAGTCTACTACAAAGATTGTGTACTTACATGAGAAAGTAGGTAGCACCATAGAGTTTTTTGAAATCCCCTATTCCAATCCACTGGCCTACTACACCCCAAAGGACTTTAGCTCTATGTGAATCTGACTATGAAGTTTGAGCTTCTATTAGAGATAGGATATGTGCTTGAAATCATGTCTTTGTTATGAATTTGGATTTTGAGATTTATATGTTGCCTTTTAGATATCATTGCCTTTTATTTCAAATGATTAGGATTTTAGCTTTCTTGATGGCTTTTTCTATTCCTCCTCCATATAGATTTGGAAAACCAAACATGGTTTTTAAAGATGAATTTCATTTGAAAACTTGGGACAAGGTTGCTAAGAGAGAGAAACTTTAAATGGCATGGGGTCTAAGAGTCTCATAAATCTAGGTGAAATAAAAGTGCTATCTTGACTTTGACCTTGTTTTATCCAATAAGGAAATGAAAGAAAGGGGAAATAAAGAGGAATGACACATGGAATAATTTGAATTAATTAAAATTGTAAAAAATGTGACAAAAGGAAAAGAGGGATACAATTATAGTAAAGTGTGATTCCTTATCATAAGAATGAGGGAAGTGAATGAAAACATGCTAACATAGATTATTTACAAATTATATCTAGAAAAAGAAACAAAAGATAAAGTTTAAGAATAAGGATCAATAATATGAAAAGGATGGTAATTTTATGAGAAGGGTCAGGTCTTATCCACAGTATTACAAAGAAATTCATAAAAGAGAGACCCATGAGGGTGATAATAAATAATAAGTGAGGGAACCTTTTGACAAAGCACCTCACAAATAAAAACCCAAAGGATACCAAACCAGCATTGGCAAGCAGCAACAAGAGAAAGAAGTGATTAAAATATGGTGGTTTTATGAGGAATGTCAAGTCCTATCCATGGTCTTACAAAGAAACTCACAAAACAAAAACCTAAGGGGTTCAAAAATCAAGAGAAAATGCAAGAAGATAAATAAGACTATGGTACATCAAGAAACTAAAAGACCAAAAGGGAGGATTAAAGGTTTGTGAAAGGAAGGAAACTACTACAGAGGGAGAGACCCATGCTTAATTAACCTAAAAAAATAGTTAGAAAGATATAGATATAAAACATGAAAATAAGTAAATATTTAGGCAAAGTTATTTCTAAGAAATTGAGAGTTGGTGGGCTCTTTGAAAACATGGCCTTCATTAGTTTGAAGATGATAAGTGCTTGGACCAAGAATGTCTTTAACTAAATATGGGACCCACCATTTTTGGTCATAATTTCCTTCTTTATCATGGGTGTAATCTAATTTAAGGACAAGATCACCAACATTAAAAGTGCATACTTTAACACATTTGTTATGTTTTCAGGTAATGTGAGCCTTGTATTGGTGGTTATGTTGTAGTGAAAAAAGATGATTTTCATCAAGAAGAACAAGGGCATGAAGGCAAGATTCATGTAATTATTCATTATTAATAATAAATTGAAGAGATATAGTAGAGAGGGAAGCTCAACTTCTAAAGAAAGAACCAACTCAAAACCATAGACTAGTGAGAATGGAGTTGCCCCAGTGGCAGTATGAATACTAGTCTGATAGGCCCATAGTGCAGGGTAAAGATGGATATGCCAATCTATGTTGGTTTTTTTAATTGTCTTTTGGAGAATATTGTTGAGAATTTTATTAGTGGCCTCAACTTAACCATTAAATTATGGATGGTAAGGCATAAAAAACTTTTGATTGATCTTAAATTTGGTAAAAAAGTTATTTAACATATTTATTTTTTAAATTATTACCATTATCTGAAATGATGGTATGAGGAATTCCAAAGTATTAAATAATTTGGTTAAGAATGAACTTGGCTATGGTAGGATGGGTAACATTAATAAGGGGCATGACTTATACCCACTTGGTAAATTACTTGGTAGTGGTGATGATAAAGATGTGCCCATCTTAGGAACAAGGAAGTTTACCAATGAGATCGAATCCCCATATGGAAAATGGCCAAGGATATTTTATAGTTTGAAGCTTGATAACAAGTGAATGGATAATATCATTATGAATCTGATAAGGAGTGCACTTCTTATCATATTCAATTGCATCCTTTTCAATATTAGGCTAAAAGTAACCCATACATAGGCATTTGTATGTTGTAGCATGTCCTCTACAGTGACCATCACAAATTCCCCCATGTGCTTGCTCAAGAAGAGAAGGAACCTCATCTTGCATAACACAATAGAGTAAGGTACCTTCAGCTTTGTGATAGTAAAGGATATTGTGTCAAACTTTATACTTAAAATCTTTTTTATGAATGTGTGTCTTTTCATGAAAATCTAGATCAGGAAGATAAGTTTGATGTTCTAAGTATTGAATGATACCTTGGTACTAAGGGCTTTGTTGAATAGTTATAGCCTCGATGTGATAGATAAGTGAGTGAGATGGTTGAATAGATGATGGATATTTTTTGATTTGAATAATAAAGGAAGGATCAGAATAATTTGATGAGGATGAAAGAGAGAAGTTGAAGAGGCAAGATAATCAGCAATGGAATTTTGGTCTTAATGAATAGGCTCAATAGTGAAAGAGACAAAGTCCTTAGCAAGATTGGTTGCAATTTGATGATAATTAATAAGGTTCTCACTTTTACATTGATAATCACCATTAAATTGATGAAAATTGAGCTGAGAATCACCTAAATCATGAAGATATTGGATGTCTAGATCAAGAGCAGCTCTCATGCATAAGATAAGAGCTTCGTATTCAATGATATTGTTGGTGACATCAAGAGTGAAGCAAAAATCTAAAAGAATGATCTTACCAAGAGGACTAGTGAGAATGAAACCTACCCCAACTCCTTGAAGGCATTTAGCACCATCAAAATGGAGGATCCAAGTATCCTCATGCAAGTCAACATTAATTTCAGGGAGCTCCTCGATAACTACCTTTGGTTTTGTGGTACCAGAGGGAGGGAAAGATTCTTCAAGTTGATTGGCTTCAAGTTCAGTAGTAAAGCTATAAAAATAGTCTTTAAAATATATATCTTAATTAAGACTTTCAATGAAAAGGATATTATCATCAAGAAGGTCATCTTGAAGTGAAGAAGTGGCTGGAATGGGAGCTATGGCAAGTTTGTTAGCTATGACTTACCCTTTAACATCTTGTTATGTGACGATGCAGAGATCGAATTCCATAAGTAAGACCATCCATTTTCCAATTATATCTCTAAGAAGAAAGGATTTATAGAATAAGTAATGAAGGGGGTCAGAATAAATGATCACATAAGTAGTTTGATATAACATATAATGATGAAGCTTTTTAGTCACAAAATAGATAGTGAGGAAATCACACTCAACTTTGGTATAATGTGTCTCATAATCAATGAGGCGTTGGCTAATGTAGTAAATATCATACTCTCTTCTTGTATCATCTTTTTGGGCAACCATTTCCCCAACTAAAATAGGTGTGGAAGAAGTATAGAGAATCAAAGGTTGATCATTGGAAGGTGGATGAAGTAATGACTCTTTCATATTATCAAAGGATTTTTGACATGGATTCATCCATTCTAAAGCTATACCTTTCTTGAGAATGGAATTTATGGAATAAATGTGATAAGCCATTTCAAGGACAAAGCATCTAATTACCCGAAGTTTACCTCAATAAGTACGAATGTTAGGAATAGATCAAGGAATGGGCATGTTTACAATAGCACTAATTTTGGATGGATCAACATTGATACCACGAAGAGAGACTAATAATCCTAACAAGTTACTAAATGTGATACCAAAAACACATTTGAAAGGATTAAGTCTAACATTTTATTTAATGAGACAGTCAAAGATGATAGCAAGATCAAAAATATGGTTCTTATGATGTTTGTATTTAGCAATTAGATCATCCACATAAGTTTCAACAATTTTATGGAAGACATCATGAAAGATGTGAGTCATATCACGTTGATAAGTGGTTCTAACATTATTGAGACTGAAGGGAATTTTGATGTAATAATAGGTGCCCTATTTTATGGTTAAATTAGTCTTATGTTGGTCTTTGAGAGTGATATGAATTTGATTGTATCCCAAGAAACCATCCATAAGAGAAAATTTCATAGCCAGTTGTGGAATCGATGATGGCATCTATTGAAGGTAAGGGTAAGTTGTCCTTAGGATGAGCAAGATTAAGGTTGTGGAAATCAATGCAAATGAAGATAACCATAGTGACTTTCTTATAAATGGGAACAATGTTAGAAACCCATTTAGAATAATCCACTAGTTTAATGTATTTAGCATCTAGTAATTTAATGATTTCCTTATGACATAGATAAGTAACTTTAGGTGATAATTTTCATTGCTTTTGATGCACTAGCTTAGCATTAGAATAAGTGATGATATTATGAACCATAATACTAGGGTCAATGCCAAGCATGTCTAGGTAGGACCAAGCGAATGCTTCTTGATATTTATCAAAGAATAGGCTAAAGTTATCATGTTCAGATGGTGAGATTTCTTGATAAATTGTAATTGGTCAAGGAGAAGATGGGGTACCATATTCAATATGATTTGTTTCTTTGATAAGCATGGAATTATCATCTTGAAAGTGGTAAGGTACATTAGGTAAGGCAAAAATTGGATTTGTTTGAGGATCAATGCTAGCGACAAAGTTGTTGAAGCAAGGAGTTTTATTCTTGAAATTTCAAAGTTTATGATGTTACCAATGAAGTTGAGGTTCTCGAGCATGAGTTAATTCAATAATAGCTTCATCACTAGGCAAGGTAGGAAGAGGACCATAAAATTTAACATATACTTTAAGATCTAGAATTTTATTTCCATGGTGATCATATTTAGAATGAATTTGGTAAACATCGATTACTTTGGAATCTAGTGTAATTTTAGAAGTAGATGAAGAGATGGATTCAAACAGACAAGAGTGTGGATAGATTTAATGTTGGGAGAAGAATGTAAAGAAATGATAGGATCTATAGGAGGTAGAGAAGATATAAGAACACTTTTAGGTTGAGAAGGTGTAAGTTGATCTACCACCCAAGGAGTATCAATAAGAGGAGGATTAGTGGGAGGTACATGATCCTCAGAATATAAATCATGACATGTAGATATGGTATATACATCCTGATTGAAGGCTTGAATTTGGGCTAAATATTTTGATAATGTTGGCTGGACATCCAAGTCTCTAGAGTGAGCTTGGGCCATGATATAGATGTCATCATATGTTGGATAAATTGTACATGCTTGAGAATCAAGGGGAGTTTTAGAAGGTGAAATCCTAATATTGATAAATGTAATATGGGACATGGTGAGAGGATATTGGAATAATTTATCCACTCTAAAATCATTACAAGTAAAGGCATATTTAGGTAAATAAGGCTCCTGAGCATTTCATGAGGGGGAAAGTTGGTAATCTCATCCATGATAAGAATAATATGATCTCAGGGTAAGAGAGAAGGGGGAAGCCAATCCGTAATATATGGGGGTAGCTTCTTAGTATTTCAAGTGTGATGCAACTCATTAGGCTCATCATCATCAGAATCCACAAGAGTAACTTGAAGATAAGGATTCATGTAGATGAACTTAGGTAAAGGATCACTATTGATTTTAGAAATTGTAGAAAATCTATATTGAGGCTTAGAATTGGGAAGCTAGATGCTCCATGGGTTGGATCAACTTCATGTTTGTAAATTTTGCCATTATGTAAAAATTTAATACACTAGATACCAGAAGAGGCAATGGCTTTCATCTGATGATTCCATGAATGACCAAGAAGAATGTTATAAGATAAAGGAAGATCAAGGACAATAAGTTTAGTTTTAATAGTCTTAGGTCCAATGGTCAATAGAAGCTAAATGTAACCAAGTGGCTTTTGATTAGTCTTGTAAAATCCATAGCAAGTAAGATGGGTTTTTTTAAGATGATATTTGTTAGAACCAAGTTGTTGAATGAGCCATAAATATGTGACATTAATACCAGAACCTTCATCAGCTAGAAATTTTTGGATAAGGGTGGTATTAATGGCTACTTTGATAAAGAGAGGTGGATCATCAGTGCAAAAAAGAATTTCGGCATTGACCATGTCCTCTTTAATAACTTCAATGGAAGGCTTGTAAGAAGGACACATAGTCTCAATGGTATTGACATTAGTTTGTTTAAAATTGATAGAAGGTGGTTTTTCATCTATGGAAGATGGATCTTCAATTTATTGAAGTTTTTACATAAGAAATTTATGATGATAAGATGTAGTGCAAACCAACTCCATGAGAGGAATCTTGCAAGGCATATAGTTGAGTTCTTTAATAAAATTTTAATTTGATTTAGAAGAACTAGCACAAGGTTTAGAAGGTAAATTAGATTTAGTAGCTATAAATGTGGTGTGAGGATTAGAAAGAGGAAGTTGTTCCTCAGGTGCTTCTGAATCATCATGAGAGGTAGTGGTATATTTAAGAAATTGTTCTTCTAAATATGGTTTCTTAAGCTTGGTAATAGGATCTTTGTGAGCCATTTTGTGATGATAATTAACCTTACCAGTGTTGACATATTGAGATTTATTATAATATAGGTCATAATGATATCAATGGCACAATGATCCTTAACATTTGATTAATTATTGTTTGAAGAATATTTTGGATTATTAGAGGTAGAAGATTTAAATTTTTGTCATTTTTGAGATGTGGTAACATACTCTTGACAATGAAGTTTGATCATAGCCTCATGGTTGAATGAGTCACCAAGCATGTAAGAAATGGCACACTTAGTGAGCCCTCTACAAGATTCATGAGAATGCCCAATGTCGACATAGAACTAGTAGAATAGATTGGGATCATACCACTTAGGAGGAGTATTGGGATAAATGAAAGGCTTTGAGGGTGGTAAAAATTGTTGCATTTTTTATATTGAAAGAGGTGTATGAGATGGTAAAGGAACATTAGATTTGGCAACTCTAAGTTTGGTTTGGTAAGTATTGCTAGTGATAGCATTAGAAGTTTGAATATATCCTTTAAGAATTTTATGATTGGGTTAGAATTTCTTCATAATAAAATCTTGATGCTTAGCTTGGTCAAGAGCTTCATTAAGAGTTTGAGGATAAAAAGTTAGAACCTTGTATTGAAGAGTGGGGTCTAAGCAGTAATAAAGAGTTTAAATAAATTATCATCATTCATATTATGATCAGCTTTATGAGCTAAGGATTTCCATCTTTTAATAAAGTCATGAGTTGATTCATTAGGATATTGTCTATCATTTATAAAGTGACTAAGACAATTTTTAAGAAGGGAATTATGTCAAAACTCTTTAACCAAATGGTTAACCAAATCTTTAAGTTGATAAATAGAATGTTGAGGAAGTTGATTATACCATTCTAATACATAACCTGTGAAATTTTTGACTAATAGCTTAGTTGTGTAAAATGTATTAGTTTGGATCCACTCCTTATAAATGTTACTAATGGCTTTGAGGAATGAATCAAGGTCTTTAGTTCCATCATATTTGATAGTTGGAGTTATGTTACCAATATCAATGGATATAATGAAGGGAACTAAAGGCTCATTTTGAATGGTTTGAAGAATCTTTTTATTCCTTATGGGTTGAGGAATAACATTGCCTGAGGCATCCCAAAGAGGTGGCGCAATATAATTAGGACTATATTGAGGATGAATAGTTGGAGGTTGATTAGCTCCATTGATCAAGTGTTGTTGAAGTTGCATAATTTAATTGGTATTAGAGTTTTGCATGATGTTCATTTGTTGAATGACTTGATCTAAGAGTTTGTTTGTATCAGGAGGTGAGTTAGTGTTGGTTGGAGCACTCCCTAAATTAGTATTAGGGGGAGGATTATTAGGAGGGTTATTAGTAGGACTGTTAAAGAGATTTATATCAATCACTCCCATATTGGTTTAGAGAGCTTGAGAAGTATCTTGATAAGTATGGAAAGGATTGGATCCATCAACTTCATCTTGAGGTATTATTTGTACCATGTTATAGTTTATAGATGAATGAGGAGAAGAAGTGCTCCAAGAGTGATGGTTCACTTAGGAGGAAAAGAGAGTAAAGAATGGACATCCCATGTAGTTTCTAAATGGATTTAGGTTATCCAAAAATATTCTTAAAGGAGACATCATTCTAACTGAATAGAGATGAACAAGATGCAAAACTAGAGAAATAGAAAATTAAATTGAAAAGTAGGAAAAGTAGGAAACAAAACTAGGTCAACCAACTCGACCTAGAGCAAGAAATAGGGCTTGTAGACTATACTAGGTTGACCAGGCTGATCTAATGTAGTGTATAAAAGCTATAAAAAGAACAAGGTCAACCAAGTCAACCTAGTATAATAAATAGGGAAGAGGAAAAGATTGATAACAAGTTTAGAAATGAAACAAGATAATTTTTTATCTAATCTAAGAAAGTAAGTGTATAAAGGAAACACTCAATCAATTGAATTGACACTAACCAATTCAATTTATGCACACAAAGAAAAATCTTGTACTAACATTGGCTAATGCAAGCTTTTGCACACACAATTGATCAAAGAGCAAGCAAATAACTTTGAAAGTAAAGCTAGCTACTTGGTCAACCTATAATGTTGATTAGATTATTAATAATGATTTTAAGTGTGAAATGAAGTTGGTTATAAGTAAGGTTCTAGATAGAAATCTAACGATAGTTTTAGGCCAGTTTAGGATGAAAGGGACTATAGTGGTAATGATACAAGCTTAGTATTGAGGCATGCCCCCTCACTTCACACACTAAAGTGATAAGGGTGTTGGGTGCCTATCCAAAATATACCATTAACCATGTTTTATACTTGACTAAAACATCAAGTCAGCTTCCCCCTTAGTGATGAAATCCAAGCATGTTGGCTTGGGTAGTCAAATGTTTAAATTCTTATTGATTTTTATGTGGTTTGGTTGTGTGTGAAAAATAATAGAAATAGTGCAACTAAACGATTAATCAAAAACCACCTAATTAGACTATGTGAGTTATTCTAAGCATGTAAATAACTAAAAATAAAGATGTGATTAACATATAAGGTTAATTCCAACTTTGAAACAAGGTATAGCTGAGAAACTATATAGACAATCATACAAAATAGGGTTGAAATGGTCAAACATGTCCTATGAAAGCAAAGTATAAAAGTGAACTAGTTAATCAAGTTGACCTAATTACTTTAGAACATGTATAACATAGAACTAGGTTTACAGGGTCGACCTAGTTGACTGTGCAAAGGTAGTTTTAAAGATTGTAAACTATGAAAGGAAAATATAGAAATAGAAAGATACAGATAAGTAAAAACTCACTTGAGTGGTTTAGATATGAAATAAAGAATATTATTAATTAATAACCTTGGGAAAAACTATCAAAAACCTATAAACTGGGTCAAATTGGCCAATCAAGCAATATAGAAACTCGATAAAAAAAAGTGATGAAAATACACTAAGTCAACCTAGTCAACCTAGTTGTCTGAATAGGAAGTTAGAAAATGAGTAAAAACTACACTGGGTTGAGTTGGTCAATCTAGTTATCTAAACAAATTTCTAAAAATTCTAAAACCTATATTGGGTTAAGTTGGTCGAGCCAGTTACCTGTTCTTGCAAACCTATGCATAGAGATAAATAATTGGGTCGACAGGGTTAGTTCAACACAGTAAAGATATGATAAAAATAATGATGAATAAAAAATAAATAAGTGAAAGAAATTATACAAGGGTTTGATTCATGTTGAGTTCACCAGAATGTATGTAATCTAAAATACATCATGTCCATAATTAGTCCTAGATCAGATGGGATAGAGCACACCTACACTTCTGATTTGAGAGCATATAATTTTTAATTGGGAACATGATCAATGTGAGGATCCAATAGACCCAATTAGGGGATCACTTGTCACAACACACCATGTGAGATAGGGTTCCAAATCCTATAGTCTAACATAATCACATAACAACCCTAAAAGAGTCCTATCATTTAATATTTCACTAATCTAATAACAAGAAGAGTAAGTCTAATCTAGTGTACAACAAAGCATGTGGCACAAAGTGTGGGTTAGTAAAGCAATCAAAACATGCATATGGAACTTCAAATAAAGTAAGTATGAGTAACACCCTAATACATGGAATATCAAGTGTAATATTATTAGATCCAACACTTATGCTACTTTTATCTAATAAAAGAGAGGAGAACAAAGTTCGAATATACTTACCTGAATGTAAACCCATTGAAACTCAATCTCTCATTTGGCCAAAGGGGATTTTCAAGAGGTTGTTATGGTTTGTAAGGATCACTTTGTTAGGCCAAATCATTTAAGACTTATCCACAAGACTAGATTCTCCAAATGAGAAACCTAAACTAAGTCTCCTCAAGTAGAATGGTGGAAGAGTAGATTGTGAAGAAGCGTGAGTGAATAATAACTCTTGATTCATATTCTAATAATGATTGAAATGACCTTTTATATATAGGAAGAAATTACCCTAAAGTCATTCAGATATGTCAGTTGTGCTAGGTTGACCTGATCAACCTAGCACATTTTTGGGCTAACTCACTAGGTCTATGCTAGGTTAGTCAGGAGGCTAACAAAAAAAAAGAGATAAAAGGTCCAAAAAATATATTAGGTCGACTAGGTCAACCTAATATGTTGAATAGGTCAAAAGGGTGCCAAGAAAGGAAATGAAGGATAGAAAGAGGGAAAAGACTAGAAGATTATGCAAGGAAGGATAAATAGCTTAGGGAAAGGTTTTAGGAACTAGTTGGATTGATAATAATGAGTCAAAAAATGACAAAAATCATGTGAAACACCAAAGGTTTTCCCACCCCTTTCTTGATGCACCTTTTACGGCATGTAACTAGAGAGATTGAGTCTTGATGGGTTCCTATAAGATGTAAAGCATTAGTATTCAATTAAAAATGTGAAAATCTTATGTGTATACACAACCAATCTCAAGTAGTTATGATATTTGTAGGGCTGAATTCAAGCTATTAGATGCTTCATAGCTCAGTTGATTGATAAATTGATTCCTTTCATGCATTTGCTAAAAAAAGACAAAATTTATATGGGATGATGTGTGTCAATGAAGCTTTGATCAAATCAAAACATATTTATCAAACCCACCAGTACTCATGCCTCCTATTCTGGATAAACCATTACGTTTTTATATGTTGACTACACATGAGGCCCTCAGGGCCCTAATAGCACAATATAATAATGATAAAATAATATCCATTAAAGTTCCTTATAAATTAAAAACACCTCACTAGCCACATTACAAAATTGGTAATGCAACTTAGAAATTTTGATTTTAAATTTATATCCCAAAAGTCAATAAAAGGTCAAGTTGTAGTTGACCAATTAGGTACAACTCCTTTACAGTATTTTTTCCACTCATAGAAGCTTTTCGTGGTGAGTTTGAGGCATAGAATATATCTTCCTATCCATGGATAATGTTCTTTTATGGATCTAAATATAAGACATGGGTAGGTGTTGGCATTGTAATTCACACCTCTGAGGGTGAATATATGTCTTTCTCATATAGATTAACTTTTTCTTGTACCAACAATATAGTTGAATATGAAGCCTTGATAATTGGATTATCCATAGCACACAAGATTTATATATGATACATCTAGGTTTTTGGTGATTCTCAATTAATTGTTAACCAAGTTAGAAATCATTACCAAACCAAAAAAGAGAATTTTCACCCATACAAAGAAATGGCGGATAAACTCACAGAGACATTTTATACATTTTATGTTGATAGTATTCCCCATAAAGATAACCGCCATGTAGATGTCATGGCAAGTGCAGCATCTTCAATGCCTTTTGATATCAATGATGATCATATCAACTTTAGCATATGATAGTTATGGGATACATCCATTTATTTAGAACAAATGGATTCCTTAGTCATTTTTTTTATTACTCAAAGTACATCAAACATAGAGTGATACATTGATATTTATAATTTCCTCTATTGAGACTATATACCAAACTAATTTACATGGAATGAAAAATGAAAATTACAATGTGAATCACTTCATTATGTTATTATTTGGAATGATTTGTTTAAATAAAGTTTTTATGGGAAGTTAATACGATGCTTAAATAAAGATGAAGCCTACACTTCACTCTTAGAATGAATGATAATGAATATGGTGGTCATTTCATTATATAGGACATGTCCTAAAAACTATTATGCCAAGGTTATTATTGGCTTACCATGGAACAAGAATGCATCAAAAAAACAAAATTATGCTTACAGTAATAAAAATATAGCAATTTGAATCATGCACTAATACATGACTTACATTAAATTATTTCACCATGGTATTTTTCCTTATGGGGTTTTGATTTCATTGGCAAAATCAATCTGGTATCCATTGGTGGACATAAATTCATCATTATAGCTACATAATATTTTACAAAATAGGTGGAAACCATTTCCCTTGAGTTTACCATAGGGAGTGACATATGTAGGTTTTTTATGACCAATATTATTTCTCATTTTGGCATTCTTTCATTTAGTATTTATGATAATGCATCATCCTTTAAAAAAAATGGTCAAATGATTTTGTATTAAGTATAAAATCAAACATACCTTTTCTACACTTTATTACATGTAAAGTAATGGGAAAGTAGAGGCAATAACTAAAAACATTGTCAAGATACTTGGCAAGATGGTTGAAATTTACAGTACTAATTGGCAATAAAAAATGGTGTATGCTTTGTGGGCATACCACACCATTGTTCACATACCCACCCAGTCTACACCTTATTCTTTGGTATATGGTACAAAGGTAGTTTTACCAATTGAGTTCTAAATACCTTAATTACATGTTTTCTTAAAGACATCATCAAAGATAATTAATACCATGAAAAGATATTACATCAATTAGAAAAATTAAGTGACAAATGCACATAGGCTATTGATCACCTTCGTATCTACCAAGATCACATTAATCAAGCATATAACAAAAAGGTTTAGTTCCTAACTTTGATGTGAGTGACCTAGTACTAAAATAAAATCAAAGGAATACTAATGCATAAAAAGACAATAAATGAAATTTCAAATCAAATTGGTTGGGACCATTCACAATTACACAAAAATTGGGAAAAGGTATATATCACCGTGTTACACTTTAAGGAAAACCTTTAAAAATTCCAATGAACATTATAAACTTACATAAATATATTACATGAGATATTTAAAATATTTTTAAAATACCAAAAGAATCAAAAACATTTTTGACACCTACAAGTTCTATTGGTTCCTTGGAATCTATATGTTAGTTCTATATTCAGGACTATCATATCAATTCCTTCTACATACACATGTACAAGCATACATAAATACATGATTCTATGTAATTATGGGTGTTAGGATTTCCCTCTACTCATGATGCTAGGATTTTGGGGGATTCATATTCTATGATATTGATACTTATAGGTTATATCATTCTATGGTCACATTACATTATCATGTTTGGGATATTATGTACTTACACATGCCTTATCCATGCTTATATCTTATACAAGGTACTTTATATGTTATACACTTGACATTTTTTTCTAACACATTTGATGCATAAGCTACTATTACATTTTTAATTTAGTTGCTTATGATTTTCCTTTATGCACTTCCTTGAGTGTCTTGTTTTGCTTGCTCGAGTATTTGAATATGCTCTATTGTATGCATCTTCAGTTCCTATGTTTACCTTATTAGACATTTGAATATGTCATTGCTTTTTGTATGGAAATTTAAATGTTTCAGTCCTTACTTTGTGTACGTTTTAATAAATCATGTCCATTTTATTTTATAGCATTTGAACATGCCCCTTATTTGTGGTCTCCTAAGACCTTTGTTTGTTGACTTGTTTTTTAGTGCTCTTGTGTGTGTGTTTGTTTTATTATTGAGCTTGTATTGTTACTATGTAGATATTTCCATGATATTTATCATGCATCTTAGGCCTTCATGTTTTCACATTCTATGTGATTCAATGATACATTTACCTATGCACATTCTTCTACATGCTACATGGTTCAGTCATAGAATAGACAACTATATGGTTATCTTCTCCTTTTGAGGTGAGGTAAATACTAGGTACTATTTTTTCCTCACCTCAAAGGGGGACATATTAGTGCAAGAATGTCATGGTGACATGGATTCCACATTTTCACAATTTTTAGATTCAATGGGGCATGCTTTAGAAGCATGTTCTCCACACCTTTTTCAGTATGTAGCATACACAAATTACAATGGGGAATGTTTTGGAAACATGTCCTCCACATTGGAAATTATATTAGTTTTTATATTTTTCCATATATAATATGGGAATGTTATGATAACATGATACTCATACTTGTTCAAATTGGATATAACACATAGTTATATGATTTAGATACATATTTATGGCATAATTTTATACATCAGTACCATTGTTATACATAGTTTTTAAATCAGACATATCTAAGGTGCATATGTTATGCAACATGTGTCTAATATTGTGAAAATATAAATCATTTTCAGATTTTAAATCTATTTTATGGACTATTACCATTGCATATACTGATAACCCATGGATTTTTATAGACTTTATCAAACCAATATACTGAAGTAGTTGGTTCACCTTTTGATATGGTTAAGGTGATCAAATCACTTAATCTTGCCAATTTTTTAGGTTGGGATTAATTTTATTAGCTAACCTCACTAGGTTATAAGTATAATTGGGTTGCATAATTGGGCTAATCTTAATTTCTAGGTGGCAACTCACCTTTTAATCAAAGTTGAGCCATGTTTCTTCCAATCTCTCTATATCTCCTTGGATATATGCACTTTAAAGATCTATCTATATTTATCCTAATATTAGTTTTAAATATTTATAATGATACAACTTTTGAAAAAAATCTAATAGGCAAGGTGGTTACATCAACACAAAGATGTACTTCTAAACCTTACTCTTTTAATTTCAATTTATTTCAATTACTTTTAACCCAAATTATATGCATTGATTTTACACTGTAACATGCTCTTGGTTGTAGTCCAGTCACCAAAAAAGCATTCAAATTTAACTAAAGTAAATATAAGGTGTGCATATACACCCAGGTACTTATTCCTTTCCCTTAGACTATAAACTTCATTACTAAATTAAATGGGGGAAAATTTAGATGATATTTTGTGATTATATAGCACCTTGGTCGTATACACTTGGAAAACTCAGACCTTGGTTGTTCTTATTAGTTATAAATTATCTTTATTTTTTCAAGCCTCACATCTACTCTATATTGTGCCCCTTGGCCTATTTCTTATTTTAACCAATCTTATGTTGATAACCCAAACCTTCTCTCTTTCTTAGAATGCTTAAAATGTACTTATCTTCCACCTCTTCAAGTTTTGATCATATACCTATTCTCTTACTCTCTAGACACTAACATCTAGGTTAGATAGTAACATTGACATTAATGTCTTGACCTAACGCAATTATATGAAACATATTCCAATGGTTAGCCTAAGTGCTTTAATGTGAGTTATCTCTTGATAGGATTAGTATAAATACAATATTAACCCTCATTCATTGACTACCTAGCACAGACCTAGATTCAATTCAAAAGAGTATTCAAGAAGCACTTAAGTTATCAAAATATTTCCTATTCTATCATGTTTTGATATAAGTCAAAGGAACAACCCAATTATAGGTCTGAAGTACTAAAGGAGTCATAAGGTCTTATTTACTAAGTTACAAGTTGGGTCAATTTTTTACTTAATTTACACACATTACATGATTCATACACAAGCCAACACATAGGTGAGAACTAAATTAGTCTAAGGCCCTCTTTTGGAGTATTGGTTGTATATGTAACACTTTTTGATAGTAGGATTGGGTATGTATGTGCCCACTAACCTATTTTTTTCTAAGGACACTATGAAGGTGAAAAACTAGTGTTTTGCCATTTTATGAGGAGCAATAGTCTATGACCCAAATCTAAATGAACTAGAGCAAAGGCAAAATAAAACCCATAAGCATCTAGGTGGTTACATCATCTTTCAATAGGTATTCCATATAGGACACTTATGTCAAACCTAAATAGTATCATCAACACAACCATTCGAGGCTAATGTTAGTGTCTAGAGATCCAAAAGCATCAGATCCATAATCTAATGATTGTTCTATAACTATCTTCAAACTCTCTTCCTTCTTATTCTAGATCTAGCACTATGTTAGCATCAGAACCAGCTAAGTACTTTATTTTATATGTCATTTTTATGCATAGCTTAGTTATACTTTCCATTAATAGCTTATATCAATTTAATAAATTTAGTATATGGTATATATGATTTTAACATTTAATTATCCTGTTGTAGATCTGATATTCACCCTTGTGCCATATCATTTCTATATTCTTAACCCCATTTACCCCAAGAGGATCCACATCTAAATGTATGGTTAAACATGTTGATGTTGGTAGGGATAACTATGAACTTAGAAGACAGATGATGTTTTAAAGAGGAGGGAAATGAAATGAAGAAATTATAGATGATTAAATATATGATTGAAAAGTGAGAGGAACTAGGTGACATATAGTGCATTACTTATTATGCTTGTGAGTGACAAGTAATCAATGGAGTAAAAATGATCCTATGCTTAGTAAGATTAAAAAAAATCATCTTTGACAAGTAATTTTATATCAATGGTCACAAATGTGGACATGTCTAAATCCTCATTATAGGATTAGTCTTTTCATATAGCTAATCCCAAGGGCTAGGGTCAACATCCATTATGTAATCTTACTTTCATGGTCAAAATGGATTACTTAGAAAGTAACTGAAGTGATAACTTGCATAGTAGTTGTCCAAATATTACCAAGGATCATGTTGTATAATAAATCAAGGTTTAACACACAAAACACAATTTGAATAATCTTTAGTCCAAACTTGACATGAATATTTGTTTTATCCATACAAGAAATAATGTCATTATTGGAATTGACATAATTGTGGTGAGACTCGTATAGTTTCTAGTGACTAATTCCTAATACATCAAACACCCGTGAAGAAATGATGTTTAGAGACACATATTCATCAATGATGCATCACTCTATATGATGACTATTAATAAATGTCCCAATATAGATATGGAATTGATCTCTCTTAATCATAATCAAATAAGAAGGATCAAAACTCAAGACCATGGTAGGTTTTAGAGTGGATGAGGTGAAGAGAACCTCAAACGATCTCCATATTGTTATATCACTAAAAAGATATAGCTAATTAAAGATGAGCATCCTTTGCATAGGGAAAAGGAAAATAATGTCCCAGATGGTGATCTCATTTGAAAGCCACAAGATCTCCTCTATAACAAAGTAGGTTTGAATCCTAACTTGAAAATTAATGTTGCATTTAATGTCTAATTTGTTTGGATTTATTGCTCCCAAATATTGACCCATCTAGTATCTCTAGTATAAATAGTTGCTTGACCCAAGTACATGTTGTTAAATCATGCATAGCTAAAGTTATCAATTTCTATGGAGACAACAATTTTTCCACCATGGTGTTTGATTTCATCCTTAGATGAAGCTAAATAAGAATGATTGAAAGAAAAGGAAGATGAAAAGTTGAGTGATGGAACTTTCCCTTATAATTATTCTTCCTATTTTTTTCTTCTCTGTGTTCTGGTTAGGAAGAGGCTCATTGAGTTTAAAATTACAGTTAGGAGCCACAATTAGAGAGTGTTGAGGAGGAGAGACCTTAGGCACTTCACCAATTTTTTGAGTTACACATTCCTTATCATAATTTCCCTTCATATGGTGAATACTGTAGTACTTAGAAGGATCATAGGTATACTTGAGCTTCTTTATGCTCTTAATATTTTCATAATCCTTCATACTCAGGGCATTAAACTCTTATACATATTTTTTTTCCTTCTTCTATGATGGATAATTAGTGACACCATCACTAATTATACTATAATTTCACTCATGATGGTAGGATGCCTTCTAGCTATGAGGCAGTTGGATAGCACCTTGAACTTTAAAAAAATTGATATTTAGACACTTAGTAATAACTCATCATAATAGGTATGCCAATACTTGATAAATTTGAGGTGAACCTTGTGCCTCAATGATCGAGTGAACATATCTAAGAGTTGGTCATCATTGAACCTTGTCCTACAAGAATATATAGTTGAATGTCATCAACAAATAGATTTAAAGTTTCACTCACATTTAGAATCCATCATAGAGGTAAGTGAATATATGTCAAGGTTAAACAATCTAGAGATATCAAATAACTAGATGATATCATCCAAGAGGAGCTAAAAGATAAAGAGACAATATAGATACAAATTTTGAAACCAAACAAAGGCCTCGACCTATAAGGTATGATCAAAGAGATTTAGTATCATGTCATCATAATTTTTTAGATCTATATATGCCATCATGAAGATAATAATATTCTATGAAATACTATTTTTCTAATTTTTTGGTGAACTTGGGTAGTTTAAACAGAGGAGTAGGAATGGGAAAATATTGCACATGAGGAGATAAATGATTCCTATAAAAATATTTATTTAGGAATAATTATTAGCTAGGATCCATTGACTACCTACATGGGCACCGTAGGAGTCTGTGTATTACATACAATAGTATGGATATGCATACCCATGGGCCAAAGGAGGAAAACCTAGAATAGGTTTCCTAGGAGGAAACCAGTTGAAACCTAGCATCCAAATGAGTATAGGAAGGAGAGTAGCAAGCATAACAATGAATGGGATCCTTTTAGTGTCTTCCCAAAAAAATTAGCCTAGGAAGGGGATAAGGTTCATTATGTAGAAATTTCTAAAGATGATATTCATCCCAAGGATCCATAGGCCTCAAATGGTAGTCAAAATCAACATGACTAAAAGAAACCTCAAAATAAGAAGTCAAATGAAGAAACAAGGTTAGATAG
This sequence comes from Torreya grandis, assembly GCA_037957365.1. NCBI lineage: Eukaryota > Viridiplantae > Streptophyta > Pinopsida > Cupressales > Taxaceae > Torreya > Torreya grandis. The sequence continues at coordinate 646,992 of JARHVA010001441.1, forward strand.
TGTAACTCATGACCCCTATCCAAATATCAGTGGTCTATTTTAGGAACTTTATGTGGTGTCTTCCTTTGGTAATTTTAAGGTAAAGAAGGTTGAATCCTATGAGAATAAATAGACATACTAGAACAAATGTTAGCTCTATCACTAGAGATTGAACTTGTGGCTCTTGTGAGAAGATTGATGCTTAGTTTGAAGTCTAATGGTGTGAATGTGTCTACATTTACCATATATGATTTCACATATTTCCTCATGATTTCTCTCTATGAGAGGATCACCTTCTAACTAAGCAGGGAAAGGCTAAGTAGTCACAAGTCTGATAGAATCTAACTCATTAGGGGAAAGGTTAGAAGGTTAAAAAGGAGAGTGAGGCATTTCTTGGTTGTATAACTCTTAATCATGATTAGTAGTGAATCCAAGAGGGTGAGGATCATGTTACTAAGTGGCAATTACTTTTGTCCTCAATTCCTTCATTGTGTAACATTGGCTAATGAATGTTCTTGAGTCATCTTGGGGAGATTCACCTTGAATATGATGAGAATATCATCTCAAAGGAAGGAAGTAATACATTTTCACTATGAGAAAAGAGTAAGTGGGAAGGCATCCAAAGAGTCTGGCTATGGGAAAAACTACATGTAGAAGTTGATTAAGCCAAAATAAGACCAAAAACATAGGGACAAAGCCAAACATGAGTCAAGAATAAAGATTTGTTGCCTTACCACAAGTTATCAAAAAAAATTGTGGTGTGATACAAAAGAAGCCAAGGTTTGTATGAAAAGTTTTGGACTACATAAAACATGACATAAAAGGGCCTTAAATAGATTGAAAAGGTCTAAAACTAAGAAAAGTATATAGACATATAATAATGGAAATTTTTGGGTTTCCACTTATCGTGCCAAAATGTAGTTGGAAAAAAATAGGTGTTCGGAAAATGAGTGTAAATCAAACAACCTACTATTTATGAGATACACTATAAACCTAAATCCATTATCTCATTTTTTGTCTTACATGAGCTAAAGACTAAAGGGATGGCAACTAGGCTAGAAAATAGTAAAGAGACTAATTTATTGAGAAAGACAATAAAATAGTAGGCTACATCTATTATTCAATAATAATAACTTAAAGGGCAATACTAAAATGAAAGTTTTATTTATAAATTAATAACTAATGTTGAAGGAAATAAATACACTTGAAAAATGAAAGGTTTATGTTTCATACAAGATATGTAATTCAAAGGGAAAGAATGTTGTAGTGGCTAACTGAGGAATTATGAATATGATAGAAAATTGATGGAAAAATGATCAAGTAGTAATGGAGGCCAGATGAATGCATATAAAGGTAGGTCTAGGATGTTATCTAGTAAAAAATATTTGTTTAGAGTCATTGTAAATCCCAATAGGTCAATAAATGGCTAAGTGTGGCAAAACCATGGGTTTCTAGAAAACCATGGGACTAGGCTATGAGAATTTGGAAACATGGGTGGCTAGGCCATAAGTCTTCCAAAAAAATCATAATAGGGACACAAAGGGGTGGAATTAAAGTTAATTAGATGGTTTTATCTCTCTATGGTCCTTCTTAGGTGTAATTTTCATTTAAGGGTGTATTAGGTCACACAAGAAGTTAAATTATAATCATTGAGATTTTTGAATAGGTAAATGAGCATTACAAAACCCAATTAGAATAATTAAAATTAATTAGGGCTTGATTAATCTAAATAATTCACTTGATTAAACAAATTAAGTGATTTGGTTAATCAAGTGCTCAATTGGGGCTAATTAATGCCTACAAACCCAATTTTTACAATTAGGTAAAAATTGGTGCTTGATTAATCTCAATTTCACACCTAACTAAACCAATTGAATAATATCGTCAATTGAATGCATAATGGGGGATTTTCAAGACCCAAAAGCTCAATAACAACCAATTAGCATACATTAATTCTTTAAGAGCCATAAGATGGTGACCAGCTTAATGGGTCATGACCACCTTAAGGGGATGTGATTATATTAAGGGGATATTATGTCATAAAGGAACATGATTTTCTTAAGGGGACATGGTGTCTTAAGGGGATTATTCCCAAACCACCCCTATCTCAATAAAGATAAAGAAATTAGATATAAAAATATGAATATAAAAAATAATTTTGTGCTTTCATTTTTTTTAGGGAAAGGAAAATAAATATTGCATCCACCAAACTACCTATGGACTTTTAATTTAACCATGCAATCATATTCAAATTTGTCTGGTTATACTTGATGGGTCTCTAAATATTTTTGACTATTTTTCATTATAAAATTAGGTAATTTCCCCTCTAAACCTAATTACACCCAACTAGTATTCATTTGGGCTCGAGTAACCCCAATTATGCTCTTGATTAAACCAATAAAGTAATTGACTCAATTAGGTGCACAATTATTGTTAATCGAGCATCGTGAACCTAATTACAACTAATAAGCATGAATTATAACTCAATTACACCCAATTTCATACTTAATTGAACCAATTAAGTAATTATTCTTTTTGGGCATGAAATAAGGGCTAATCGAGCCCATAAAACTAATTGAAACAATTTATAATACACTGGGGATAAATAAGCCCTAATTACACACCCAATTAAACCAATCAAGTAATTACATTAATTCGGTACATAGTTTGGGATAATAGGGATGTATTAGCCCAAATATGATGAATTATTATACATTAAAACATAATTAATTCTAATTTCATGCCCAATTAAACCAATTAAGTAATTGGTGCAATTGAGTTCACAATTAGGGCTAATTCATCACTATGAATCTAATTGCATAAAATTAGAATGAATTAGGTTTCAATAATTCCTAGCAGCATGCTTGATTAAACCAATTGAGTATGTGGTCTAATCACATATGCAATTATGGATAATTGAGCTCCTCAAACACAACTAAAACTTGCAATCATAAATTAGGCTTGATTAACCCCAATTTTGAACCTGATTGAACCAATCAAGTAAATGGATAAATTAGGTGTGTAATTAGGGATAATTTACTACATAATGCTTAAGTATAAATAATTAGAGTGAATTTGGGGCTCATTTATCCCTAATTATGTGTCTAATTGAATCAATTGAGTAATTGGTTAAATGTGCTACATTATTACAACTAATCAAGCCTTATGAACCAAATTATAACTAATTAGCATGAATTGGGGCTCGATTAGCCATATTTTCATGATTAAACTAATAATGTAATTGGTTAAGTTAGGTGTGTAAGTGGGACTAATCAAATCCCAAGACCAATTACAACTAATTAGAATTCATTCATGCTTGATTAGCCTTAATTTCACTCATAATTGAACCAATCTAGTAACTGGTTTGATTGAATACATGAGTTTAGATAATCGATTCCCAAGAACTTAATTGTAGCCAATTGGTGTGAATTTAGGCTTAATTATTTCAAATGTGTGGTCAATTGAATCAATCAAGTATTTGGTTCAATTGGGAGAATAATTGAGACTAATTGATCCATGTAAACCCAATTACAACCAATTAGCATGAATTGGTGTTTGCCTAATCCAAGTCTTGAGTCCTAAAATACTGCTTGCATGCTCTTTGTTTATCATCTCTAAATAGAACCTACAAATTAAAAAATCATATGCTTTTATTTAGTTTCTTTAATCTCTATTTGTGATCACTATATGTCTTTCTATGTTACTCTTTAATGGTTTCGGAGCCATGTTAACATTCATGTCCATGTTTATCACCTTTTCTTTTATATATCTATAACTTCCTCAATTAATAAAATATCATTTTGATCTTTTCCTAAGAGTATCTTGTTATTATGTTTCATATTATTTGAGCATGTTCCATTAATTATTGATGATAATAGCAAAGGAAATGGTCTTTTGAAAGTGCAATGTGCCATTATTTGCACCTATATAGTAGTGACGATAATCAATAAAATGGATCTTTCTAACCAAATAGTTTTCAATAATCAAGGTACTCCTGACATTACAAATCTTTCTGATATATCTTTAGGAACTTTTTTTACAGTTAATGAAGCTTATGTTGAATTAGGTGAAGTAAATCCTACTCCTAAATGGAAGTTACTAGATTTAAAAGCTGATGAAGTATATGATAAACTTTATATTTTTCAATTTGTGGCTAAAAAAAATACTAAGATATCAAATAATGTGTTAAAAGTTACTTATAATTATGAGTATATGTATCATCTACAATTTTTGTTTGATAAATAAATTTGTCAGTTAAAAAATTAGTCTAAATAGAAGTTTCTCCATATTGGTGTTATTTTTATTGGTATATATCCCTTATTTTAAAAAGGTTTAAATGTTAGTTTTTTAGTTTGTGATATTGATAGTCATCATACATCATTCTCCACTTGTATTCAAGTTGTCATTTAAACTAGTTTACATGATGGTCTTGTATATTTTGTCCGTTATCCTAATTATCATGTAGATATTCATGAAGAAAATAACTTGAACAAAGTCTTAAAAATATTTATGCAAACCCATGGTTTAGACATGATTGAAATTTCTTGTCCCCTACCCATCTAAGATAAAATTATTTATCAAATTACTAATACCCTAAACCTTGTTATCAAGCATGGACATTCATAACGCAAAAATGTGGTGTGCAAAGCTAACAAAAATAGTCAAATTATTCCTGTTGAGTCTATTTCATAGTCTGATTTAATATTTCCTCAAAAATAGATTGTTGATACTAATTGCATACAAAAACAAAGAAATTATTTATCTTTTTCTTCTTCTATAAAAAAATCTTCTTGTTAAGTCCATCATTAGATTTAATCAAGCTGGTTGAAGAAATCATTTACAATTTGTTTTCCCTTCATCATCCAACCATATTTGCTCCCATATAAATATAGTTCATGATCCAAATATTTATTCAATATTATGTATTGAATATCAAAAAATTATAGATATGGTATCAATAAAACTTGCTAAAATTGATCTTGAATCCCTAGCTTTGATTCAAAAAATCAACTAGTTATTGGCTACTCCAAGACTTGTACATATAAAAGAAATTTATTCTAAAAAGGAACATGTTTGGAAAACACCTTTAGTTGATGAGTCATATACTAAAAATATCTTTCTTAAGTTATCTAATTGTAGTCAGTATACTCCTAATGGAAAATGGAGATCTCAAATGATTTATTTAAGGTCAATAGATAAAAATCTAGACCAGACTCCTAAAGTCAAAATGATGAATTGGAATAAATTGGAAATCAAATGCTTGAATAATAGAATATATAATATTTAATGGTCTCTCAATCAAGCATGGCATATGCTTAAGTCCATATAATTATATTAGAAGGGTCAAATCACTCAAGCTCTCAACTAGCTTATAGGTACTTGTAAATCTAAAATCTAAAATATAAGTCAAAAGGTTGAATCTAAAGTTTCTAAAGTTGATAAAAAATTAGATGAAGTGTTAAGTTATGAGAAAAAGATTATAAAAATATAGAATTAGTTAAATACCAAAATTAATGCTATTGATACATAATTCCATATTTAGGTTCATAAATTTGATGATGTCCAATTTACTAAACATAGTATTCTCAGTTCTCAAAAAATCCAAATCCAAGAGTTGAGAACCCTTACCTCTTAGATAGATAGTCTCTCAAGAGAACTAATTAATTAGACTTCTATTTTAAATAGAATCCCAGATATTTTGAAAAAAATTGAGTCACTCCAGATATCCTCTAAATAACCCTTAGGTAGTAAAACTGAACCAAAATCTCAACAACTTGATACCTTTATCTATAATCCTATTACTTGGTCTCAAGTACAACTTGATAGATCTTTCCATAAGCCTAAGACTAAAATATTGCATGACTTAGCCTTTACAAGTGATCAGATCTTTTGAATAAGAATGGAAAAGATAGATATTCATGAATATGATTCCATTTATACTCCTTAAGAAGGATATTTAAAAGTTCCATTAGAAGGACAGATGAAAATTTAAATCTCCAACCATTCATATGGAAAATAGAATGTGAACTAGTAGAGAAAAGAAAAGAAATGACTCATGCAACATTGTCATGGTCAAATTTTTTGATTTTTAACTACATAAAATATCTAAGAAATATTATTGAAAGCATAACAAATAGATTCATAGGTATAGTAAAGGAATGGTGGGATTTTATTCCTAAAACCATCAAGGCTACCATGTACAATCATGACTAGGAAGTTGTAGCTTTATGTAATGCTTTGATTGTAGAATTTGTGGGAACTTCGGATAATGATAAAGAAATTAATAAATAAAATTTCATGAAATATCAACTGTATGACATGAGTTGATTTGATGAATATATTTTTTATATGGAAATGTTATACTATAATTATAGAGAAATCAATAATGAAGCATTTAAAATTAGATATCTTGAGTCTTTTTCTGCATACATTTTTGCTAAGTATAAAGAAACTCTTGGTGATGATTTATCTATGATATCATTTGAAAGAATTAATTAGAAGATTAGAGGTGTTCATTTGAAACTATGTGTGGAAAGGAAAAATAAAAAGGAAATCATGAAATTTCACAAACAAATGGGTGAAAAAAATTGTGAATGGCAAGATGATAACTTTGGATGTCAAGATTCCAAAGATTATCACAAATATAGATATAAAACCAAAATGAAATCTTCCACTTTTCAATGTCATTTTTTCCTCAAAGGAAATGCATATATTCCATATAAGTCACATAAGTGTACATCAAAAATATTTTCCAAAATAAGATCTTCATGGCCTAGAGATATATTCAGAAAAAAGAAACATGGTTATCAAAAGAAGCTTGTTAAATGTTTTAATGTCAACGTGACCACTATGCTAATAAATATCCCAAAAAGAAAAAGGAAACAAAGAAAGTAATTTTTTTGAATTCTTATGGCATTAATGAAGATGAATATGTTTTGATATCTAAGGATGAAAGTCATTATGATTATGATATTCCTGTTGAATAATTTTTAGAATCAGAAGCTAAATTTTAAGATAATATCACTATGAATCATTATTCCTTAGAATCAGAAGAATATTTTGACTATGAATACAAAATTGGTTATAAAATTCATTTTTTGCATGCTTATATACTAGATGCATTAACTTTATCCCAATAAATTTATCATTTGAAATAAAGGTATGAAGAAACCCCATATATCTAGTTGTAGAAAGAATACACTTACAACAAAAAATACATAGACTTGAACAACAATATATGTCTAGACTTGCTAAATAAAATAGGGAAAAAGACATTTTGAATTTTAATCATATTCTCTGGTTTAATAAGCTTTCTTTAGATCAGAAAGTTGAAATTAGTTATAAAAATACTGATCTTTCAAAAACATTATGGAGAAAGAATATTATTAAAAATTAAAATTGTTCCTTGAAAAGGCCCAAAAAGAATAGACTGAATTGTTGAAGGAAGAAGTTGAAAAAGAAGATGAAGAAAAATAGTTTGAAGAAGAATTAGCAAATACTACTTAGCTTGTAGAAGATAGACATTAATATGATAGAATAATATATGAATAGGAAGCTAAAACTTCTTATATTCAATAAGGTACATTCTACTCATATTCATGTGTGTGAATTAACTATCAAATGGAATGGATTTAAGGAATAAAAATTGGATGTAATTATAGACACTAATGATATCTCTTTAGCTAGATATTATTCTATTCTAGGTGATTAGTAAAAACTTGGTTTTCATAGATTAACTTTCAATACTAGAACAGTGGCATCTTAGATCTCAGCTCAAGTTCCCTTTATTCTAGGAGAATATATTTACTATTTATTTATGGTTTAACATGAAATCCCCAAATATGATATGATGATAGGATCATATATTTTGTTTTTAGTCTATCCCATTTCTATTTTTCATGAAATAATTATGCTTGATAAAAATATTGATCTTGTCAAGAAAGAAAGATATGTGTGTAAGGTACCTTTGCAAGAAAAATATAGAAAGCCTATAAATAGTACATGGATTCATAAAATTATTAGTCTTTTTAGATCTGATATTGATATTATTATTGAGAAAATAAAAATGATTTGTTGTTAATAAAATCCCTTGGTATTTTGGCACAGCAAAATCCATACTTGTAAAATAGATCTCAAATTGGTTAAATATAAGAATGGAAATGGCATTGAGCCAAAATTTAAAGCTCATCATTTAGGTATGTCTCAATCCCTACACCAAGAATTCTTTGAATAAATTTATCAGTTAAAATAAATGGGCTTAATTAGAGAATCTAACAACCCATGGGGTTATGAAGTATTTTATGTCATTAAGAAGTCTGAACAAATATGAGGAAAAAAGATGTTAGTTATAGACTATATTCCTCTAAATAAATATGTTTTTCTTATTCAACATCCAATTCCTTATAAATATGAAATATTACCGATAATCTTTGGCAGAAAATTGTATAGCAAGTTTGATTTGAAATTAAGATTTTGGCAAATTTAGGTTGCAAAAGAAGACAAGTACAAAATAGCTTTCATTACTCCCTTTGCATAATATGAATGTAATGTTCTTCCATTTGGGTTAAAAATTGCTCCTAGTATCTTCCAAAACATGATGAATTGTATTTTTGTTGCATATTCAAAGTCTATCATTGTCTACATTGATGATATTTTAAAATTTTCAAAATCTCCTAAAGAACATATTGAACATCTAAAGTAGTTTTATCAGATTGTGTTTGATAATGGATTGGTTTTATCTACTAATAAAATGATTACTCTCAAAGTTGAGATAGATTTTCAGGATTTAAAATCACTTCTAGAGAAGTTGTAGTTTAAAAACATATCTTAAAATATGTAAGTAATTTTCCTGATGACTTCAAGATAAGAGGACACTCCAAAGATTTTTAGGATGTGTTAATTATGTGGCAAGAAATTACTATAATGTTTCTCAAGATAGGCTATTACTAAATAAAATATTATCTAAAAATCCTTCAGAATGGAAAGATCAAATGACTACAATAGTCAAGAATATCAAAGAAAATTGTCAAAATCTACCTCCACTCAGTCTTCCAGGTAATGGTTTAAAGATCATTAAAACAAATGCTTCTAAAAAATTTTGGGTTGTAATATTAAAAGAAAGATTACTAGATGGAATAGAAAATTTGTAAATATTTACTTATGTAGCCTAAAAATTCTTAGATTAATTATCATTCTAAATCATAAATAACTTATTGTAGCTATTAAAGCTATTCACTCTTTTATGTTCTTTGTTAGATCATAAAAATTTATAATCAGGTCAGATTTATAGAATTTTATGAGCTTTCTTGAAACTCCAGATAATTTGAAGAAAGGTGGTAATAATATATTGATCAAGTGACCATCATTTCTTTCAGATTTTGATTTTTCTATTGAACACATGCTGGTAGGAAAAATAGTCTTCTTGATTTTGTTTTCTAAGCAAAGAATAAAAATTATTCAATCTCTATAGTAACAGAAGTCAAAGATGAGTTTCATTCTTCTCTCTAGCAAACATATAGAATTGTTTACTCTCAACTCCAACAAGAAATCATAAGGCTTACAAGATAATAATATGTTGCATCTTTACATCTCAATCTCATTCATGTTGCCATTACATCACAATTCCAATAATCTAATGGAAGGAGATGAGCATCTATGATTTTGAATTATCTTGATAATAATTATATTGTCACTGAAAGAATGTTACAAGAATAGATGTGTCTAAAGTTTATTTATCGTCATGGATTTGAGTTGCTAATTCAATGTTCTAGTCACTAGCCATATTTTAATCTAAGATCAATAAATTTTTGGTCATCAATAGAATTTCTTGAATATCTAAAAAATATATTAGATTGTGTTATGCCATCAAAAGCTTCAAAATATCCTTTTGAATGTATTATTCCTGATCAAGTGCACAATATCTTTATTGCTCTAAAAATTCCTTTTAGAGTCAAGTTTAAATTATACTTAATCTAGAATCATCACTTCAATAGTTGATAAAGGTCATATGTACAACATGTCATTTCTTTATGGAGAATATTTCCTATCACTCATCAATCTTGGTTTCCTCCTAAATCTCCAAGATAACTCATAAGAATTCCTTGATCAGTACACATTTGTCTAGAAGTCATCTCTGATCCAGGATCTAACAATGACTATTCTCCACAAGGAGAATATGAATTATATGATTATGATTAAAGTAAATAAGAATATTTTAGAAATACTACTAATATGATCTATCTATCAGCATGGATATGGTAATGTTTTCCCCTCTTTCTTCTTCATGGACCTCACCACATCATAAAAGGTACTAGCTATTAGGTATGTTGACAAATTCTTGTTAGTTGTTAGGCATGTTGATAAAATTTATTTCAAATTTGATGTTTAGTAGGCCCATGACACCACTACCTAAGTATATTTTATTTAGGACCATCAATCTTGAATATTATTAAGAACCATTGATCTTCCTATTTCATCCTATAAAATTAGGAATGTCTTTGTGTTATAGGTGATTGAATCAAGATTTGCTTTGAGTCTAACCTAGTCCAAGTCTTGAGTACTATAATGTTTCTTGTATGCTCTTTGTTTTCCATCTCTAAATGGAACCTTAAAATCAAAAAATTGTATCTTTTATGTAGTTCCTATAATCTTTGTCTATAATCATTGTCTAGCTTTATGTATTAGTCTTGAATGGTACTGTGTGTATGATTGAATCAATCAAGTGAATCAATCATGTATGAAATTAGTTATAATTGAGCCCCTTAAACACTAAATTTATAATTAATATTAATTCAATAAATGTGTATGTCTATTTATTTTCAATATCATCTCGGCTCTCACTATCACTTAAAGATGTGAGGATTTTAAAATTTGATTTTTTTATACACCTAGAACTCCCAAAAATTAAAAAAAACCACTTGGGATGCCTCAAAACCTATTAAATAACCACTAATTTTCCCAAAATAGACATTGGGTGCAAAATTTATACCCTTAAAACCTTAGTTTCAATACTAAAATCTTAAAAATGACCAAGTATTGACTAAATTAAATTTGAAAAACTATTTCCTAAATGGTAACTCTTAGAGCTTTCAAAAAATCCTAAAGATGGAAAGTGGCCCTAATTTAATATATTTATTAAAATAATACAAATTCACTCAACTTAAATATTTATTTTAGTAACTTTACTAGATATGAATCTTATGTAAAATTGAAAAAACACATTATGACTTGCATTCAACAACTAGAACACATACACACTCTAATGTGTATGCATTATGGAAATATGAAAATTGAAAACGTTGCCTCATGGCTTCGAAAGGGCTGAAATACTTGAGTCTATATACTAGACTTACAATGATAATAACTACCATTATAAAATTTACACATTTTCTCGAGTCATTTCATAGAAACACAACCCATACATTGCATTGGCTCCCCTCTTTCTAAAATTTTTGTTTTTTCTATACTTCAATTAGGTTAAGGTTTTAATATTTATTTAATTTTTAAAATTATTTTATATGACATAAATATACATATATTTCTTTATTTATGTATTTTTTGATCTACACCTCTAAATTTTGAAAAAAAAAGTATATGACGACAAACTTTGCTTTATCCTATATACAATGGAAAAAAACTAATTTCTATTTTTTTTAAGTAATTAGTTGGGTGGTAAGGGAGGTAAATGCTCAATAATATTTTTTTCATAATTTTCAAGATCTATCCACTTGTAAAATTATTAAAAAAATCATTAAAAATAATAGAATATAGGTGACAAACTATATGATATTATCTAATCTTTCACCAAAGGTTTCAAAACATATTGAATGGAAATACCAAAAGGCATGGGAATCCATCTTATTATTACATTTCACTAAAATATGGATAAACTCTTAGCAATTAAACTATTTTACCCATTTTAATATTACATTTAAAATATAAATAGTTTTTTAAAAAATACACTTGAAATGTTACAATTCATGTTTTTAAATAAACTTCAGATTTTGAGTGTAGGCATCTCAAATCATTTATGACATTTAGTTTTCTCTTTTTGAGGAAAAAATGTCTATATAGGCCCCATAATTACTTTCACTTACCTTTATTTGTCATTAATTTGAATAATTCTAGCATTATTATGTACTTGTCAATTAATGGTCTAAATATAGGCATTAGTGGCATGCCTTATCAACTTTTAATTATCATTGACCCCTTTTTTAGTGGACTCTATCTCTCATTTTCTCTCTCCTTTGATTTCACCCTAAATATAACCCTTTTTATGAAGCATCTATATGCTCTAGACATCTTTTGAGAGACCCATTTTGTCTATCTCTGTCACTTGTTCCTAACTGTTTTTGTTTTAGACCGTTAGAGGTCAGTTTGGGTGCCAATAGAGTCCTAATTTGAATTAAATTTGTTTATAAATACACAATCATTCTAGTTCATTAGGAATATAGTTAAAATCAAAATAATTCATTATTCACATACATTCATTGAGAAATTGTAAGCATTATAGATAAGAGCAAGTATTCTTTGAAACACATAAGTTCATGTTAGAGAGACATTGCACAACACTAGTTTGCACGATTAATGAATTATTATAATTATTAGTGTGATGTTTTCAATATTATATATCATTGACATGACTAAAAAATATCAAGGTGGTTCAAATATTCCTTGGTATAATGCATGCCCAAAAACTCTTTTTTCCCTTATACTTTTCAAGCATTATAATCCAATTAGGACAAAAGAAGAATTTATGTTTTAAAACTGATTGGAGCAAAAGCACAATATTCTAAGTGAGGATTTTGATCAGGTACCAAGCAAAGATAGTCTTCAAAAAAATTTAAGCATGTCTACATTTTATTAATGGTGTTCATATGGTTTAGACATTATCTAAGACATCCCTACATTCCATACAACACTCTTTATTTGACATAATTTTTTTGGGTGAGGCCTATCATATTTTTGGATAGACATTTTCACTCATAGATCTTAATAACTTCCACCAAATCTCATGATATTTAATATGCATATCTAAACCTTGAAAGTCACCTCTTTTTCTCTAGTATTAGATTTAATTAATTAAGTTAAAAATAATTTTATGCATGTATATAGCCTTGTTAAATGTTTATGGGTATTTATAATACAACATTAGTGTAAATACATTTGATTATATAATGACAAAAAATGATGACTGAAAATGATAAATATGGGACCACACAAGATAGTTTGAATCTAACAAAAATGGGTCACTAAAATACCTAATATCATCATTAATTCTCAAGACATATCCAAGAGCATTTATGACACTTTAGACATAATACCCAAGATACTTGTAAACATATAGAGAAAGAGAAAAGGATAATAAATAATAAGTATGACACATGATGAGGACCCTAAAACACACAATAACCCCTAATTTATACTAATAATCAATAAGAAAACAAACATAAATGAACCTCAAACATGCTAATAACACATAACTTAGACCAATAAAATGGATTTTTATGGATATCACTAGGTGTGGACACAGATATTTGGTATTAGATAGTTGATAATGTAAATTTTGACCTATCCTTAACATACATAACTTGTGCATGCATATATGAATCTTGCTTTCATTCTCTCATAGCCATTCATCTACCTATGGGCTTGGCCTTCTTGCTTTGCCATCATTCATAAACAAGATCTCTCTAGTATATGTATGAATAGTTTATCATCCCAAGCATATTGTTACCTTATCTTATATTGTTATTTCCTCTATCCTAAACTATTATAACAAAAATTAGACAAATTTGGTTACCAATATCATCACCTTTTCCAACACCGATCATGTTCTCTTTAATAATTATCTTTGAAAATTAAACCATTCCTATGTGTCAGACCATAGATTTTGCATGTTGGTTATGGATTAAAATTACCTAGAGGGTCTTGTATATACACATTAAGACTAAGCCTATTCTTATAAGGCACTCACTTGAAGATCACTTGGAAAAATACTTGCACATTTAGGAATACATCTACATAGCCTTGAATAATTATCCTAAAGCATCAAAATAAAAAAATCCTTAAAATTAAAATTCACTAAGCCAAGTTTGAACACCTAAAGCAAGGTCAAAGTTTGATATTTTCAAATGTCAAAATCCACACAGTTGTCTACATTCTAGTATATCACTATTGAGCACATAATCACATAAGTGAAAGAACTATGTGTGGTAGTATTAGAATGTAGGCAAGGCTCAACCATTAAATTGAGTGTGGTCTAGGTTGTTCAACCTATCTTTCAAACCCCTTTTTAATATTCTAAGTATTAAAAGTGAAACTAAGGTTTTAAGGTGAAGGGAAGATAAATTTGAATATGTGCACAATATTGAACATCTAAAACTACATAAGAACCATCTTGATAGGTATGTGTAACAATATATGTCAGAATATATTGGAAAAAACGTAGAAGATATGTATGGTAGACAGTGGATGAATCCTATCACTACAAGTGCTTGGACATTATTAACCATGTCCTAATATAAAGTGATAATTAGTCTCCTAAACCAAGTGACCACAAATCCATTACAGATAATTTATATTGACTATGTATAATTATGGATCTAAATAAATGAATAATATAAGTACCCAATCCTCTTTTCATTTATATAAATAATAAGCTCAAAAATCATATATTTTAGCTTATTTAGATGATTAAATCCAAAAGAAGCTAAAACATTCTAGTGAACATAACCATTTTGGTTTGCCTTAAGATTTCATTATTCATTCTAAGGGTCTTAGATTTTTTTGTTCGGTTTTTATATTTTATTTCTAATTTCTTTGTATTCTTTACACAAATTTTAAGTTTTTCTCTTTTACCCTAGGGTTTCATTTTTATTCTCCTATTTGCGTAAATTTATTTTAATAATTCTTAAAGTTTTTTATCAATCATATTTATTGAATCAAAAAGCTATTTTTTTCCTAATATTCTTTATGTATTTTTTGGATTTAGGGTTTTTTATTTTTATAAAATTTGGTCTATAAGGTGGAGGACATGTCTATTTTTGAAACAAATTATGGGTTTAATTCATCTACTAATATTTATCAAAAATTTATTTTTCCCCCTAAAATTCCTCACGAGTGTTTTGGGGTGGTCAATTTTCTCTTTGGGTATTTTCTAACATACTTTCATGTTTGAGTCCTTTTCTCCCTTATCAAATTACTGATAGCTACCATCCCTCCCATATAATTTTCCCAAGACTTGTAACTAATATGGAGGTCCATGCTATCACAGTCCCAAGAGGTATAGTGCATCCTCTAGTATAATTTGTATGAATATCTTTAGACACTCAAATTTAATCATTAAATGCTTTAAAATGTTTAATCTTGACATATTTACCTTGGTCTATTTTCCATTCCATTAACTTTCAATCTCTATGATATTATTCAGTATTCAACTTACTACCTTACAAACATTGAAAACATCATTCATGCATCCATATTTTTCCTATAGGGTCATGTTAGTCAAATCTCAATAATTTATGCCCTTATAGAATAATAATACATTAGACAAACATGGATGCAACCCAACCCTATCCACAAGTGTGGCCTTGTCCCTCATGCTCTAATAGTAAATTTTTAAATTTGATACATTTCACATTAACTCTCCTACATTTTTGGTAAGGTTGGTTAGCGTAAATATTCCAAAGATTTCTCTATATAATCGCATCAAAATAATTTAAAATACATATAGTAATCACTTGGAAACTATATTGCATATTTAATTTTGATTTACTCTAACAGTCATAGGCCAATTCTGAAGTTATTTTATTGCATGTCAAGGTCACTTATTATCAAGATTTCAACTCAATCTATCTAGCTACATTCATATATAAAATATCAAAATGCATGCACTCAGTCTAGGAGGTATAATTACATCAGCATAAGGCCCTTTTAATTTATGTAGGCAACACTCAAATTATGTAGGCTTTTTTTATGATAACTCAACTATTCCCCTTGCCAGATTTCACCTTTTGTATATGATATCCATTTGGTTTATTATGCAAGAACTAGGTTTTCAATTTTTTAATTGTTCCACATATCAAATATACACATGTAATTTATCAATATATCCTCTCTAATAGCCATAGGTGCTCATGTAGGAAAACCAATTTCATAGTCAACCAAGATGTGGATGTAGTAAATAGACAAGGCTGCAGTGTGCACATGTCTACCTAGCACGATCAAGTTATAGTTCATCAAAGACTTTTGTTTTTATATGTGACATATTTCATATGTCTTTCTTTCCAATTTTACATCAGGGATCTGATTACACAGTCAGCATAAATCATATCCAAGCTAGGTTTGCATACTCTAGTGAAAATTATTATTTATAGCTTATTTCAAATTATGTAATTTACATTTAGATTATGTAGATATAAATAAATACTAAATATTTTAAGTTTTTTATTACATTTAATTCAAAAATAAATTAAAACACATGAAAATTTTGTTAAACCCATAATTTTATTTGAATACCACTTGATTTTTGTCTTAGGATTTCATACATATTTTTGTAAATTCTTGACACTAAAAGAAATTCAACCTTGGATATAAATTTGAAACCATGATTTAATTTTATTTGACCTTGTATCTCAATATAACACTAAATAAGAGGTATTTTCACCTCAAATAAAATATCACACTAAAGCTCTTTCTTTCAATGTCAGGTTGAAAATTATTTATCTTTATGCATAAAAATCTTTCAACTTTTCTTTTCTCTTTATTTTCTATTTCTTGGTGCTTATATTTAGAAACTATGTTTTGGGAGTTTAAAAGTACTTAGTGACTATTGTTATGGGCTAAGCAATGATCTCTTTTACAAAAACCATGTTGTGAGAGTATTACCCCAATAATTAAGCTACTATACAACACTAAGCATGGAGTTTAGTTTTTTGGTACCTCACGGTATTAGAAACACTTAAGGTCCCTTTTTATATCATATGAAGCCTCTTTTAGTCATTTTATTTAAGGTTATTTGAGAATATCCTATCACCTAGGTAAGTTACTCTCACTATACCTTTGGGGATGGGATAGTGGGCTAAAGGCATGATTTAGCCTCTATAATTAGTGTTATGAAATATTAGGTCGACACTTGTCTATGAATGAGCAAGAATATTTCAAAGCGTACAAAATAATTCAAACCCTAATTTAGATCACCCTTTATACCTTGTTTTACACTTGTATTATATTCATAATGGGATCAATGAATTAAGGTTTCTTTCATGTGTTGCATAGAATTTTTAAATTCATCATTACAAATTTTATTTCTTTTCACCATGTTGTCCATTATGTGTTGCATAAATAAAATGTGAATCTAATTAGGAAAATAAAATGTATAATATAGTTATCTGTGCATATTTTAATTCTTATTATTTTAATTACGCTTCTTATACAACTAAAATTTTGCTGTCATTAAAATAAAGTATTACCTGCGAACAAGAATACGTGAATATTTCATAAAATATTAAAATAATAAGCCTTGGATACAAATAAGAGTCTACCCCTTTTGGACAAAGCTAACCTATTCCATATTCTAAAATCATGTTGTTAATAATTATTGTTATAATATCCAATCTGAGTTAATTCCTATCATAACAAGATGCCAAAGAACATATGCACAATCTTTCATGATTCCTCCTCCACATCCTAAACTTAACACCATTCATCAATTTATTCCCATTACTTTTCCACGGCTCATATATATTTACACATCCATGATATTCAAACTAGAAGAGGTCATCCACCTTTACCTCCCCAAGCCAATTTTACTACTCATAATTTTCCACCTCCTTCAAAGCAAGTTTATAAAACTAAGGTATGTGATCTCATTGATCAATTGTGTAATACTCTGGAAAAAAATTATATTCTAAAGTTATTAAAGAAAACACCATCTTACAAGGACATCTCATAGCAATGTTGAGAAATAACACTCTTCTTTTGAATACACAACCAACTTTTTTTTGCTTATATCATGAATGATTTCAAGGATATTGACAATAATATTGATTTTGATAAGGAAGATGTACCTCCCAAGGATATCATTGAGAAAAATATTCCATTATTCATTCAAATCTAGATACATGGAAAATTGGTCAATTGTTCCTTGGTTGACAATAGTTCTGGGATAAATATTTGCATCTATAATTTTTTAAATAAATTGGTAATATATATAGATAAGCTTAAAAAATCTAAGTAAATTATACATGGATTTGATAGCACTCTAAAACAAATACTAGAAACTACCACTTTGGATTTATTATTGGGCCTAAAATGATATATATAATTTTTCAAGTTATACCCGATCAATTACAATATAATATACTCTCAAAATATCCATGTGATGGATGTTATCCCTTCTACATTCCATATATGCATCAATTTTTTACATGATATACTTGAGTATACAATTTTATTTGATGATGTACCTTTCTTATATTACAAAATGACACAATCACAATCTGATAAAGTCTTTATCATACCAACTAAGCAACTAATTCCAATGACACAAATGCATATTTATGAAGTGGGTGAATCAAGTAACATAAATAATATCCCACAGGTTACTCAAAATCCTAAGAAAATAGAAGAACCTATCAAGGAAGCTACACAAAATTTTTAAATTCCTAAGTAAATAGAAGAGCCTATCAAGGAAAAGAAACAAGTGATAATTCATACAAAATTCACAGAGCCTATTAATGAATTACCATTATTGGTCAAATTAGATGATTCTTATTGTAAAATCAAGGAATACTATAGTAGTGATGATGAGGATACACAAGAACAAAAAAATTATCAAGTTTGCATGTTAAATTTCAGTCCCATTGATGTAAATAAATACTTATATAATTATTTATTTACATTTGTTGGAAAATTATAAATATATTTATTATATATAAAATAAGGGGAAATTACCTATTTCCAACCAACAATACCTACAAAATACTTCAAATAGAAACAATGTTATATCATAATTAGTTGACTCAAAATTAATCATCGCATCTCCCAAGCAATGATAAAATAGATAAAGTAATAGCAATATACATACATAGGATAGAACTAGAGTGAATAATGATAATCAAATCATATAAATGAACACATATGAATTGACATAGTACATAAGGATTTAAAGTGAGAAAACCTCCAGGAGATTAAAAAAACACACAAGATGATAATTATTCAAATATGAGAAACTCTGCACCTTATACATTAACTTCTCCTTCTCACTTCTTCATGCAGTGCTTCACAAAACTTAAAAATTGAATATGATCAAATAATTTCATATTCATGATATGGTTTCACAATAGGGGTAAAATATTTTTGATAGTGAAATACCAAGGGAGGTGACCATTGTAAAAATAATGGGCCCATCCATCCCAATTAAGCAATTTAATTGAAATTTTGTAATTATTAAATAATTATAACTTTATTATTTTTTTGCACGAGGTTTCCACCTCATGTTAATAAATAATATATTATTACTGTTTAGGCTAAGGTTCAATTAACCCCACTTATAATTAAATACTCTAACACTCCCCCTTAATGTTAAGTGGGGGTAAATGTCATAGTCACCTCAAAAAAGGAATTATACTATGTACACAATTGAAGGATCTAAAAACCTTCATCATGACAAACATCACCTTTTGAAACAAAATGAATTATAATTCATAAATTAATTGAAAGTAAGTTTAGGATGGCATGATTTTGAGATTACATCTCACAGTTTCTCTTAAATAATCATCTAAGCATATTTGGAGCTTTTTATAACATAAGGACCTCCATTACAAATTATGATTTTAATGTATTGGGTAAAAAATTAAAAATTCCTAATGAACACTCACCTTATCTTCTCCCTAACCAAGTGAACCTTAAATTATCACCAATTAGAGGCCTATTACTTTGCTCAATATCTCCTACAAGATTATTAATTTAGCCCTCAGGGTCAAGCATATTCTTCTTTTAATTGTCAGGAGCGAATAAACTAGATTTATTCAGTATAGATTCATTCTAGATAATATAATTGCTATTTGGGAACGTATGAAATGGGCTTGGATATCTAATTTTAAATCTCTATTTGTCAAGATTGATTTTGAGAATCCTTATGCTTGAATTGAGTGGCCTTTCATTCTAGCCATGTTACAGGCCCTCGGCTTTGGCCCCAAATTTGTTCAAATGGTCAATATGCTCTTTCAAGATGTTGGGTCATGTATTAAAATCAATGACACCCAATATTATTTATTTTAAATTTATCATTATATTTGACAAGGATGCCCTTTAGCCCATTTTTTATACACATTAGCATCATAAGGCTTTATATACCCTTTAGCTAATTACACTACCAAGGGTTTGATGAAAAACATTTCCCTCCCTCAGTCTAACAGATATATTTTGAATGGAAATTTCAAAGATGACTCTTTTATCACTCTTTAATAGGAAGAAGATTCAATTAATAATGATATGGATTATCTCTATATTTTTTGTTTGGCTTCAGGCTCATCTATCCAATAGAGAAAGACTCAATGCTGTCACCAGTCTCTGGGTCCCAAACCTTCTTAGTTGGAGGGATATCAATGGCAGTGGCTTCTTCCAACGGTACATTTTAATTTTCTTGGCATCCATGTTGATTTTTAGGCTTCTCCCTTTGAGCAATGGTCTTATATGGTACAAAGAGTTGAAAAAAAAATATTTCTAGATCACAAAGCCTTTATCTCTTGTTGGAAAATTTCATATTTTTTCTAAATTTTTGGTAAATACTGATGTTTATTATTATTATTATTGGTACCCTTCTAATGTATCTTATAGCAAGCTTGAAAAACTCCTAAGAGATTTATTATGAGCTAATTTTGAGGGCCACAAGAGCTTTCACAAGGTTGCCTAAAACATATGATGTCGATTTAAGGAAGCTGGTATCTTGGGTCTCTTGTCACATCCCAATTTCTCTATAAGTTAAATAACATATTTGATCCATGGATTATTATGGTTGATTATTTGATTAACTAATATTTTATTTAGCTTGATGACATATGTTGATTATGGGACAATTTATATTACTTAATTTACATGATTAGTTTGCTATGAATTAGTAGTACTTTTATACCATGTACATTATGATCATGTTTATACATCATTATATTATGGATATAATGATATATTAGGCTAACTACCTTCATTATTGTGAGGTGGATGTAGGATAGATTCTTCCCTCAGAGTGTGACGGAGGGAGAGCATCATCAGAGAGGATGGTTTAGATAAAGATGTTGGAGGACAATAGAGAATAAATTTAGAAACCCTTGCACACACCACATTTGTATTTTATGATTTGGTTATTTGATAGATAGTTGTAGTATGCTTTGTTTTACATTTAAATGACTATTATATTATTTTATGTTTTCATTTAATTTAATTTCTATTAATTATCATGTTGATTTATTTGAGTGATTTCGCTAATTTAGTGATCATGTGTAGTTTATCTTGTTTGATGTAATTATTTGGCTAAAATGAGTGAATTTGTATATTTTGTACTTACCTTATTGCCTTATTTTGAATGGCTATGTAGTATAACATTTTTATTTTATGTAGGAACTAAAAAGTATAGACAGATTCCATTATTATTGATGTAAAATATATAGGTAATAATAATTAAAGATTATTATTATGAGATATTTATATATGTTTATTCTAATGTTGAAAGATAAATAACATTGTTTTAAAAGTCATTGTAATTGATTAAATATATTATAAATCATTATGTTTCAAAGTTTATTTGGGATGGCATGTTAATGTTAAACATTAGTCTTTGATTAGATATTAGTATTGCCAAACTATATAGTTGATATGTTACACAAATGGTCAACTTTACATGGAAAGTTAAATTGACTAAGTCAATGGATGTTGCATGGTATAGCATGAATATTATAAAAAAAATTATTTGATTATTTTATCAGTTTTGTAAGTCAATGAGGTAATAACTTAAGTCAATAGCATGCAATTATATTAGGGATTATAAAAAGAGTATTTTAATCAATGAAAAAGAAGTTTTGAGTGATTAGGGTTACTAGCCACTCATTGACTTTGAGTTAAACATCATTTTATGAAAATCATGGATTTTACCATGTATTTGCATGGTGGCAAACTAAAATAAATAGGAAATTTTGTTGAGATATTTTTGCATACATTTATTCAGTTAGATTAAGTGGTCGTTAAGGGAGGAGAAGGTAGTGGCAAGTAGGTTAATGGAAAATAATAAAAAGAGGAGAGAGGGGGATGTAAATGGGATGGTACATAACATACAGGAGAGAATTTATAGAAAGAGAAGAAGGTGATAGTGAAAGAAAGTTAAAGTATTACATATGACTTCTTGGCATTCATACATTATAGGTAGGTTTTGTAATTCAATTTCTATGTGTAATATTGAATGGGTTTTTAAAATATTTGGTTATTGGGTTTCATTATTTAAAACATTAGAAAAAATGGGTTGTACGTAGGGTCATGTGGAAAGCTCAGCCTCCACAGAACCCCACATTCAACTCAGGGTTACCTAAGGATATTGGGTAAAGTCATTGATTTTTCCATGACTATTTTAGGCTAGTATGATATTTTGTCTTAATCTCTCTCTCAATTCAAAAATCTCTATTCATAATAGGAAGCTATACTTGATGGATATATATGTAGTGGCTTAAGCTAATTTGTTTGAATCAGTTAGTCTATATTCATTTTGGGTATGTCTATATATAATATAATTAGGACTTTTGAGTATAAAAATGTGGATATATATATATAAGTGTATATTCAGTTCAATTTTAATAATATATACATATATAATATACTAGTGTTTTAAAATGATAGGATTTATTGGGAAACTATATGTATTTCATTTGAGAGATGAAGATACTAATATAACAAACTTAAGGTTATATTTATGATTAAATTTAAATGGCTTAGATTTAAACAAATTTATATATTAAGGGTTGAAGTATATCTATATACTCTCAGCTATATATTGTAACCCTATATTATGCATATTACTTATATAAATGCATTTGGGGAAACTTTTAGTGTAAGTCCTATTATATAATCGAGTACAAGTAGATAAATAAGCGATTGTAGGATATGCATCTAGCTTTATGAATGGAAATATACTAAAAATGTTATAATATATATGGCAGAGTTTAGAGGATTCTATTCATTATAATTAGGAACTACGCATATGTTAAAATATGACTATGAATAATTATATAGTTAGGATTTATCTTTGAATTGAGTAGGAGTCTTGAACAGTCAATAAAAAAGATAGAGTATAAGGGTCTACATTGTACATTTTGCATAGTTTATTCATCCAATTTTGTGTTGTTTATTGGAAACCCGAGTAGGGTGTAGTTGGCTATGTATAGATGTTTTAATAACAAAACCCCATTGGGTTTAGTTGACTGTGAATCTATGGTTTCTCATTTTTATTCAATATAATTGGCAAACTTAAATTGATTACTTTGTTATATTTGATCTAATAGTTTTATAGTTAAATGAGTAGTTATGTATGATGATAGTATTCTATGAGTTTATTTATTAATACAATGGGAATAACTCAGTTAAAAATAAGGGTTATGGGTCCCTTTATTTGTTATTTGACTGTATACTAAGTATATATAGTATACTTTAAGACAAAAGATAGTGGATGTCATCTTAGGAGTATACTGTATAAAAATGAAGTGTTTGTAATGTATTAAATTTGTATGAAAATAATGTATATACATATACATAAATGGTTTAATCTAAATAATTGTTGATTGAGACACAAAATGGGAAAGAAAAACACCATATATATATATATATATATATATATATATATATATATATATATATATATATATATATATATATATATATGAGTAGTTATGTATGATGATAGTATTCTATGAGTTTATTTATTAATACAATGGGAATAACTCAGTTAAAAATAAGGGTTATGGGTCCCTTTATTTGTTATTTGACTGTATACTAAGTATATATAGTATACTTTAAGACAAAAGATAGTGGATGTCATCTTAGGAGTATACTGTATAAAAATGAAGTGTTTGTAATGTATTAAATTTGTATGAAAATAATGTATATACATATACATAAATGGTTTAATCTAAATAATTGTTGATTGAGACACAAAATGGGAAAGAAAAACACCATATATATATATATATATATATATATATATATATATATATATATATGAGTAGTTATGTATGATGATAGTATTCTATGAGTTTATTTATTAATACAATGGGAATAACTCAGTTAAAAATAAGGGTTATGGGTCCCTTTATTTGTTATTTGACTGTATACTAAGTATATATAGTATACTTTAAGACAAAAGATAGTGGATGTCATCTTAGGAGTATACTGTATAAAAATGAAGTGTTTGTAATGTATTAAATTTGTATGAAAATAATGTATATACATATACATAAATGGTTTAATCTAAATAATTGTTGATTGAGACACAAAATGGGAAAGAAAAACACCATATATATATATATATATATATATATATATATATATATATATATATATATATATATATAATTGCATACAGTTGTGTTATGTATATAAGTGTTACTATCATAACAGTGTGTAATTGATGCTTGTTTATGTTTTAATGTTTATGAATAAAGCATTAAATTAATTTTTATATATAAATCATTAAATTAATGTATTTATGAGTTTAAATATAGAACATAATAATATGTTTGCACTGGATTTTGTTACATGTGGACTATAAACAATTTATGACCCTGTGATATAATGTTGATTCATGGAGAAATAACATTATAAGTTACTTAGTATTATAGGTGAATGATAGTTTTGATGTGATCATACTTAGATGGTATGTTTAAGACTATTTTTTTAATTTTATTTATTATATGTAATAAACTAGATAATGGATTCATTTCATTTCATTTCATTTGATGGACTAAATGAATGTATGTGATTTTTTTGTACTTAGCATAATTTTGATTTACTAAAGAGAAATATTTTAATGAATCTATAGTTTTTAAATATTATTATTTATTTTTATCGAATCTTACATTCATGACCCTAATTAATCAATGGATAGATTCCACTGGCTTAATTAGCATTAACAATGCAAGATGAGGCGTAATCTGATTGAGTGGTGTGTATGAATTTGATAGATTTTAAAGATCATTTATTATTGAAAAATTTGAAAAAAATAATGTTTGATAAACATTATCATTTCATGTGTTGATATAGTTTTCATATTTTTTCAATATCATATTAGAACAAATTTATTTATAGTACACATTATGTATTAGATATCTTCACTACACGGGGTGTTAGTTTGTTACTCTAAATTTTCACACTGTCATTATCTACCCATACATGAAGGGAGGACCATCCCCTTATTTGGAAGATAATACAGGAGATATATGGTCCGTGGTTGGTGTGGAAAAGCATTTGAATGATGATCTCCCACCCAAATGGAGTACTATACTTGAGACTACACTTAAGATTACATATTGATACTTGAGTCATGGAGACTCTGCTTAGAAGAGCTTTATATCATGTTTTATCATTTAAGATATTTTTATGTATTGTTAAAAACTATAACATTTATACATTGTACTTATACAATAGTGGTTGTAATTTTGTATCAGTCATGGTTGAATTTTCGCTATTTTATTTATGATTAGATGCAATATTTATTGAGTTTTCAGTATTGCTCATGATTGACATATATGTTCATGGTGATCATTGGCTAAGTGGATTATATATAAACCTTTTAGTTAAATAAATTAATACATTTAGTTAAAGATCACTAGTTAGGTTCCTCATGTGAAAACTATATGTTGAATATGTGTATTTAATTTTTAAAAAAATATTTCAATATTATGGTGAAACCCAGTGGGGTTGTTACATCTCTTATACATTAAAGTTGAAGGCCTTACTCTTGGTGTCAAATGGAATGTTAGAGGTATTATTTGGGATGAATCCTAGAGGACTTTTCTTTGCCATTGTATTTTTTAATGGATTTCATGTGATAGAAAGGCTTGATAAGGCCTGGGAATTCACTTCCTTCTTATTACCCTAGTGTCATTTAAAATCAAAGGTACCTTTATTTTTCAAAGCTTATGGAAAGCATGGGAGAAGCTTAAGCCTTCTCTTAATTAGATAGGGTGAAGGTTTCAAAAATATCCTCTCCATAAATTCTCAGTATCTCTGACAGTCACTTTGATTAAATTTTCACAATGTTCCCTTCGCCTTAGTCCCTTGGGTTAAAGGGTTAAGGCTTTTCAAAAAAATTGGGAAGTTTATAGGTGATCTCTTCTGAAAGGAGAATCAGTCTTGGCTCACTTAGCAGTAAATTTAAAAACAAATTTAATTTAAATAGATTAGATGCATAAGTTATAGTATAAATTCAAGGTTTCATACTTGATGAATATTTTCACAAAATAGGGGTCAACTCCCTTGTTCCTTGGTGAAAGGATTAGCATTGGCCTATGACCCCCCCCCCCTTCACTTGATATTCTCATCAGTTGGTTTATAATTTTTTAACCCCTCAACATATTTTATATGAAATTATTAACCTTAGATGTAACCTCCATTCTAAACATGGGGTTTAGTTTGAACACTTTAACACTATGTGGACGACTTTCATTGAGCCATAAAAAATTTCAATTTTTATGGTTTCTCCTTTATCAGGGCTTGCCTATGGGTGATCGACTCAAGCATTTGGGAGTATAAAATTCAATTTTATTATCTTTTTAACAACCAAATACTTTTAATAACCTTTTTTAGTTTTTCTCTCATGCACAATCTACGTGGTGCTAGTTTCACTCCCTTTTTAGACCTTCCAAGTTGAGTTCTTTACATGGAAAATGGCTCTCTTAAAGGAATCAACTCTATTGCCTACAAAATAAAACATATTTTGGTATATATTTTGAGCTAATATTGTATTTCAACTATGGAAAGCTATAAATTATTCTTTCTTTAATCTTGAAGAGTTGGAACATAGAACTTCTATTACTAACAAAATTATTTTTCTATTTAATGTTACTCTTTAGATTCAAATCCAAATAGATAAAGTCTACCTAAAACATAACCAGCTCTAACATTTGTTCTATCATTGGGAAAATACCTCATGTGTGGTTAGTCATGAACCTCCTAAGCCTCCATGGTATCCTATGCCTCCCTAAGGATTAGGGCATGGACCACGTCAATAGTGTTCCACAACTAGACATGGGAGTTATTCTCCTTATTAGTTACCACCTCATTGGTATTCCTCATAATGTGATGGTTTGAGTGGATATTTTATATCTATATTTAATGGTATTGGTTAGGGATCTCTTCCCCTGACTCATAATGGTAACATCAGGGGTTGGGTCCCTTCCCCAAGGCAAATTTCTATGACTAGCTTTGGAAATTTTTCCTAAAATAAATCAAGATGAGGCATTAGAATCTCAATAAACTGATGGTTTGGATCCCTTACCTATGGATGAGGATCCTCCTTCTCTATAAGGATGGGGTGATAAGCCTTAAGACCTACCATCTCTACCAATTCCCCTGATGTCCATGTTTATTATGACTGCTTAATAGTTTTCTTTACTACTTTTTTGTTTTTTGATCTCTCTGCTTAGTTTTTAAACTAATGATGTGATGTTTTTTTATGTGTGTGGTCATTTATTGACCACCTTTTGGAATTTTCTTGAGGTGTTTTTTCCCTCAATATGGTTATGCCTGTGGGGTGTGACTTTTCCACCTATTTTTTTCCATGATTAACATTGTACCATATACTTAACTAATATATAGATACGATCTTCAATCATAAAAAACTTTCACAAGAAGTTTACTCAAATCATATAAATTCAACATGAAGTTTACAATGTTTTACAATAATAAGAAGTATAGAGAAGGAGAAGAAATACATGGCCTTTAGGAAGTGGCATTGTCATGCACACTCCCACTCAATGACAATTCTAAGAGGTCCAACATTGTACGAAACTACCAAAACTTGGTAGCACCAAGTGGCTTTATAAAGATATCTATCACTAGTTCCTTTGTATGATCGAATTATAGATCTATATCACCATTGAAGACTTTCTCTTGGATAAAATACATATGAGCTTCAATATTCTTAAATTGTTAGTGTTGTGCACCTACACAAAACTTAAACACATCTAAAAATAAATTCATGATAGCATAATATGGTAAACATCATAATAACCACATACATAAAAATATGACATATGTTTTTCTATGGTAAAACACATTTAAAATAATCAAGTCATATTTTATGCAAACAAGTTTATTACTTTTATTACAGAGTTAGTGAAAAAATATAAATTATTATATGTAATTCATTATTGGACATCTTCAATATTGACAAGATGAGTATTCCCAACTATCATGTGACACACATATAATAATTTACTAATAATATGATACTAATTTTAGCCAAACATTAGATATACTATTAGCAATAACTCATTTTATCATTTGAGTTTTATTAAATCTTTACAAGTTTAATATGCTTCAACAAAATATTGAGGTATAACCTCTCATACATCAAATATGAATAATTTTAGCATGAAATTCCATCATTCAATCAAACAAATATGAGACTAAAATAAATAATTTCAAAGATGGATGAATAGAATGCTTAGTAAATTAAATGATGAAGATTTAATAATACAAACTCTATTTATACTTTGTATTTCATAACATATCTTATTATCAAATGAAAAGTATAAGAATGTTAGCATAAACAATCAAATGATATAAAAATCAAATAAGAGTATCTAAGCAATTGAAACACAAAAAATTCAAATGCACTGAGCATGATATTCTTACTAAATACAATAACTAAACATGATCATCTTATCAAATAAAGCATGATGTTATGCATATAATGTGTTTCAATGCTAACTGAATTGTAAAAAAAACAAAATATCTATATATTTTCTTTGATTTACCATCTAATACAAATATATCTATTACAATATAAGTGTAATGTGTATTTTTTAAGAATCAATACTAAATCATTTTATTAACAAATACAATGTAGATGAGACACTATCAATATCTAGTTAGTATATCTAAAATAACAACAAAATAGTTTTATCAAAGCAAAATGAAATGCTATGAGTATATACATATTTTCAATGTAGAAAAAATGCAAAGATCAATTAGGGATTCTATTTATAATATGCACAGATATATTCAAGGCTCTGACCTATAAGAACTAAGAAGAACATTTACAAAAGGCAACACTATTTTGACCATCTCAATAATAATGTAGTTTTTCCTTTTAACAATATAATTTACTGAGAAGAATAAGGATTTTTTAAGTCCCTTTTAATACCACAATTAATATAAAAATAATAAAACTCTTTAATAATATATTCACCACTATTATCAGTTCTTAATCTTTTAATAGAAAAATTAGATGCATTTTCAACACTACCTTTAAATTGCTTTAATTTAGACAACACAAAATATTTTTTTAATGAAAAAATACTAGATTATTTTAGTATAATCATCAATAAATGTAATAAAATACATAAAACCATTAAAATATACAACTTTAAGAGGTCCTACAACATCACTATGAATCAATTTGAAAGGATGTGAGGAATTCGCATCATGATTCTTGTGAAAGGGGTTAATATGTTGCTTACCACATGATAACCCTCACAAGTTTCATGATGAGAGGGGATAAAATAAAGTTGAACAAAAATATTATTTATAAACATATCATGTAAAATTATAAAATTAACATGTCTTAAACTTTTATGACATAATTGAGATTCATTCTTACTATGTGATGAAAGAAAATATGCAAAAGAAGAGAAGATATATAAAAAAACCTTTTAAAAACTTTCAATAATCAAAGAACCAAATTGATTTTTAATGGACCAGATATCTTTAATCAATGTTATAGTAAAATTATCATTTTCAAGTTGAGAACAATATAGTAAATTCTTTTTAAGCTTGGGTACATAGAAAATATCATTAATAACAATCTTTGAAAACTTGTTTTTTTTTATTTAGTTGCTTATAAAAAAATAATTATCTCAGTATATTATTTTAGAGGTATCTCTAGAATTATAAAAATATCAAATAAGAAAGTCATATGGTGTGATGCACTACTATCTAAAATTCATTCATTTTTATTTGAAGCAAATGAAATAGGCTATAAAGTAATAACATTATGATCCTAATTGTTATCCTAATTAGAGTTTTGATTGTTTTAATTATTTTAATTAGATTTATTCCATTTTTTACTTTTAAAATATTTATTGTTAAGTATATCCTTATTCTTATAACAAGAATCGCTTTTATAACCAAATTTACCATAAAGATTGTATTTTTATTAAACTTAGGTTTATGATTCTTATGACCGAACTTTTTGTTCCCATTTTTTTTCTTTATTAAAATTAGGGTTAGGTTTATGGGTCTTATTTTTATCATAAATACTATTTAAGGTGATAATTTCTTAGTGACATTCTCTTTAAAATCAAAATTAGTCATAACTTGCTCTTCTTGAACTTGAAGAGCAAACAAGGTGGTAAGGTCAAGGATATCTTGCTCAGTTTGATATTTTGAATTCAAATTGAAATAAAAATTTTAAACTCGTGATTTTTTAATTGAATTATAAAATAAAGTAATTGATCATGAATCAAATTACAATTACATCCATTTAATTGAGCTTTAATGTTCTTCATTTTAATAAGAAAAATAACAACCTTTTCATCACCTTTCATAGGTGTAGTCAACAATTCAAAGATTAATTTAATGATTTTCAAGAGATGAGTGCCCTCATGCATATATTCAAAGAATTTTTAAGCATCACCAAGAGACACTTGATTGCCAATGTGAAGAATGAATTCATATTTAACACTCCACAAAATAATGGACATAGATTTTTATGATTTTTGTTGAAATGCATTAGTAAGAACAAGGGTAACATGTCATCCATAAGGGAATTTTTCAATTCCAATGACAATATTCCACAACTTTCACACCATAAATTCAACTTTAACATTATTTTTTCATATATTATATTTATTTTCATTAAGCGTTTATGATTTATCTAAAATAATATTAAGTGAAGCTATAGTTTTCCATTAAGAATGGAAGTAAATAAATACTTAAATGAATCCTTTTTAGTGTGAATTTTAAATTTATTTAAAATTAAAACTATATTTTAAGTGTAAACACACAATATTTTTTTAATTTAATTCTAGACAGAGTAAGAAAATTATAAAAGATTACGATAAAACAAGGCATTGCAAGTGTCGTAAAAATACACTAATATAAGCCCAAGTATTTTATTAAAAAAATAATAATGATTTTTTGAACTTGTTTTCCAAAATAAACTCAATCACATATGAAACTATACTTAATTACATAATTTAGATTCCAAATAATGTAAAAAACTAAAATAGAGTTACACTAAAGTAGATGTCGAAAGAGTTGTATTTAAAATAACCATTAAGACACTATTATTAATAAAGTTTTAAAAATAATAATAATAGGTTTTAAATATAAAATGGACCACATAGATGTGTCTATAAGGTGCCAAAACCTAGGAATTGATTGGTTACATGACTATATTTGATAAAACTTTCACTAAGTCAAAAGTTGAAACAAGTTTGGCAAGTCACCAAAGGTTTTAAACACATGAAAGGTTGGCACACAAACTAAAAAATAGAATTAAAATTTAATTTAATTTTAAAAAATGATTTGACCAAGTCAAAAAAGATTGATTTTAGGTTGTTTTAAACTTAAGACCTTCTTAGTTGTAAGTTCTAGCAAAAAAAAACTTACCAACTCATCTAAGAGACTAGTTAAGTTTTATCATGCACTAATTGATATTTATATGTTTTTTATTCATTTTTTTAAAATAAAATACATGCACACATATAGAGAGAGAACATGTAAAAACACAAAGCAAAAACTTTTTAAAGGAATTACTAGTTTTTGGTAAATAGTAATATTAGGTGGGTCCTTTTTTCTTTGCACGTAAATATGATAATAAATAAATTATTTTTTTAATAAAATTTAAAAAACATTTACTTACCTTTGTATGCTATTGTAGGTTACAATGGCGCATTAAAGGAAGTAGGGGTGGAGCTAGAGAGGTAAAGGCCATTATAGGCCCTTAAATTTGTAAATTTCCATAATTTTGCTTGTTAATGTCAGATATGCTTTTAAAAAATAATTTTGATTCAAAAAATTAGTTTTCCAATCTCTCAAGCCATACTATGATGCCCAAGTGGAAGTAAAAAAATTAAAAAATTGATTGGAATCCCTCTGAGAGTCTAGTAGAAGTTTTAGCAAGCTAATATGATGAAAATCTAGTCATTAAACACCTCAAACCAAAGCCAAAAGCAATGTAATTTTTTTTAGACACCATAGGTTATATTTGTGTAGTAATAGCATCCTAAAGAAGCTTGATAAAATTATTGGTGCATGTACAAGTCACAAAACCAATTGAAACCTTGGGAATCTTCTTGAATTGGTTTATAAATACACAAAACACCTTTAAAATTTAATCTTTAACTTATAAAACTTTACTTTCATTCCTCTAAATTATATAGATCCATACAAGGATGCCAAACTAGTTAAAATATTTTAAAAATGAATATTGGTTGCTTGAATGAGGTGTGTACTATTTAATTTGAGGTTTATATGCTCTAACTCTGAAAGAGAGGCCTCCTAAGAGATCAAAAAAATTATCTCTCTCTATATTATACACATGCTTGAACCAAGTTAAAAATAATTAAAAAATATATTTGAAATTGAATATATTTCAATTGATAATATAAATAGCTTGTTTAATCACTTATACTCCCTTAAGCTCTGTTACCATGATAAAATAGATAAAGCAATAGAAATATACATACACATGATAGATATAGAGTGAATAATGATAATTAAAGCATATAAATGAACACATGAATTGACACAATATGCAAGGATTTAAAGTGGGAAAAACTTAAGGAGGTAAGAAAACCCACAAGATGATAATTATTTAAATATGAGAAACTTTGTACCTAATATATTAACTTCTCCTTCTCACTTCTTCATGCAGTGCTTCACAAAATTCACAAGTTGAATATAATCAAATAATTCCATACTCATTATATGATTTCATAATAGGGGTAAAACCCTATTTATAATGAAATACCAAGGGAGGTGATCAATGTAAAAATAAAGTGTCCATCCATCTCGATAAAGTAATTTAATTTAAATTTGGTAACTATTAAATAATTATAACTTTATTATTTATTTATATAATATTCCACCTCATGTCAATAAATAATATATTATTAGTATTTAATTAATTACCAAGGCTAAGAATCAATTAATCCCACTTAGAATTAAATGCTTAACAAGGAAAAGGTGCAAAATGAGCAACTTCAGAGATAAAGCTACCAAAGAAAGATCAAACACTCTTCAAAAAATAATTACTTAATAAAGGCATTTTAAATTAAGACCCATTCTTTAAGGTCACTCCTCAAAATATGGTTAAAAAAGAGGCAACAAACTAGCATTCTTCATATATATAGCCTCTCATTATTAAACTACTTATGGATGGTAAACAATGCACTAATGTTGTAATTACTTGTTTTTATGATGTTAATATATGCAACCTAACTCTTCTTATATATCTCAGATATGATATATAACATCTCAATAAAGTGATGAAACTAGATCATTGCATAAGATCTATCACATTACCAACCACTCTTGGTTCTAAATCATGCTCAACATAATTTCACAATAATCCTATTTTAGAATAATACAATTCAATTCTTGAAATATCATGGCAAATACTAAGGGAGTTACACTTTGTACTAATTATTATTCTCTAACATTTTAGCAAGGTAGTGGAATGATCACCATTTCAAAGGAGAACATAATAATAACACAAAAACACAAAGTAAGGTATACTCCAATAAGGACATCTAATATAATTATCTCTGATATGAATCATACATCTATGATACAATATAATAGATCAAATACCTCTACACAATGACATATTATTCTAATTGGTTATTTATCACAAAATGAAGCAAGTGGATACATGTTCTATACATGAACTCTATGGGAACTTTCCTCTAATCAAATTATCAGTTAGTTACTTGCATTTTCCTTTGTACATAGTGATGAGTTTGTAAATTGACTCATTATTACTATAGTTTATGGCCTTAAATATGTCAAATGGTTGAGCATTATGTGTAATCTTGATATTTAGAACTTACATAAAGTAGGAAATAGATTATTTTGACTAAATAAACTGATGTAAAGTCTATGTCTATCTTTTTTTCACCTTGTTCTAACATTTGCATGTTTTAGGCTCCATATTTCGACTTGTACAGGTAAATAGTAGTACTAATATGAGTTTTGACAAGATTGTGAAGACAAAGAGGATCCAAAGTGAAGATTGAATCATCTAAGAATGAGCTATATATTTTGACATCTGAGCTATGGATTTTGACAGGTGAGCTACGGATTTTGACAAGCGAGCTATGGATTTTGATAGGCAAGCCATAGATTTTGATAGTCGAGCTATAAATTTTGATAGCAAGCTATAGATTATTTCAATTTTGTTATGGATTGACCCAAATTGCTCTAGAATTGATTTTAGTACATTTTAAAGGGTTCAAATAGCTTCTCCAACCTCTTCATGACAATTTGAAGAAATTTTTTCAACATTTCCATTTTTATACATGTATATAAATAGATTTATATTTATATTTAGTCTTCCATTTTGGGAGTTGTTGCTCTAGATTGCAATGATGAAGATAAAATATAGAAATATCAATATATGTAAAGATTTGATTGATATATTTAGGCATGGAAAATGTTATCTTTGACTCCAAAAAGATCTCATTGCAATGACTCTTTATTCCAACTATATCACTCGATCTGTCCAAAATATCTTCTATTTTTAAAGTTAGTTAAGTTATTTCCTAAATATTGAGATAAATAGTTTCTTGGTACAGAATAAATAAATAAATAAATACATACTTGGATCTATAAATTTTGTGACTACATACAGAGATATTATAATTTTGATATTTTTTTGAAATACCAGTACTACAATAATTTCCTTTCTCAATTCATGTGTTAAAGAAATATCTTGCACTGAGTTAATTTGGACCTAGATCTGAGGGAGGAAGGGCTCACTCCTAAGGAAATAGGGAATCTATTTGGTATTTATAAGTTGATTTTATATTTCTCTCAATTAAATATTGATATAGATATGTGTTTGTATAATTCAGATTGAAAGCCTACAAGGAAGATTAAATAGTTAATCTATCATTTCCATCATAAGCATTTATTTCATTCCTTTAGATTCTGTAAATATAGATTAATGATTATTTTAAATCAAAAAGTGAATATTTGATATTCTTTTAATTTTGTAAGAGTGATTAGGAAGGTTTGATCTACAATTATGTGAAGCAATTTCAGATTCTATAATATAGATCAAATTGAGTGGTTTATGTTTTCTACAAAGAGTGTTTTCTTTTCAAACTATAACTTAGAGATTAAAAGTAGATATAGATAAGCCTAACAATCAAAAACTCCCAAAAATAAGTATTGTTAACCTAAAATCAATAAATACCTCACTGTAAATAGCTTTAGACACTGCCTTAGTAAGAACAAACACCAATATACGTTGGTTAAATAAAGGGGTAATAATGACACCCGTCATTTTTGGTGTCATTGCTAGTAACTTTTAGGTATCAATAAGGTAAATATAGGTTAGCAGTCCATAAAATATAAAAATATAATAAAATCACTCTCTTGTCAAAATCAAGTATATGAGTAGGCCATGGGATTCACAGGGTAAATTTTTTCTAAAATATTTTGATCCTTTTTATAAAAGAATCAAGGTAGTCATAGACAAAACCGACAGCTTACAAAAAGAGATAGGAGAATCCTTAAAACATATTTATAAAAGATGAAGAATCCTCTTTTAAAACAACTAAAATTGTAGACATTGAATGACCAAGATCCCCTCATCTCAATAGAACTTTATTTGACAAGGGAGAAAACATAAGTCAAGTGGAGAATCCTTGTAGGAATACTCCTGAAAGGACCTTCTATTATCCTATTGTCTTTGAATATGATGAATGAGTAATGAAAAATATTTCTCCAACTAATTTGCCTACCTTTAGAGGATTATCTATTGAAGACCCAAATCAATTTGTTTTTGAGTTTAACGTTCTCTGTCAGAGTTATGATTAAACCTCTAATAACCAAAAGCTAAAACTTTTTCCTTCTACTTTGAAAGAAGGAGCTATGAGGTGGTTCATGGGCCTAGGAGGGAACTCTATTCATAATTGGAGAGAAATGGAAACAGTATTTTTGGATAAATATCAAGATTATTATAGGGTCAAGGATAAGAAAGAATATTTTTTTAAAATTAGATAAAATAAAGATGAGAACCTTAAAGATTACCTAGATAGGTTTGTCTTTGCTCTCAATAGATGTGGATATGATTTACCTGAAGAAGTGGTCAAAACTATTTTCCTTAAGGGCTTGGATGACTCTTCTAGGGATTCTTTGAATCTTATGGGAAAAGGAAACATTACTAAGTTGTATTTCCAATAAATCACACGGTTATGCATAAACTCTCTAAAACAAAACCTAGTGTTAAAAGAGGGAAAATGGGAAAATCTATGGAAGATGTAGAAAAATTTAAAACAAACATATTAGTCCAATTGAATTCAACATTAGATGGATTACAGGCCAATGCCAAATCCAATAATGAGCCATTGACAATCTATTGCCCAAAATGTAAATTTAAACATGCACTAAGAGATTGTCCTTTAAATAAAACTAAAATTTTTAGAATATGTGATGCTAAGGATCATGACATAAAGAATTGTAGTCACCTTCCTAGTCTCAATAACCACTTCAAACAAAATTATGTTTAGAGATAAATAAATACCTTCCAACAAAAACAATAGTTTGGCTCAAGACATCCTTTCCAACAATGGTATGCACCTCCACAAATGTGGATTGTACCACCATGGGGCACCCAGGAATGGATACCACAGTAGTGGGTGATGCCCTAGCCTTTTGAACAAATGTGGATGCCACAAGGTCATTAATAGCCATGAACAAACCAACACTAAAATTCTAGTCCAAAATACAATCAACAACACTAAATAAGGTATCCACAACAACAATAAACATTAATGGCACCACAGGGAAATCAAGTCACCCCTATGGAACAAGTAAATTTGCCTCAATTACCTACTCAACCAATAGTAAATCCAAAAAATAAATAAGTTTTTTTAAATGAACAAGGTAAAATAATGGGGGTAGGTGTTCTTGAATGTGTAGATATTCATCTTAGATCAACAAGAATAGTGCAAGAACCTTAAATCATCATCACAGAAGTACCACAAGAAAAAATAAATCCATAAAGTCAACCAGTAGAAGAAAAAGAGTCTAAAGAGGAAAGTAGAAAAATAAAGGAAGTTATCATATCACCTCCATCTATGTCTTTTCCAGAAATATTAAAGGAAGTATAAAATAACAAGGAATTTGAATTGATCCAAGAACTTAGAAAATTAAACATAGAGATTCCATTGTTACAAGCTATTAAAGATATCTGACAAGTAAACAGGGTGATCAAAAGTATGTGTATCAAAATACTTGGTAAAAAAAAAAGAGTATACTAAGACCATATAATTTGATGGTAAGATTGCTAATTTATTAGTAGGAAAGTTGTTGTTACCCAAATATGGAGACCTAGGAAGTCCTGTCATCTCTGTAAAAATTGGATAGTAGGAGATACCAAATGTATTAATAGATCTAGGGGATTTTATTATTGTGATGACTCTGAACACCATGAAAAATCATTCCTTGAGGGACATGAAACCAACCACCATAATCATACAAATGACAGATCATTCAACTACCAAACCAAAAGGTGTTATTGAAGACATAATGTTGACTATAGAATCATGGGAGTATCATGTTAATTTTATTGTCTTACAACCTAAAAATAAACAAATTAGATACCCAATGATTTTAAAGACCTTGGTTAGCAACTTTAGTATAATTTATTAATTGTATATCATGGGATATGACCATCTCAAATGGTCTTAAATCAAAATGGATTTCTCTATATCCACCTACTCAACCATCAATCAATATTGTTAAACAGTTGTGGGTTGACCAACCTGATAAAAAACATGATAGTATCTATTTTCTAGCTCTAGTTACAATCATTGAACATGTTGAGGAAGTAGATGATGAGTTATTAAGAAGTTTTGGCATAGCTACAGATCTTGACAGTCCAACTATAGATCTTGACAGTTGGTTATGGATCTGGATAGTCTAGCTACAGATTGCAACAAACTAGCTACAAATTGCAACAGACTAGCTATGGATTTGATTAAAATACCTTTTAAAGGTAGCACTTCATATTATTATAATCATTCATCCTCTTCCACCTCTTAAAATACATTATATGATCATAAATACATTCAAAATAGTGTGATGTAATGGGCATATGAAGGCCAAGACTCATTTTTTACAGCCTTCCATTATCCATTAGTTGGAGTTATTCCCACAGGAAAAAAATTTGTTAAAGATGCTATTACATTTCATGTATTACTTCCACATCCTTGTTGTCTCAAATCATTGATGAGTAAATTCAATCAAATAGATTCTTCTCATCTAAGAACTAAATAGATCACTATAGCACCAGGAAAGACACTCAATATAAATAGTTAGTTGACAAATGATCAAGAAATGAAAGTTTTTGATGTAATTAGAGATCATACTCAAGATTTTTCATGGGAATACCAAGATATGAAATGAATTAATCCAATAGTATGTACACACCACATTTACATGGAGAAAATTAAGCCTGTAAGATAGTCACAAAGAAGAAGCAATCTTGCCTTGAGAGACATTATAAAAACTAAAATTGAGAAACTGCTAGAAGTAGGATTTATTTATCCCATTTATGATAGCCAATGGGTCTCTCTCTTGGTCATTGTTCACAATAAAAATGGTAAATAGAGAGTATGTGTGGACTACAAATAACTAAACAAAGCAACAATGAGAGGCTACTTCCCTCTACGCTTCATTGATCAAGTACTTGATAATCTAGCTAAAAAAAGATATTTTTTGTTTCTCGATGGCTTTAGTGGATATAACCAATTATAAATAGCACCTGAGGATCAAGACAAAACAAATTTCACCTACCCATAGGGAACATTTACTTATAGAGTCTTTCCCTTTGGTTTATGAATGCACCTGCCACTTTTCAACGAACTGTCTTAGCCATATTTTAAGATTTGACCAATGACTTGTAGAAGTTTATATGGATGATTTTATTGTTTATGGAGAATATTTTGATAAAATTTTAAGCAATCTTCAAAAAATATTACAAATATGTGAGGACCACCATTTGTCTCTAAGTCATGAGAAATGTTTGATTATGGTAGAAGTCATAGTTTTAGGACATCATATTTCTACAAAAGGGATCCAAATAGATCGAAATAAAATTGAATTTATTTCAAAATTGCCTATTCCTCAAAACCAAACTGATATTAAGAGTTTTCTAGGACATGTAGGCTATTACAAAATATTCATATAAGATTTCAGCAAAATTATTGCTTTAATGTTTGCTCTACTTACAAAAAAAAGTGAATTTATTTGGAATCTAGCCTATCAACAAGCATTTGAAACCATCAAAGAAAAGCTTAGCATTGTACCAGTCTTAAGAGGACCTAATTGGTCATAACCCTTTCATATTTATACTAATGTATATAATCATGTTATAAGACCTATTTTGGGATAGAAAGATGAAAATGGCCATATGTATGCCATATATTACATAAGCAAGAACTTAACTTCAACTGAAAGAAATTATACAACCATTAAGAAGGAATTTCTTGTTGTAATTTATGCCATAAAAAAATTTATACATTATATTATTGGCTATAATATCTTTGTATCTATTGAACATGTAGCTATTCGATATTTGATGAACAAGCCAATAGTAGGAGGAAGAGTTATCAGATGGTTGTTGTTACTACAGGAATTTGATATAAAAACTATTGATAAACTAGAAAAATTCAATGTGGTTACTGGTTTTCTTTCTAGATTGCATAATGAAGATGAAGAGGAACTTATAGAAGACAATATTTTGGATGAACAATTATTTATTGTTTCAGAACAAACACCTTGGTTTGTAAATATAGCAAATTTTCTAGCTATAGGGAAGTTTCCTTTTCAATGTACTAAAAAGAAAAAGAAATGTTTAATTAGAATAAGTTCTTATAAATGGATTAATGGTATACTATTTAAACTTAGATCTGATCATGTTTTCTATAGGTGTGTGAAGGAGATTGAGATGTATGATATCATTCATGCATGTCATGATGAACCTAGAGGTGGACACTATTTAGTGAAAAGAATGGTACACAAAATCCTTAAAGCTGGATATTTTTGGCCAACTCTCCACAAATAGGTAAAGACCTGTGTTTGGAAATGTGATGTATATCAAATAATGGGAAAACCTACATTATCCTATGAGATGCCTCTACATCCATAGGTAATTATAGAACTTTTTGAGAAATAGGGTATGGACTTTGTTGGACCCATATATCCACCTTCACAAGGTAAAGAATACTTGTTGGTATGTACAGACTATGTAACTAAATGGGCTAAAGTTCAAGCTCTTTTTTTTTAAAGAGAAGAATTAGTAGTAGATTTCCTCTATTCCAAGATCAAGAAATATTTTGGAGCACCAAAAGAGATAGTATTAGACCAAGAACCAAAATTTATGTCCAATATGATTCAAGCATTCATGGAGATCTACCAAGTCAACCATCAAAAATCTTTAACATACCATCCTCAAGTAAATGTACAAGTAGAAGTCATTAATAAAGAATTGGAAAACATTCTTACCAAGATATTCAGTAGTAGCTGGAAGAGTTTGGTAGCCAAACTCTTAGAAGTTGTTTAGGCATACAATACTACGTGGAAGACCACTACTAGTTTTTCATCTTATGAGTTAGTCTATGGTAAGAAATCTCTTCTTTCAATTGAATTTGAAATGCAAACTTTGAGGAATGCATTAGAAGTAGGAGTTGATTTGGATGAAGCATAAAGAAAAAGAATGTTGCACTTAAATTAATTGGATGAGATGAGGACAGAAGCCTTACAGCAAATAAAAATGATATAGTACCAGAGAAAATAATGGCATGACTTGGATATCAAAAAATAACAATTCAAAGAAGGAGATTGGGAACTTTTATATGATTCCAAATGTCATAATTTCAAAGGTAAGCTCTGAACTAGATAGTTAGGACCATTTTAGATAGCATAGATTTTTTATAATGGTTCTATACAGTTGTTGCCTATTGATGGAAATAAAAAAACACTTCTTGTAAATAGACATCATCTGAAACTATATCAAAAGTCTAGCAGTAAGGAGGAATTTATTTAGTCATTATAAAATGAGTTTGGTGTCATGAAAAAACTCAAGTCTTCCATGGTAGTAGATCTTTGAAAGACAAAATTAACCTAAATAAAGGAAGAGAATCTTTCTCTTCCCTAAAAAAACCATAAAATAAATTAAAAAATAAAAATTTCAACAATGAAAATCTTTTGGGACATTGTTGACAGTCATATACAGAAAACAAACTTATTGGTTGTTCATGCACTGAATAAAGAGCCTTAACTAGAAAAATATAAATGGCTAGTCAAGGGTACAATACCAAAAAATTAAAAATATAAATATATACAAATATTAAAAAATTTAGTTGGTTTCAAAGCAATAAATCTAATACTATTATATACTATATTATCACTAACTCATGCAATTTGTTTTATGAAAAAATAGATTAAGAAGACTGATAAAGATAATACTGAGATTTGTATGATAAATTATTTCTTTTTCTACTGAGTGTTAGTTTTAGATACTTAAGATTGCATGCATGTGTTCAAAACCATTGATATAAAATCCTCATATGGTGTTATAAGGGGGTCAAACTTTATGAAGATAGCAAAGGTCATTTCAAAAAATCATATGGTGAAATATCAACCCAAAGAGCTACAGATAGTACCATTTTAATTAAAAGGGGGGGTTATAATAACTCATCATTATCATTATGGAACATCTATAAAAAGGAATTAAATAGAGGAATAAAAGGAAATTGATGGTAAAATGATTTAAAACAAAAAGTTATGATATCATTATTTATAATAGATATTATCATCATTACTCAATGTGCTTTGAGTAATATCCATAGTCTAACCCTTAAAGGATATTATTTCCATTCAAATCATTTTGCACACATAGTTTAATCTCCTTTTGGAAATAGGGGAAAGAATCAACTATGCAGATTTAACTTGAGGATGAAGAATTCAAAAATGGGTTTGAATAAAATGTCAAAACCTGAAGATGCGAGTGAACTATTGGAGAATGAAATAGTAAAGGACATATTAGCTATAGCTAGATGACTTGGCTTCTTTCTCAAGTTCCAAGATTTTGATTAAACATTAGTGATAGAATTTATTCTTCACTTGAAGCATAATTTCTCCATAGTGAGAGGCATTCAGATACCTTTATCCATGCAAATCCTCAACGAGTTGTTAGAGATTCTAGATGAAGGAGCTCAGATAGCAGGGAGATCCTCATTCATGATCTTATCATAATTTTTAGTGGTGAATAAGAGGCCACACCATTTTTTATAGAATATATCAAAGGTAGAATAAAAGGTGTAAGTAGAGATTCTCTACCTAAACCTTAGAAGTCAGTTTCCTTTTGGCTTATTAAATATTTGACATGTGAAGGATAGTGTAGTGTGTTGAGTTGTAAGGTCTTAAGAATGTTAATTAATTTAAGATATGGTCTTCAATAACCTCAACACAAGATAAATTTTCCCTCATTTCTCCTAGGATCCATTCAGGTTATGGCTATGAGGTATGCCAAAAACCCTGCTACCATACGTCATCATGGGTTGATTCAAATAATTATTCAACACCACTTCTTATAACAAGAAAATGGAATGGAATTTTGGGTTGCCTTCCTTGACAGAAAGAAGAAAACCCCTAAACTTACTAAACAAACTTTTACACACATGAATGCCTCCAGTTTAAAAACCCCACCAAATATCTCTTCTAATTTACTTGCCTCTAAGTTCATCCATACCACAAGATCCACTACCAAGACTATTCCATTACAAACCATGTATCCTCCTCCCATAGTCTCTTATCCTAAGCCAACAAGTAGGAAATTGAGGCTTAGATCCTCTACTAGAAGCCAGCAACATGTTTCCCAAGTTTCTCAAATGTAAGAGCCCATTAAAATTATTGAATAAGAGTCTTTTTTAGACTCTACTTTCTAGTCCAAAACTTAGGAAACCCTGCCTATAGAAGCTTAGCCCCCTCTTAAAAGAAGAAGAAAATTGATTCTGGCAATTGATAGTGATGAGACCATTGTTGTTGAGACACTAGATAGTTTAAGGGAAAACCCCACAACCACTACTAGTGAAGCTCATAATAGAGAAGAAGAGGAAACCTTTCTTC
The DNA here is from genome assembly GCA_037957365.1 of Torreya grandis. Taxonomy (NCBI): domain Eukaryota; kingdom Viridiplantae; phylum Streptophyta; class Pinopsida; order Cupressales; family Taxaceae; genus Torreya; species Torreya grandis. Next base: position 690,600 of record JARHVA010001441.1, read on the forward strand.
CACATGAAGATTTGGTTGATGATTTCATTGATACTATTCCTGATGAAAGTCTCATTCCTCCTACACAGTAAATAAAGGATAAAGGGAAAACCCCATGATTGAAGAGGAGGGATAACCTTCAAAAGAAATAGATTATATATAACTCCAACATGTTTTATCCTTGTCCCAATTAGAAGCCACTGTTAAAAAAAATGCAGAGGATATAGTTGAACTAATTATTGCCGCACAAAACAAAGATTTTATGATTGATCATTTAATAAAACAAATTGAAACTTTGGAAATTCAATATTTGATTAAAATGAATGAGGTAGAGGATGAAATTATTGATGTATGGGATCATATGAGATCACTTGAAGAATAAAACATTTTGTTGAGGAGTAATCTTTTAAAAATTGAAATGGAAGATGCTAGGCTGAGAACCCAAAAAGACTCCAGCTCTTCTTATATTCCTCCTAAGGTCATGATGGAACAAGGTTGTCATACTAATTTTTTTGTTTTAGAAGTAAAAAACCTATTGGATCAAGTCTACTCACAACTTGAATAAATGAAGATGTAGAATTATTTACTTGAAAAGGAAAATCATCTTCTTAAAGAAGAGAAATAAAAAATGCAAGAAAAAATGACTCAGGCCCAATAAAAAGAAGAATAGGTTAAACAAACTCTTCAATTTACTTGTCAATTAAGTAAAAAAAATTTATCATGCAGAGTCCCTTATTCTACGTATAGCTTATTTTTACATGAACAGTTTTTTAGATGGAAATTATTATAGATATCTTGTGATTTACCACATGAGATAAACACTAGTGATGATTTCATGATAGTATTCAGAAATAGTATCCTTGATAGACAAGATTTGCTTTGTGAATTTTATTTATGTGACATTATTCTAGTAAACACAAATAATTTCTTGATATATATATTTGTGGGAGATATTTATTGTTTGCATATAGGAATCAAATTACCTGGCAGGACATATATGATGATCACAATAACATTGCACAAAATGTTGGTTTATGTATTAGGCCTCAATTTGGTAGTGCATAGTATATATTATGCCAATTTCATAGCTATTACTAGTATCCAAGAATTCATTGTCATTATATTTCCACATTACAAGATTGCCTTCTCAATTTTGAGTTGTTTTTGCAACATAATTTTGATGATGCAGTGGTAACTTGTAGACAACATTGGCATATGCTACCAGTTACATTAAAACAAAGATAAATGTTGTCACCTAATACCCATCAATGGTATTTGATAAGAGATAATGTTATTGTGTAGATAATTTTAGAATTTTTACAAAGGGATGGAATAAATCCATAGATTGGCATGAGGTTCAAACCTCCCTTGCTACTTTATCCAATATCTCCTTGGCAAAATACAAGACCACAATCTCAAGAATAGTTTGATATTTAGATTAATTTTATGTAGAGGGATATGGGTTTCACTTCTCATAATCAGAGGATACTTCAAAAATATCTATATTCTATTTATGATTTGAGTCTAAAGCTGTAGCAAATAGTTCATAACTATAGATATTGAGGATATAGTTTGCAACGGGTCTTGCAAAAGGTAAGGAGTGGGGGAGATGATGAGTCCATAAATTGACTCATTATTACTATAATTTATGGCCTTAAATATGTCAAATGGTTGAGTATTATGTGTAATCTTGATGTTTAGAACTTGCATAAAGTAATAAATAAATGTTTTTGCCTAAATAAATTCATGTAAAGTCTAAGTCTATCTTCTTTGCACCTTGTTCTAATATTTGCATGTTTTAGGCTCCATATTTTGACTTGTACAGGTAAATAGTAGTATTAATATGAGTTTTGACAAGATTGTGAAGACAAGGAAGATTCGAGGTAAAGATTGAACCATCTAAGAATGAGCTACAAATTTTTATAGGTGAGCTATGGATTTTGACAGGTGAGCTATGGATTTTGATAGACAAGCTACAGATTTTGATAGGCGAGCTATGGATTTTGACAACAAGCTACAAATTATTCCAATTTTGCTATGGATTGACTCAAATTGCTCTAGAATTTATTGTAGTAAATTCCAAAGGGTTTAGATATATTCTCCAACCTCTTCATGACAATCTAAATAACTCTTTTCAACATTTCTATTTTTATACATGTATATAAATAGATGTCTATTTTTGTTTAGTCTTCCATTTTGGGAGTTGATACTCTAGATTACAACAATGAAGATAAAAGATACGAATATCAATATATGTAAATATTTTATTTATATAGTTAGGTGTGGAAAATGTTATCTTTAACTCTTAAAAGATCTCATTGTAATGACTCTTTATTCTAACTATATCACTCAATATGTCCAGAATATCTTCTATTTTCAAAGTTAGTTAAGTTGTTTCCTAAATATTGGGATAAACAGTTTCTTAGTATATTATAAATAGATAGATACATGCTTGGATCTATAAATTTTTTGACTACATACAGAGATATTATAATTTTGTTGATTTTCTAAAATACCAATACTATAGCAATTTCATTTCTCAATTCATGTGTTGAAGAAATATCTTGAGCTAAGTTAATTTGGACCTAGATCTGAGAGAGAAAGGGCCCACTCCTGAGGAAATAGGAAATCTATTTGGTATTTATAAGTTGATTTTATATTTCTCTCAGTTAAAGATTGTTATAGATATATGTTTGTATAATTTAGATTGAAAACCTGCAAGGAATATTGAATAGTTAATCTATCATTTCCATCATAAGCATTTATTCCAATCCTTTAGATTTTACAAATATATATTAATGATTTTTTTAATCAACAAGTGAAGATTTGATATTCTTTTAATTATGTATGAGTTAGTAAGAAGGTTTGTTTTAAAATTATGTGAAGCATTTTTAGACTCTATAATTTAGATTAGATTGAGGGGATTATGTTTTCTATAAATATTTTTTTATTTTAAAACTATAGCTTAGAGATTGAAAGTAGATATATATTAGCCTAACAATCAAAAACCCCCAAAAACAAGTACTATTAACCTAAAATCAATAAATACCTCACTACAAATAGCTTTAGTCACTACCTTAGTAAGAACAGACACCAACATACATTGGTTAAATGAAGGGGTAATAATGACACCTATCACATAACTTCTTTACTTTTACTTCATTTTTACTTTTTCTATACCTTTTATAAGAATTCTACCAGCCCTTGGCTTTACTTTCACTATGGAGAACTTATTGATGTAGGGGAATCAAGCAAGTCCATGTGTTCAAGCATGTATTTTGGTCATTGTGGGTTTAGTTTGATGTTTTAGGTCTTATAAGAACCTAATAATGGTGTTAAAGTCTTTAGATAGCTTTGTATTGGTTTTTATTGGCCTTAGGATATTTTCCCACTAAAACTCTATTTCAAATATTTAAATTGTGCTTAGTGAGTTTAGGGGTCTTTTGAGTAGTTTTCAAAGAGTTTATGTTATTAAATGTTATTATAAGGTATTAAGTAAGTCTAGGTGAGTTTAAAAAGGTTAATTATGTACATGAGGTGTCATAAACCATGAATGTTGAATGTGATGTCCATATAAGAGTTAGTTGCCAAGTGAGGTAGTTGCTAGGAAGGTAATTTCTCACATATGTAATAAATTTTGGATAGTAAAAGGTGGTAAATTCATAGGAGAATAAATTTATAGGTTTTAAGAGTCAATTATAATGTTGGAGGAGGCAGAGGTATGGATGAATATGAGTCTAGGGTGGAAAACAATCAAAAACCCTGTACTCTATCCATGGTGACAGTATTTTGTAAAGAGAAGAAAATAATAAAAGATGATATGTTTGAAAAGTATATTTTCATGTCTTTGTATTTTTATTATTTTGAGAAATAAAATTAATTCATTGGGTATCTTAAATATTTTTAATGGATTTATGTGTTCTTGAGAGTTCATTTGTATACATTAAATAGGACTGTGTTGTAAACAGAGAGTTAACAGTTAGCAAGAGTGAAGATTTCATAATGAATAAAATTGTCTAATAGAAAAAATAAGGTAAGAAAGGTATATTGAGTTGTATTTATCCATATTTATTTTTTATGTTGTTATATGTTACCCTGTAGGTCATTTGCAATCTTACAGTCTGCATACCCTGTGTAGTTTAACATTGTCAAGGTAGGAAAGGTGATGTTTTACATGTTTTAAGGTTTGATGAAGATTCTAAACTTTGAATTGTTATGTTATGGTGAGATATATCCTTTATAGGTCTTAAAAAATTTATATAAGTTGAAAGACTCATATGAACCCATTGGAAGTACTCTCGGCCTATGTGTGCTTTGTTTGGAGTAAGGCAGTCAAAAAAACCTTGTTGGATGATTGAACAATGGATCATATAGAATTTTTAGTGGTGTGAAGATGTATTGGATGGAAAACATGGTGAAAATGGAGTTAGTAACTTGGTGTAACATTCCCAAAAACTTTAGGTAAACCAATGTGCCTTCAAAACCATGTGTAAGTTAGTTATAGTAGACTGTGTCAAAACAAGATTGTTAAATCTACATTTTGAACATGATTAAGAGTTTTTAAAGTATATTTAATGCATGAAAATGTGTATCTAGGTAATTCAAACCTTAAACATGTATTAATAAGATTTTAAAGTGTTCCAAGATCAATGAAATTAGTTTTGAGCCCTCTCAGGTTTGATACAATCTATAAAAACCCTAGTTTAGGGTTAAAACTAAAAAGTGGGATATTTATTGGTTAAACTACTGAAAGTGGATGAAAAATTTTAGTCTGATAGGTTTTGAAATTAATCAAGATATTTTGATGTTTTAAAACATGTACATCTTATGTATGTATGGTAAATTGAGATTGAGTTGCAGATAAAGCTGAGAAGGCCTAAAAAGGGCTAATTACAAAGAACAAGAGGCTAGAAAGTGGTGAAGATAGAAGAGTTAGTACATGAAAATTTATGGAGAGATCAAAGAGGATATATGGTATTTTATTAAGTAATTTTTTTTCAATTAATATTCCATACCATCCATACCATGGGAATTTTTCCAAAAAAAAGGCTATTAGAGGAGAAGTGAGGTTGAGGGTCTGAGATGTCAAGAAAGCAATTAAGGTTGTAAGAAGGGTTAAAGTGAGCTGAGATAATTTTATTAAACCTAAAAGATGCTATATATGATAAATATTTAATACAAGAGACCTAAATCAATAATATAAGTGATTTGGTCAAAGAAACCTATAGGTTAGTAAATACTAGTGTGTGTGTGTGTGTGTGTGTGTGTGTGTGTGTGTGTGTGTGTGTGTGTGTGTGTGTGTGTGTGTGTGTGTGTGTGTGTGTGTGTGTGTGTGTGTGTGTGTGTGTGTGTGTGTTTGTGTGATTGAATAAAAATAGAGTGAGTAAGTGCATAGTATGATATGAATGGATGAGTGAGGTGTTTAGATAATATAAATTTATAATGATAGAATTCAAATAATTCATAGTGATCAGGATCAAACAAGATAATCAACCTGGAAAGAGTTGGCAAATATGAGAAGTTCAATGCAAGGATTTATGATTGCACGTATCAAAATTGTGAATTGAGCAGAGAATGAAATAGGTCTCTGCATCATTTGATATAAGAGAATAATTTTCATGGGAAGAAGAGAAAGATAGTCTATAAAAATAATAAGGTACATGTTAAATTAATTTTTCATTTTATATTTTAATTTTTTCATGCAAGTGTTAAGTTGTGAATGAAAGATTGAGAGAGAATGGTAAGCAGTTCTAAAGCTAGTGAAGCTTGTTGAGAGAGATAGAGATATTGGAAATATCAAGGGTGAGTTAAAGAGTGAGATTAAGGAGAGATAAAGGTGGTAAAGTATAAGAGATAGAGAAGATATACCTAAGTGAGGCTATAAATAATGAGGTAGACCCAAGTGAGAGGTCATGAGTGGCAAGTGGATGAGGCTTGTCAAGAGAATAAGTCCAGGTGAGACCAAGAGATAAGACGAAGATAGAGAGAGAAAATAAAAAATAGGGCATGAGTGAGAAGATATAACACAAAGAGATAAAGTTGCAAGATGACACCAAGAAGAGATAAATGGAAAAATAAATACAAGAGGTGAGAAAGCACTTGGATGACTTGTTGATCATGATAGAGCAGAAGAGAGAAAGTGACAACCCATGTTGTGTATGGGTCATGAGAAAGAATACATTCAGGTGGCCAATAATTCAACAAAAAAAGAGAATAAAGAGGAAATCCATGAGAGAGGAAAGGGAGAAGAAAAGGTTGTTATATAAGCAACTTAAGAGATATATAAAGTTTATGGGTGAGTAAACAACCAAGAGATCAAGAGGGTGAAGTTGAATAGTACCTTGAGATGGATGAGGTAAGATTGAGTGAATAACAATAAGATAGTTACATCTAGCTAGGTGATTGGAAGGACAAATAAGTACACTAGTTTGTAGGCCTCATTGAAGGATGGTAAAATGAAGTACAAATAATGGACAAAGGCATGAAGTCTGATTGTCACTTTGTTTATGAACGTTAAGAGAAATTGGAGGAAAAAATGGTATCTTTAGAACATGAATTGAATGGTGAAATTTTGGAAAAGGAGGAGAAGGTAGTTGTAGCAGTTGAAGCCCACAAGATGGAGGACAAAGAGACTTGTGAAAGTTTTTAAGTTAGAGAGATAATAGTTGTGAAAAGGAGTTGTATTATTTTATCTAGAGGTATGAAGAGGATAAAATTGTGTGATGAAATTGAAATTATATCAGTAGTGTATTGGGTCATAACCAACCCATATGACAGAGGCAAAGAGCAAGGAATGAGAGCACATCAAGTGCAAGTTGTTACAAGCAAGCAGTGCAAGTAAGAAGGTAGGATAGTCTATGATAAAGGCAAGCATGAGAGAAAATAAGATGAGAAGTTAAAACATGGATTAATATAAGAGAATTATTATCTAATTAACTTGAATTGGAAGACAAGGAAGAAAATTATAATAGGCTATTGGAGCTCAAGTTCTTTCTTGCCTAGGAGTATGATGCAGGGGCATCAAGAAAGTCCATGTGTTCAAGCATGTATTTTGGTCATTGTGGGTTTAGTTTGATGTATGAGGTATTATAATGACACAATAATGGTTTTATATTCATTATTTATGTTTTTATTTGGTGTTATTGGCATTGGGAGAGTTTACCACCAAAACTCCATTTCAAATATTTGAATTGTGCTTAGTGAGTTTAGGGGTCTTTTGAGTACTTGTCAAAGAGTATTATGTTAGTAAATTTTGGTGCAAGGTCTTAATTAATTATATGTGAGTTAATAAATGTTACTTACATATATCAGGTCTCATAAACCAAGAATGTTGAATGTAATGTCCATATGAGATTTAATTGCCAAGAGAGGTAATTGTTAGGAAGGTAGTTTCTCACATATGTAATGAGTTTTGGATAGTAAAAAGGTGGTATATTCATAGGAGAATAAATTTATAGGTTAGATGAGTAAGTTATAATGTTTTATGAGGTATATGTATGGATCAATATGAGTTTAGAGTGGAAAACAATCAAGAATCATGTATTATGTCCATGGTGATATTATTTTGTAAAGAGAAAAAATAATAAAAGATAGTATGTTTGAAAAGTATATTTTCATGTCTTTGTATTGTTATTGGTTTGATAAATAAATTTTTTTTGTTGTGTATCTTGAATCATATTAATGGATTTATTTATTCTTGAGAGTTAATTTGTATACATTACACAAGACTGTGTTGTAGACAGAGAGTTGACAGTCAGCAAGAGTGAAGATTCCACAATCAAAAAACTTGTCCAATAAAAAAAACAAGGTAAGAGAGGTATATTGAGTATATTTATCCATATTCAGGTGTTATTTTTTTATATGTTACCCTATAGGTCATTTTCAACCTTACAGTCAACATACCATGTGTAGTTTCACACAGTCAAGGTAGGAAAGGTGATGTTTTGCATGTGTTAAGGTTTGATTAAAATTCCAAAATTTTAAAAGAGTTATTTTATGGTGAGACAACCTTTTAGAGGTTTTATAAATTTTAGATAATTTTACAAACTCATATGAACCCATTGGAATCACCTCAGCCTGTGTGTGCTCTATTTGGAGTAAGGCAGTCAACAAAGCCTTATTGGATGATTGAACAATGGATCATATAACATTTATTATGGTATGAAGACATAGTGGATGGAAAACATGGTGAAAATTGAATTAGGACCTTGGTGGAATGTTCCCAAAATCTTCAGGTAAGCCAATGTGCCTTCAAAACCATAAGTAAGTTACAATAGACTGTGTCAACATAAGACTATTAAATCTACATTTTGAACATAATTAAGAGTCTTTCAAGAAAAGTTAGCGCATGATAAAGGTGTATCTAGGTTAGCTAGACCTAAAACATGTCTTATGAGTATTTTCAAGTGTTATAAGATCCATGAAATTATTTTTGAGCCCTCTCAAGCTTGATACAGTCTACAGAAACCCTAGTTTAGGGTTAAAACTAAAAAGTGGAATATTTATTGTTTAAACTAGTGAAAGTGCATGAAACTTTGTAGTCTAATATATTTTGACATTAAGAAATGTATTTTATGTTTTAAAACATGTATGGCCTGTGTATGTATGTTAAATTGATACTGAGTTGCAGACAGAGCTAAGAAGGCCTAAAAAGGGCCAATTGCAAAAAATAAGAGGCTAGAAAGTGGTGAAGACATAAGAGTTAGTACATGAAACTTTGTGGAGAGATCAAAGAGGATAGAGGGTATTTTAATATGAAATTTTTTTTTCAATTACTATACCATACCTTTCGTACCATGGGAATTTGTTCAAAAAAAAGGCTACTAGAGGAGAATTAAGGTTGAGGGTTTTAGATGTCAAGAAAGTAATTGAGGTTGTAAGAAAGGTTGAAGTGAGTTGAGATAATTTTATTAAACCTAAAAGAGGATATTTATTCTAAATATTTACTATTAAATACCTAAATTAATAATCTAAGTGACTTGAAAAAAGAAACCTATAGACTAGTGAAGACTAGTGTGTGTGATTGAAGCAAAATAGAGTAAGTGCATAGTATGATATGAATGGATGAGTGAAGTGTCTAGATAATATAAAGGCATAATGAGAGAATGCAAAGAATTCATAGTGAAAAATATCAAACAATATAATTTTATCAAACCTAAATAAATATTTAGAAAATAGGAGAAGTTCAATGTAAGGATTTGTGATTTTAGGTATCAGAGTTGGGAATTGAGCAGAGAATGAAATAGGTCTCTACATCACTTACCCTCTTTATCTTAAAACTAATTAAATCAATCCAAAATATATATCTTATAATTTATTCAAGCCCCATTCTTTATGGTAAATCCACTTGCTTACTATTGCCTATCATATTATATTTATTACTTTTATTTGAAAAGATTTTATTTTGAGATGAAGCAAGTCAAATAAAAAAACACAAATACCAAAATTTTATCTCATGTGTCATGTTACTTTCTAAATAAATTTTTTTATACAAAATTTGTTGGTTTTTTTTATTTAAGTTTGAATGATACATGTATTAAAGTATATCATACATGAAGCATTACTAAATAATGTTATACAACCAAATCATATGCTAAAAAAACATTATTAAAGATAATACAAAATGAAATAGTGTTTAAAAATGAAAAAGTAAGAACTTGAGAGACCAAAAAAAAATTAAGAATAAAAGAGTTTCTAAATATTAAAAGAAATAACAGTTAATAAATAACTTTCTCAACCAAATGAAAATGCATCTTAACAAAGCTCAATCAAAGGAAAGAATAACTGCACTAAATGAATCAACTAGCAAACTACGCACTTGTAGACTATACACCAATGAGTATGTAGCCAAAAAAAGGTAAAGAGACTATGCATAGACAATAAACCACCATTACTAAAAGAGAAATGATCTAAAATATCAAGATAAAGGCATTACAAGGTTCTATAATAATTCAAATTAAGAGATTCATACCTTCACCATGTAAGACAAACATTTTTTGAGAAAAGCTTTAACACATAGATCTAAAAAAAAGCAGAAATAGAGAAAAAATGAAACTAAGCTTAGAACATTAGGACTACACAAAACATATATAAAGACACAAGGATAGAGGTGATTTTGACTAGACCCAATACAAAGGTTGACACCAACAACTTATGCTATAAAAAAATGTACTCCAGACAAGAAAAGAGCAAGAAAAAGCTAAGATAAAAAATGGTGTTAAGTTAAAATACATAGAGCCATAAATAGAGATTTAAAAAATAGTGCAGATATAACAAAAAGAATAGAGAAAGCGCTTAGACCAATGAAAAAGGACTATGCTCAGAATAAAAAATATATAAAAATAAGAAAAAACTTGAGGATAAAATTTAAGCAAGGTAAAAACCTCTAAAAAATAACAAAGATAGAATGCTTGAATATTAAGCAAGATAAAACAAAGAACAAGAGCATAGAATTAGTAAAAAGATATTTGCCTTTTTTTTTTAATGAATTAGAGAGAAATATGCAAATGAATGGGAATACCTACTTGGATAATCTCACAAAAGTAATGAAAGATTCCCCCTTTTTGGTTAAATCTGAGAACCTTTTAATACAAAAGGGATATTTTGAAAGTTACAATTGGTAAAGAGAATTTTAAAAACCATATGTTACTCTAGAATATCATAAAATCCAAATCATGATTTCAAAGGACCACTCAATGCATTTTGATCAAGTTTTGACTAAAAGCACTTTTTTTAGGTTTAGTTAAAAAACAACAAATGTGTTTATGTGAAACCCATGAAGGAGTTATAGATTTTATTTGAGTGGCATAATGCTTTATATGCATTTCAAAATAAATTATGTAAATGCCATATGTTAAAAGGATTAAGTGTAGCAATGGGATGCCATAGGATAAAAAAAAAGCACTAACAAGAACTATGAAAAGTGGCCAATAAAAAACAAGACTAAATGCTTAAAGAGCAAAATCAAGATAGAGGAAGGCTAAAGACATAAAGGAAAGAGCATTACACCTACACTTTAAATGGAAAATAGTTATTGAAATAAAGAGATATAAAAACTTGGCTAAAACATTAAGTGAAAAAAAATGGTAAAACAACTTGATTAAAAGACTCAGAGAAAGAGATAGGTAATAGTGTAAAAGTGTCAGAAGATAATAAATGAAATAGCCAATCAATTACAAGCCAGAGAAATAAGTTTCATTCTCAAACAATAAGAATAATTTGTAGTCTCTTATAGGTGAAAAAATCATAGAAATGGAAAGCCAAAAAAACACATGGCTAGTATGAGAACTCACCAAGCATGAAAATAAAGAAGCACTTCAAAACATAATCACGTTAAGGAGAAGGTGTTACCAAAGGTCAAGAAATTTCTGACAAAGTAATTAAAACACCAATAAGTGGCACAAATAATCTATTGAAATTGCACAACAATGATAAAATAAAAAACATAATGCTATAATAATAGTTTGAATCTTAACAAAAAAAGTTATAAAAGCCAAAATGAAATCTTAAGATATCAAACTAAAGAGAACTAGTTATTTAAGAAAAGCATGCAGAAAGAATGCCATATAGAAATATAATTCCACCAACACACCAACTAGTATCACTAATTTGAACTTCATTGAACCATGTAGAGCAAGGAAATACAACAGAAATAATATTTTTTTGCCAATCTTAAATAACAACACCAAAATACTATTGAGACCTCGTTATTATCTCAAGGTGAAAGAAAAAATATTTAAACGCATTTAATGAGAAAAAATAGAATGTTAGAAGACAAAAAAAACTTATTTTTCACCTCTAAATCTACAAACTTCTCAAGAATCAATGTTAGAAACCATAAGGCTATTAGATTTATTGCCTAGATCATGAATTAACGTTGAGATAAATGAGAAAATGAATGCAAAATAACAACATCACCTTACAAGAAACAATCCATAATGTTGAGATGAATGTGACAAGTGGGAAGAATGTCAAATAGAGAAAAAGCCCACTCTAGTATTAAAATATTTGTAACAATGAATCTCCAAGTACATAGAAAGAATCTTAGGAGTAAAGAAGAAGAATTTCCTTAAGCCAATAAAACATCAAGGATGCAAAGAGAATGATTGTGAAATAATAAATATTATTATTAAGTGTAGAATAATAGGAGAGGAGAGATCTTTATAAAGAGATAAAAGAGAAAAGAAGTTACATTATCAAACTTCAGCATGTGTGTCAAGTGTCTTGATCCTCTTACAAGTGAGGAGGATGTGTGTGCCATGTGGGGGGAGGAGTTACTTGTGAGAGTAACTTTCAAATATAACAAGTGGAATATAGAGATGAGTGACACCTCATAAAGACTATAATAAAGTGCAATTATAAATACAATAAATGCACACACACATAAGACTTAGGATAAACTTAGAAACCTATAGGAAAGGACCCAAATAAGGTTAATTCTCTAACAGATCATGATATGGTTTTCTTTGCACTTACATGATCACATTTATCTACTCCAAAAAAATTCATGAACACACATAGTCTCTTGCCCATTTGCGGTATGTTAATCCTTATCTACATCAATCATATGTGTTATATTATTAGGACTCATTTACACATATATTTGGGGCATGTTTCTTGATTTCCTTTTTACCACACTATTTTTTAACACATTATTGTAGATAGTTCAAATCTATCCTATCTATATATTTTTCAAAATCTTAAAAAAATTAAATATTTCAAAAATTCCAAAAAAACATATATGTCAAAAATTCAAACAAATCAAAATATTTTTAAAAAATTAAAAATTAGGAGCTACAATCATTTTCTTATGAATACTAGTTTACTTCTTTACATATTTTATCTATTTCATGTTACACAGATAACATATTTCAATTTATAAGACACAATGCTTTTCACGAGGTATGTGAGTGTGATACATGATAGATTACTACACCAAAAGCCTTGCTAAGTTAAGGGAATATTTTTTTCTTTGTGAACACTTTAACATGTTATTTCTATCCACAACCTATCTATCATGGTGATTTATATATAGTACAAATGTTTTTATAATCACCCATAGTTTACATTGTGTTATATGGATATGTTATTTACTAATAATGACATTGATACATATGATCGATGTAAATTAGTCTCATTTCTTTTATGCTTCCATTCTTACTTTACCACATGATAAGTTAGGCTTATCTTGTTTATTATATGTAGGTCTTGGTCTTATATGTGAAATATATGTGTGTGTTTGTGTGTGTGTGTGTGTGTGTGTGTGTGTGTGTGTGTGTGTGTGTGTGTGTGTGTGTGTGTTTTCTTATATGGAATCATCATGTCATTTTCATGTGGCCCTTAACCTTGTATGTTTATGCAATAATCATGTCCTTTTTATGTGGCTTTTGGACCTTATGTGTGACATTGTTGAAAATTGTGTGACATAGTGTGATATTAATTGTATGTTCATTACTTTTAACTATGGTTCCATGATTTATCATGCATTGCTTCTACTTTTAATTTTAATATTTTTCCATTATATATATAATACACACATTGTTTATGTGTTTTAATGTTATATCTATCAAACACATGTTTCATATACAATTCAATGTAATATTCAATACCATGATGCAATATAATTCAAATGTTCATATTATACTACATGATTACATCTTTCACATATTATAAAATTATATTTTGAGATTAGTTACTTTCAAGATATATCTCTCATCTTAAAAGGGGGCATCACAATGGACTTGTCTTGAGAATTCAAGTTCTCATGAGCAACAAAATTCAGATTAATGACATTATACAAATTTCAAAATACAACATAAATTATAATTTTTAGACTATGGGGGCATGTGAAATACTTGATCACTCATTACTATAGTTTCAAGTTACAAATTTCAAATAGTTACAAGATTAATTGGCATTCCATATCAATTCAGTACAGATACAGGGTGCATGATATTCATTCATGTTCATGTTTCTAGATCTCAATTTCAATTTTAAAAGTTTCAAATAGAATATAGATCTCTCTATGGAAGTGTGATTCATCTCATTTTGAAAGTGGGACACATTAAAATTTAGTGATAACATCTATAGTTACACTTTAGTGAGCCACATTTGGTGGTTACACCCTCTTCTCCTACCATGTTTAAGTCTAATGACACTCAACATGTATGGTGCAATGTACCAAGCCAAATTTGATGGTTCCACCCATTCAATTATTCTAAAAGTGTAATATGAATATTCAAATGATAGTTGGAGTATAAAATATTTCAAACTCAAGGTATTTTACTATATTTCAAATTAAGACTTGATCAGTATCAATTTTCCACAGGTTCAACATTTTTCCAAATGCCTCAATAAGGGGGCACACACATTTTTTCTTTTTTATGTTATATGGAAATTAGATTTCATACCCTTTAAGTCATATTATTTCCTTGCTATCTTTTAAAATTTCAAGTTTTAGATTTTTAATTTTCAAATATGAACAATAACTACTTTCAATGGCTTTGTTGTAGGTTTTGCATTGAGGCATATTCACAATCAAGCTTCACATTAAAAGATAAAGTGTGTATACATAATTAGTTTCACATCTCCTTTACTCTAGTAATGTCACTTCATTGCATCAATATAATAAATTGGGGTATATTTAGACACTCAAATTTAATCATTGATTGATTGACAGTGTTTAATCTTTACATCCTCTCCTTACTTGGTCTATTCACTATTTCGTTAACTTTAAATATCTGAGAGTATTCACTATTCCACTCACTACCTTAAAAAAACTATAAAAAAAATTAGGTATCCATATTATTACAAATTTATATCAGTCAAATCTTATTAATCTTTGTCCTTCCAGGACAAGACTGCATTAGGTAGATAGGCCCACAGCCTAACCCTCTCCATTGGTGCGGCCTTGTCCTCCATACCCTAACATTAACTTTTGAATTCAAGACATGTCATATTAACTCTCCCACACTTTTGGAAAGGTAATTAATGAAAATATTCCAAATATTCCTCTATATAATCACATCAAGTTCATTCAAAATAATCTAGTAATCACATGAAAATTATATTGTGCATTGAGCAAAAGGGCACTAAACTTTCCAATTTCAATTATGATTTACTCTAATAGTTATATGTTGTATCTAAAGCTTTTTTATTATAGGTCAAGGTCATGCATTTTAAATAATTTAATTTAATCGATCTAATCACATTCATATATCAAATATCAAGATTTACACACTCACCTTTATGAGGGAGAACTACATAGGCCTGAGAGTATTTTGGGTTATACAAGCAACACCCAAATTATGTAGGGTTTTCTGAGGATACTTCCACTATTCATTTTAGTTTATTCCTCTCTTTTATATTTGATATCCACTTATTTTATTGAGCATTAACTAGGGTTTCATTTTTTTAGGTTTTCTAAGCATCAAATCTACACCCATAGGTTATCAATAGATGTTGTCTGGCAACCGCATGTTCTCATTCAATAAAATTAATTGCATAATCAACCAAGACATGGCCATAATCAATAGAAAATAATTTAATTAACCCCTATCTACCTAGAATGTCCATGTTCTATTTCATTTTAGACTTATGTTTTTGGATGAGGCATAATTCATAGGTCTTTCTAGCCAATTTTACATCAGATATTTGCTTACATAGTCAACATAAAATCAAATCTAAGCTAGGTTTACGTATTCTAGTGAAATTTAATATTTATAGTTTATTTAAAATTATGGATTTTGCATTTAAATTATGTATATTCTATATATATAAATTAGTATTCGATCATTTAATTTTTTTATTATGATTCACTGGTAAATCAAATTAAAACACATATAAATAATATCAAATCAGAAGTATCTAGGCTTTGTGATCCTAAAGCTAAATATTCCCAACCTATGAGCAACATTATGCCTAGTGCTACCATCCATGATTATATGCTTTTTATGATGCATTCCATAAGGATGTTAAAAAATGAAATTCAAACTTTGTGTAAAGGTCACATCACTTGAAGATAAGTTTGCACATGTCAAGAATCTTGAACGAGATAATGTAAATTACATATATATTTATCCATTTAAATTCCATGTGCCTCAAAAGGTTTCATCTCAAGTATGGGTCAATAAACAAGATGCATCTATGACTAATGGATCATTAATATCACATAAGGTAAATAAGATAAAAATTGAAACTCTAAGGAACATGCTTCGACACAAGTTGATCACTTTGCCTCCTATGCATCCTATAAAGATATTCAAATACTATTGTGATTATCATAAGACATCATACAAATAAGTTTTAGGATTTGAAAAATAGAATATAAGATATTGTTTACAGTGATGACCTTACATTAGATACACTTATCAAATTTCCATCGTATTCAAGTACACCTTATACAGTTGAACAACCTACTAAAGAGTTACATAAAGAATAATTTTCAAACAATAATTATCAACATAGTAGTCACATCAAGAAGTTTTGATTAAGAATTAGGTGCTTAAGAAGGAAGTTCAAAATTAATATGTACCTAAAAATCCTAATTTACAAGTGTGGATTATAAAGGATACACTGCAAAGGATTATTCATTTCCAAATCCTTTGAATATCAACCCTCACATAGATGGAAATAAATGCACCAATGTCATGATTGTTAACTATTGTGCACCAATGTCATGATTGTTAACTATTGTGAAATCAATGTATTTAGTGTGACACTTCTCAAGTCTCTTAGATATAACATTGAACACATGAATAAAACTACATATAAAGTATGGATCCACTAAGTTTTTAATAACTCTTGCTTCTAAATCATGTTTTGTTACAATACACATCATCCCTAATTTGGATCAATACAATGTTATGCTAGGAGGGTCATGGACAAGGTCAATGGGTGGAAAAATTGATAGAAATCATGACTATATTACATTTGAGGTCCAATGTAAGACTATTTCTATTTAAAAAATGTAACATGTTCAAAGAAAGAAAACTCCATCTAAAACTTAAGTGGTGATATCTAGTTATTCTATGATCACAACTAGAGGGCATGATATTGATATAAAAGATGGTTAGAATAACACATATAAATTCTATAAGGGATATAAATATTAAATATATAATGTAAACCCTACATATGATCATTCCCTTCATGAAATAATTGGTTATCATGAACATATAAAAAATGTGAAAAAAATAAAATATTAAAAAAAAAGAACCTATGCATGACCTACATTGCTAGTTTACATGATTCATTTATGATTTATTATATTAATGGTAGATTACATATCCAATTTTTATACTCACATGAATTTTATGATATACATGATTGGAATGTAATATATACATATTATACATGACATGGACATTTGGATGTGGGAATTCCTACACGTAGAGGCTACCTTTCTATATTGGAGGCATGCCTACACAAGGGCATGTTGGTACACTATAAAGGTGACATATTTTTATAACCATTCCATTAGTCATATTGATATTCTTAGACTATTTATACATTAATTTCTCTCATTTTTACTCTCTATAGTGTTATACCATATAGGTATTATGATTTACTTTGTGCAATGATGACATGGAGTGATCATGTAGACTGTATTTGTCTCTTCTATGCATGTTTTCTATTGATGAGTCTCATAAGGTGTGATCCTTAATTGTGTCTTATATTATGTGATGATCATTGTGTGTGACATTTTTCATTACATTATCCAACCATTGTGTATTACATTGCATGCCTCCATGAGTGATTATTCATGCAGGTTTCATTGAGTGATATCTTGTGTGTTATATTGAGTGATATCTAGCATGTTTTTATGAGTGCATTGATTATGTGTTGTAATGTCTTGTGTCATTTGTGTTTAGGATCCTATAGTTCATCTCATGTCCATGTTTTATGTGTTAGTTTATATTCATATGATATCTTTAGTGCTTATGTGTATCATGATCATGGCATTGTGTGTGTGTGTTTGTCTACATGAATTTTAATCTTGTCTTGCCATGATTATATTTTAACATATTTATTATGCATAAAATGCTGAAATATTATTTAGATTGTAATATATGAAATTCAAACATAAATCTTAATGTAAAAGTTAAATTTTAATTAAATTTGATTGACAAGTGGCATATGCTAAATATAGTAAGTACAACCAATAATAAGACACTTAGATTTTTTTATTTCTAGTTGACTATAGTGGGTATCTGATAGTGGAAAATATGATAAAATAGGTTTGTAATAGCTTAGTCTAGAAATAAAGTTTGTGGTTATGTTTGGACAAGTCCAGCTCCCTAGACATCTACATAGTGTGACATTATTTGTTGATTCTAGATTTGTCCACTTTGAAAGTGATGAAATTGTGATGGTTTTTTCAGCTACACTTGTGTCTACTAAGATTTCTATTAAATTTTTATTTTTTTAATAGTGTGCATAAACTTCTATTTTTCTTCTCCTTGTATTATAAACCCTAGGTGTACTTGTGAGAGCTAGAAACTTACAAAAATGAAGGGGAAGTGTAATGGGTTGAGTTATTTGAATATTATTCCTCCTAATGTTATTGTGTAAGTGTGCTTCTTTACTATATGTATAAAACTACTAATTTTGAATTTGATACTTGATAATGTTAGCTCTTGACTTGATTTATAATGGTGTAGACTTGCTTTATGACTAGTCCTAGTGATTGATATTGGATTTTTGAATAATAGGTGAGATTATATCAACATGTATTAGTGTGATAGATAGATGTTTGATAGATATCAAGTCCCTTTGAAATGAGACCTTGATTTGTTTATAAAGTGATTCTTTTGAATAATTTCCTTTAGCAGACTTGTCAAACATGTGGGATGACCCATATGGATATTATGAATTTTTGAAATAAGTTGTTAAATGGTGCAAGCACAAGGTCACACTGAGTGGATAGGTCCATGATAGTGGACTTGTCTACATAATGCAAACCTATCCCAAAAAATTAAAGACAACTGACCTAAGGGAAAAAGCAGTCTAAGAGTGATATAAATTGGTTTAAGCAATGACTTGGGAACTCATGTGTGGTAGTTATGGTGAATAAAGGGTTTAATCATACATATAAATAAATATCTATAAGAATGGTGAATAATCTTCATATATTTAAGTGTGAGTTCAATAATTTAAGATATGTCAATAAATAACATTGTCAAGTACCTAGAATAGATTTGGTATCTAATTTTGTCCCACTTTATTATAATAATAAAATTACTAGAGTAAATGAGAAAGATATATTTGAGTGTGTACAACACTCTTTGTAATTTATTAAGAAATTATAATTGTGTAGGTCTCTCAATTTAGCAAAACCTATAGTAATAGATGAAGTAGTTAATGTCTAGATATTTGAAATTTGAATATCTAAACTTTGAATCTAAAATCGAAAGGAGATCAAGG